>JASAUF010000224.1:2482500-2910000 GCA_030180095.1 Magnolia changhungtana | reverse complement strand
AAAAATGGTTCGGAGGATCTTAAGATATGTCAAAGGCACAATTGACATAGGTTTGCATTTTACTTCCAATACAACACTTGATCTTTGTGCTTTCTCAGATGCAGATTGGGCGGGGTGTCCCACCACAAGGCGATCAACCACTGGATACTATATATTTCTTGGAGGAAATCTCATCTCGTGGTGTGCAAAAAAACAGCATACAATCTCTCGGTCGAGCACCGAAGCGGAATATCGCGCCATGGCAAATACAGCCGCTGAACTCACATGGATGTCATTTATCCTTAAAGATCTCCATATTCCATTGGCATCCACACCAACTCTCTACTGCGATAACATAAGTGCTCTTCACATGACAATAAATCCGGTGTTTCATGCTCGTAGCAAACACATCGAGTTGGATTACCATTTTGTGCGTGAACGAGTTGCACTTGGACTCCTCATCACTAAACATATCTCCACTACACAGCAAATTGCAGACCTCTTCACCAAACCAATGACAAAGGCTGCACTCAGTCATTTTCGAACCAAACTCTGCCTCCAACCCCGGCATAGTTTGAGGGAGGGTATTGGCACAACTCAGCATCTCGGCGTGAATTGTGGGACTCAAAGGAGTGATAAGGTTGAAATCTCCCACAATTCATGCTACAATAGTGGAGAGACGTTGAAGGATGAAGGGGTATCAACGGCAACAACTTCAATCCAAAATGATAGCTTGACTAATTAAGGAAATCTCAACAAATTGATTGAGCACATCTCGGATCATATCTTGGAATGTTGACACTGCATATCTCAAAGACAAATCACTCCAGATTTTATGCTATCAGTTATATGATAATCAATGTAATTTTGCTATTCCAGTTTTTGAATGTAACTTTGTTATTCTAGTCTTTTGGTGTTTAAATAGAAGACGTATTCCTCATAGAGTGTAGTCCAGGAAAAAAGAGATCAAGAAATAAAATAATTTCATCTTCAGCTGTGTTCACGATTTTTTCATCTCCAGTTTTAATTTCTCTTCTCTTATTACGAAATCTGGCCCCAATATTTTCATAACTTGATTGGTTTTTATTTCAATTCATTCAATATAAAAGAGCATGCATGGTGTGAATATATTAGAAAAGAGCTTGTTAGTAGCCATGACCATCTTTCAAAAAAATATTTTGGTTGGTGACTGTGAAGAGACTGAAAGTTTGGAAGCTCTGATTGATATCATAAATATATTTTAGCATTTTTTTTTTTTAAAGTGTTGAAAGCATGGTTCTAAAATTTGGTGACATGACCCAAGACTCAGATGAGTCGGCTCAACTTGACAAGATCCCTCCCTCTGTTTTTAGGAACTGCACGGGCGAGTGGTCTGTTGTGAGTCATGTTGAGTCAACTCAAGTCTCATGAAGGATCAATTTTACCAGTGGCTTCGCTCGAAATCTTTTCTAGTTGAGTTGACTGAGCCTTGGGTCTTGTCACCAAGTTTTAGAACTATGCTTTCAACATTTAACTAATAAAACGATGGTGAAATATATGGACAATATCAAGAGCTTCCAAACTCACTCGCCCGTGCTGTTCTTAAAGACAAACAGACAGTCAGACAGAGAGAGTGGGTGAAGTCAGGTTCCAATGAGGAGATGCATCTAACCAGCTGCACAAGATTGAGAAAACATTATTAATTTATTTATAAAAATATTGAGTCGAGTCAAGTAAAGGCATCTAAGTCTTTGAATTGACACATCCCGGCCGGACATCATTTCAAGTGAAGTTTTTGGGTTTCTGAACTATGGTTGGAAGTACTTTACTGGGATTCATCCTTTTTCTTAGGTTTGATGATATGGGGGAAACCAAAAATTTCAAAGAATATTGTAAATGCATTCTTACATTTAATCCAATTCTAATTCAAATAGTTACTTTTGACATATTTAAACTTTAACGAATGCCTGATCTCCTCCTACTTTCGTTCCAATATTTCAAAGTTGACCCTCTCCATCAAAGTTTCATGTTGATAGTTTCATTAATATCAACAGCTAAAGACAGCTGGGGCCAACAACAAAACTAGATCTCAAAACCCATTTACATTCCCCATAGGCAAATGGGGACCCATATGGAAATAAGTTTCTACTTGACAAATGCCCATGAAATTTTAGTCAAGGAACGAATTTGTTGTGAAAACAGAATTAATCTAGTCAGGAACAAAACTAAACCACTGAAACTCCAAGAATACAACTTTCGAGAATTTGCTCAATGCAAGTTCAGGCACAAAACACATAAAGGAAACAAAGACGCAATGAAGATGAGCATAGACTCTCTGCTCATTTGGCGTAGTGCTTGCTACCTTTTCCATTCTATTCTTTTTTTCTTTTTCTTTTATTCTTTTTTTTCTTTTTTTTTTTTAAAAAATGGTTTTCAAGCATGTGTCTTAGTCATATGACTTGGAATTGTTGTTAACCATAGGATTGACTTGCTGATAATTTTGATTCAGCTTGTAATTTCAGTTTTACTTCTGGAGGATTATATGACCCTCGACTCAAGGGTATGCATATATCATCAGCTTTTCAGTTTTTACATGTGGGGCCAATTGTTCTGGCATCCAAACCATTTAAAGAGCTCCAAGATGGGAAGAACCAAGATTTGTTGTATTTTACTCAATTGAATGTGGACATTTGCTGTATTTCTTTTCCTGTTTATTTTCTGGCCACAAATGGAAGATTTGGCATAAGCCATAGAGAAAATTGCTGTCCATCCATTGTTTGGTCTATCAGATCAACAGTTGGAATTACCCTGCCATTGACCCCACCTGTACAAATTGTCAAACTGAGGCCATCATGCACTATTTCCAAGGATCATATAATTCCTCTGGCAGTGACAAATAAACTCTGGTATGGGATTATTAGTGAGTGGCTTTTTAAATAAAAAATAATAATAATAAAAAAAAATAAAATAAAATTTAATGTTCAGGTAAATTAGGTAACAGCACAGCTAGTGAGGTTATAACCGAGTCGTTTCAATTACTGATTGAAAGCTATTTCCAAACCC
The DNA here is from genome assembly GCA_030180095.1 of Magnolia changhungtana. Lineage (NCBI taxonomy): Eukaryota > Viridiplantae > Streptophyta > Magnoliopsida > Magnoliales > Magnoliaceae > Magnolia > Magnolia changhungtana. Next base: position 2,906,979 of record JASAUF010000224.1, on the reverse strand, counting down.
CCTCTTTGGCCTGGGTTCAACCTTGTGCCATTGATAATTTCGGGAAGGCCTCCTCTAATCCGGATGCCGATTGGGTACTACCCCTGCCTGTCTCTAACTAGGAATGGACATGGGCTTTGAGGGACCACCTTGATGTGTGGATTATATCCACACTGTCCATCCATTTTGCCATATCATTTTAGGCCAAAAAAAAAAAAAAAAGCATTTCCAAGGCTCAAGTGGACCATACCGCGGGGATTAAACACCTACAATTGAAAACTTTTTGGGGGCCACATAAGTTCTAGATCAAGCTGATATTCATGTTTTCCCTTCATCCAGGTCTGTGTGACCTTATGAACAATTTTGATGGAAATTAACCATCATGGTGGCCCTAAGAGGGTTTCAATTGTGGGCATCATTATCACTACTGCTTTGTATGGTGCGGTCCACTTATATCTGCCTTATAAGTGGGCTTATAAATGATATCATTGGATCTGCCTTATATCTGGGCTTATAAATGAAATGACAATGGATGGACAGTATGGACAAAACCCATATATTATGGTGGCCCCTTATGTTGTTGTGCTCCAGAGCAAGAGGCATCCCAAGCGGCTTGCCGCCAACCATCTTTGTTTTGGACAAGAATTCTAGAGCGTGTTTTGTTTGAGAGAGAATCCTCCCCAAGAAGTGGTTGAGTCAGTTGTGTGGCAGGACTCCCCTCCAGCCACCCTCGCTGCGGCAGTTGTTATCACTGCCGGGGCTACTTTTTGGTAACACTTTTCAGCGAATGTCCTATGTTGTCAGCAGATTGATGGAAAAATGGAAGCATTTAGGATCAAGCAAATCAAACTACAGGGCGCACATAAGCAAGCATGCAGTAGCTGAAAAACTACTGCACGTGCTAGTGTGCACCCGTCTCTCTTAGAGGCTTCCCCCTCCTTTCTTGTGCTACCTGAGAATGGGATGCACGATCTCCATTCAGATTTGGGAAATTAATCAATCATTGAGTCATTTGGTATAGGAAGGTAGCTAGATGCGTCGATGCCTTTCAAACCTACCTCACCAATAGGAAGAATTGAGAGACCGATTCACTCTGCATAGATTGACTGAACCCAGAAAGCCTTCCACTGGCAGGCGATCCTGTTTTTCACAGGTAACCATAGTCCAGTGTATCAGAAAGCACATCTGTCTTTCAAAGACATGTGGAGTTAAGACGCAGCCTTAATATATGAGCAAGGTCAAAGCATAAACACCCAAAGGAAAAAAGATTGGATCTGCAGGGTTCCAAACGAATTCTTTTTACTGGCCCTTAATAAATAAGGGACATTTTTTTGACTTAATAAGCGTTATTCCGATCAAAGGTGCTAGTGCGCAGCAGCTTTGAAGCCAGAAAGTAATGACTCCGTAGGAACTATGAGATCACCCCACGGACATCTTCGGCATCCACGAGTCGCAGACCGACCAGCCAGGCAAAATAATCATAGTCATAAGAATCAGAATGCCAACCCTCACTAGACAGGGGCAAAACAGAGTCCCCTGTCCATTCCTAGCTAGGGACAAGCAGGGGTAGTATATCATTATCCATTCGTGAGGTGGCCCAGCAAAATAAGCCAGCCCAATCCAAAAAGATAAGCTCAGTGTAAAATGGACAATGAGCTGGACATTGTATGCTACATAACAACTTTTTTTTTTTTTTTTTTTTTTTTAAAATACAGCAATTGGGTGATCCTGTTCACCCCATGTCGGGGCCAACATGATGGGCCATCAGTTTCGGCTAACAATCAACCAAAAGTAGAGGAATGTATACTTTGAAAACACAGGAAGCAAATGTCACTTCCCTGTTTTAATTCCATTTGAGAACTCTTCCTCGTGTTTTTCTTTTAATTTCTACCGAGAAACAATGCCTATCATATGCTTGCTAACTCTTGCATGGGGATCATGTTGGTTTGTAGGGATGTCAGACCCCAAATCTCATTGGTCAGGGGATCTCTATCTATACAGTCCGATCAAATGGGTGGTTCTCATCAGTCCTAGTTCCTTACATTTAATAAATGATGGAGACTCCTTAACTGCACGCATTGCATAGTCTAGACTATTCAAATCACTGACCCAACTGTCAATGTGAGCATAAAAGAAAATTTTGCACTTGCAAGATAATATTAACCATTTGACTTTTCCTTTCAAATTTGGACCACTCCATACTTATAGCCGTTCATTTGATGGCCATTAATTGGTGATTATTGTGATTTTAGAGATATGCTCCATCCACAATTTAGATGGTCTACATGTACATTAGTATCACATGCCAGGAGGATCAGTCAATACATAGCCGTAGCCTAATTAAAATATTCATAGCCAAAACCTCAATAAATTGATAATATAAAATAGAATTAAAAAGAGTTTCCGTGTGTTTGGAAAAAAGTAGATGGTTAATGATAAAAATTACAATATTGAATGGCATAATTGGTGGGATGTGGCCATCAGCCACCAGAAAGGGTGAGTATTACAACATGTTTCAAGAAAGGTTTTGAATTTCCTGTATTCACCACCACCATTGGCTTGAATACTTTTGATCATACACTCAAAGATATTCTCAATGTTCAATTTAAATCTTTGAAAAAACACCAAATGGAGAAAAATACCATGTAAATCTACTAATATTAATGAAATGTATCTGATAGTGAAACCACTACATCCCCAGGTACCAGAAACTATTAATTGCATAAGTTCATTGCCAACAAACATATTATAAAAAAGAAATTTAAGACTTCTACCAATCTAAGAGGAGGAACAAATGTTCACAGATTTATTAATGGAGATAGGAAGTTGAAAATGGGAAAGCTGATGATGAACCGTACACATTATTGGAAGACAGGACTTGGACGATAAGCGCCAGAAATTTGTAGTTGCCTCTGCTTGATATAAATCTCCTTCCCTCAAGCTACTCGGAAGAAATCTCCTGTATAGATGTACCTTTGCAAAGACAGCATAAAGTGAATACCAATTAGCCATATCTTGACTTGGATGTCAAATGCATCTATGTGCATGTGAAGGTTTCTGTACACTTCTCGAATCTGAACACTCCAAAGATAGTGATTAACCAGAAGAAACTGCAGACAAGTTGGGTATGTGACCAATTTCTATGTAATTCTAAATCAGTTTTTTTTTTTTTTTCCTCTCTCTCTCTCTCATAAATGAGTGGCCCACCTGATGAGTTGTCCCACTTGTTTTTGTTATGATCATACATGCATTAGAACCATCATCTGGATTGCTCATTGTACCACACATAAAGTAGGGAGGTCCTTGTAGGCATCCCACTACAAAAGGAAATGGTAACAAAACAAGAAAGTTCACAAGGCAGAGCCATTAGAACCACTTTACTATACATGGGTTATTGTCATGTGTCAATTGGGTCCATCTAGTAGGACCCATCTCAGATCATGCTCCCCAATAAAAATATTTTGTTACGCAATCCAAGCTTAAATTTCTTATCATCTCACCAAATGCGAGCTATTAACCATTTTTTGGACCGTTGGTTCGGAATTTGTCAACCAGATGGCTAGGATCATCCAATTTGTGTATTTATATTTATTTTCCATCAACAACATGGCAATTAAATGAACGTACTGATTTGACAAGTCACCCGTCCCAAGACCGAACATGGAATATTGAAAAGTAAAATTTGTAATGACTCATTCTCAAATTCAAGATTCAAATCATCAATGATGCATATTACATGAAAGTAGCATGTCAATATGGTAGTGGTAAGAACATAAACTGTTCAAATCAATTTAAGAAAGTACCTTGACCATTGCCATCCCATAAAAGTACACCCATCATATCTGGGGTTTTATAAATTCAGTGGGTGAATTTTTTATTATTATTTAAAAAAAAAAAAAAAAAAAAAAAAAAAAAAAAGGTTGTTCCCTACACATGTAACATATGAAACATGGGATTTATTACGGGTGCACACGGGTCAGTTCGGTCCGGTTCTGGGGTGAAATTGGAACCGAACTGTTCCTAACAGTTCTAAGATATTCGGAACCAGAACGGACCGTTAGCACCCTATAACCGAACCGGAACCGGACTGTTAAAACCGGTTCGGTTCCGGATCGGTTCCACGGTTTTGCGCTTTTTATGATCCAGTCCAATTGCATCTTTTATTTTATAATTTAGCCCATGTCCATTCATATTGTTATTCATTTGATGGATGGTTTAGATATTGTATAAGGTGTGCATAAATATATTTATGGAAACAATCAAATAATGCATTGTAAACCATAAATCATGAGTCAAATATGGAAACAATCAAAGGGTTCTTGGTTCGGTTTCAGGTTCGGTTCCACGGTTCAGTTCCGCGGTTCGGATCCATGGTTTGGTTCTACGGATCGGTTCGGTTCTACATACTCCCAAACCGAGAACCGAACCGATGTAATCGGTTCTTTGATTTTTGGAACCGGAACCGGTGCACTCTAGAACCGGACCAAACCGGACCGTTTGGTCGGTTCCAGTCCGGTTCCACGGTTCTATCGGTTCGATGTGCACCCCTAGGATCTATGATGTTCACTGAGTAACTAAGATTACGTGTGAAGGTATTCTAGCCGAAAATGTTATGAGAAGAGCATGTAACTGATGATTGACAAAGGAAAAAAAAAAAAAAACTAATCACCTTCTTCTCTGGGAAAAGAATCAAACTTGTCTTCTTCTTTTTCTTCTTCTTCTTCAACAGCACCTATAGCTTCAAAGAGCAAGCATAAAGAGTTAAGAGGGAGATGGAAAAGAGGTTGGAGACATCTTCAAAAGAATTTAGGAGTGGTTTGACAACTAGAAATTTGAAGAACCCACATCTAGCAATTGGATTCTCAAGAACTTCAATGTATCAAGTTGTGTTTGATGACTCGAAATTTGAATCCAATCTCAGAGAATTAGAAAAAGCTGCTTTTAGAAAGAATTATAAATCACTTAAAATCAGAAATTGAATCCGGGCAAAATTTCAAGCTGGGAAAAGTGAAAATTAGCTTTAAAAGGAAATCCCTCTTTGTGACAAGCAGAGGATCGGATTCTTCCAATAGTATGGTTTATTTGACATCTGGGTTTTCTTTATTATTATTATTATTATTATTATTATTATTATTATTATTATTATATATATATATGGTGCCCTCAAATGAATGGCAAAACCGATGGATATAAAATACATACGTCAAGGATGGTCCACCTAAGGGCCGCAATTCCATGCATGAGGTCAGGGCGGCACCTACTCCACTCGCCCGATGTAAGGGCTGTCACAAGTGATATAGTATGATAATGGAGGTTCGTAAATTCCACGTGTGGGTGCGGGACATCTGAGGGATATCAGGCACGATGCAGTGTTTAGATTGCATCCCATAAAAGTCAGGCCATTTATCACAACTCAGATGGGCCACAACGTTTATCACAATTTATGTGGTGCCATGAATGTTTTAATTATGGAGGCAGCACGGTTTCCATTCCTTGAGCCCCTTGAGTTTTGAATCTGCCTTATTTTTGGGCTCATGTCCTAACACGAACACCCAAAAGATAGTAATTGACTAGAAGAATCTGCCCATGAGTAGGGCATCGGAGTCATTACTATTCTTTCCTAAATCATTTATTTATTTATTTCCTAAATGTGGAGCACACCTGATGAGTTGCCCTGCCTTCTTTTGTTATGGTCGCGTAACCATACCATCATATGTACCATACATAAAGTGGGCGTTAACCAAAAAAGAAAGTTGATATGGTTGAGCCATTAGAAATGGAATGTGGCAGTGCCATCTCTCTACTGTACACGTTTTATGGCCATGCATTAATGAGACTGTCCATCTAGTAGGACCCATCACACACACACACACACACACACACACACACTATATATATATATATATATATATCACACACACGGAACCTGAATTATTTCTTCTCTTCTCACCAAATGTGAGCAATTAACCATTTCTTTCCACCCCAACCAGATGTCTAGCAATTAACCATTTATGTATTTCTAATCATTTTCCATCCACTACCGGGGCAATTTAAACGAACTAATTGAATTGACACATCACTGCTGTCATGTGTACTATGGAGAGGTCTCTGTATCCTATTCCAGTTCCACCAGCTCTGCCATATCAACCACAGTAAAAGAAATGAAATATTGTCCAACTTGTTACTGCAGCAAGAGTTTTGATAGGGTACTGTGGCCTCCTACTACAGCAAGAGATGATACGAAACGTATCAAGTTCCGATGATATGTTAAAGAGCCATTTGAAGAAAGTTTGTTTTCGGATGACTGTGTATGAAGAGAAACATGGAATATGAAAAGATTTTTTTTTTTTTCAAATTAAAGATTCAAAGGATAGGATCATTAATGATGCATGATTACAAGAAAGCAGCATGTCCATGTGGTAGTTATAAGAACATGAACGGTTCACATCAATTTATAACTACTGTACCAAACACCAAATAACCATTTTCAGCACAACTGTATTGATCATTATAAAATAGACATATCGTAGCAACACTATCCACATTGTATTATGATGTGAATCAAATGGACTTCAAAGAGAACGTGTCAAACCCAATTATTGGTAAATAAATAGGTTGTGCATCTACATATGAGGTTTATCATGGCATGTGTATGGCATGAAAACTGTCCTGTAGGGTCACGTCCCCACAGTGAAATAGGATGCTTTAAAAGACAGACCAATCCAATGAGCCACACCATAGAGAACAATGGACAACTGCCCAAAAACTTTCAAATTCATGTGAGGCCATTCAATAGTTGTACTGGCCAGGTATTTAAAGGTGTCCTGTTATAATGGTGGGGTAACCAATTGGAGGATGGGTTATAGTTGCAATCACCTCACTGGCATTTCCATCACCCATCCAAACTGTTCATCAGGGCTAGTGAACTCTTCAAGGCTTCCTTGAAAAATTAGATTAATTGATGATTGATGTAGAACAAGTGACATAACTTCATATTAGACGGCCATGATCAAAAGAAATCACTCGGGAAAGCTCGATCTAAGGCCAAAATAGCTTAAACCCGAACTGTAACACCTGGTAGCTGCAACTTTACAAATTGATTATCGGATTCATGTATATAAAATGGCTGAAAAGCTATCGACCAGCCCTAGTTAAATGAGAACTGACAAAGTCAGCTGACTACAAAGAATTTTTAAAACTTGGTATTTCTCCGGCTTCATCAAATCCAATTCTATTAAATGAACACACTTGAGACTGTCCATCTAGTAGGACCCATCCAAAAAAAAAAAAAATTTGTTAGACAAACCGAGCCTAAATTTCTTCTTTTCTCCAAAATGTGGGCCATGAACCATTTTTCTTCCACCATTGGTTTGGAATCTACCATATAGGTATTTCTAACTATTGAGTCCGGATCCTCTGCTTGTCACAAATAGTAGTTTCCTGTTTATTGCAATGTAATTGAGTCACGGTACGATAGACTACATTTGACCAATCACAATGCAGGAAAACAAGAAATGTCTGTCCGTTATAAGCAGAGGATCCAGATTCATCAACCATAGTAAAAAATGAGATATCATCTGACCTATTACCACAATATGGATTTTGATTAAGGGTTTTCCACCTCTAGATTGCATCTTAAATGATGGTATGAATTGATCAAGTTCTGAAGTTCTGGATTATGTGCTAAAAGGGCCATTTGAAGAAAATTTGCTTTGAATGATTGTGTATGAAGAGGAAAATGAAATATTGAAAAGTAATTTTATCAATGAGTCATGTTCAGTTCAAGATTCAAAGGTTAGATGATCAATGATGCATGATTACAAGAAAGTAGCAGTAAGAAGAATATGAACGGTTCAAATCAATTTTAAAAAGTACCCTGACCGTTGCTACCACCCATAAAAATACACCCAGATGGTGATTTCCTACATGTTTGGACATACAAAACGTGTGCGGAATCTGTGATATTCATGGAGCGGTTAAGATGAGGTGAATGTTTTGGAGATATAAATGTTAGGCGAAGAGCATGTGAGCAACAATTGAAAAGGCCAAAAAAATTAAAAATAATAATAATACCTTCTTTTTCATCTTCGGTGGTAGATGGAACTTCGTAAAGGATGGGAGCACTGTGTGCGCGTGAAATTCGAAAACCTCCTGGCCACAGGATGTAACATACCTCATCTTATTACAAGATTTGAGAATAATAATAATAATAAATATTTAAAATTTGTAAGGGATTCATGAGAGGTCATGGAATGGGAAATTCGTGGCACACTTACAAATTTGAGCCAAAAATGTTCTGCAAAGAGCATTAAGAGAATTGAAGGGAAATTTAAAAAACAATTTTTTTTTAAAAAAAAAAAAAAAAAAAACATACCTTCACCTTCTTCTAGGGCGGCATGCGCAGCTTCAAAGACAATGGGAGCACTATGTGCACGTAATAGCATACCTCCTGACCATGAGCACATTCATAACATCATCTTATTATAAGATTTGAGAATTTTAAAAAATAATAATAATATTGTGAGAGATTCACAAGAGGTCATTAAATGGGTAATTTATGCTCTATGGGCCCCACAAGCACCTGCATCTTCAAAGAGAGAGGGACCACAGAGGTAGATAGAGCAGGATGGAAGAGTGGTTAGAGGCCTTGTCAAAAGAATTTAGGGGTGGTTTAGCAATTGGGAATTTTGATAATTATATCCTTTTCTAGTAATTAGATTCTTCAGAATTCTAGTGTGTCAGTGTTGTGGCAACCTGACATTTGAATCCAATCCTTAATAATTTGAAAAGTAGGTTTTCAAAAGAATTATAAATGGCTTAAAATCATAAATTGAATTATGGCCATATTCTAAATTACCAAAAATGAAAGCTCTGGAATTAAATTTCAATTCAATGCTTTGAGAAAATCTTCAATACTTTGGAAGACTGTTGTCATGAATAATCTGGCACTTATCTTATTAGATTATCTGACAATTAGATTGGCCAACATTTATTTCAGGGTCCTTACTCTTGCTCGGGTGGTATACTCTCAGGAGTTTCAACTCCCGGTCAAGGGTTCAAGTGCCCATAGGTGGTGAAATTCCACTAGCGTGAGTGTGTGGGGTGCATGTGTGTGCGTGTGTAAAAAAAAAAAGAAAAAAAACCATTTATTTCAATGATTATATATATTGTCCTTTTTGCAACAAACAAGTGTTACTTAAATTGGCTAGACCAATTTAATGTTTGGCCTATTACTTTTTTTTTTTTGGTTAGCTTAAAAGTACACACCCATGTCAGTACACACACTCCATGTTAGCCACCCCCGCTAGGGATCGATGCCAAGACCTCAAGTGTTGAAACGAGGTATCTCCACTCAATCTGCCAGTTGAGCTATGGATCTGGGCTATTACTTATAGAAACATTAGTCTCACAAAGTATAATTTGAGGTAATGCCATGTGTACCATTTCTAAATGCACATGTATCAAGTTTCAAACGTGGCTAGAGTATCAAATATGTAGCCCAGCAGAACATTAGTCCCATGTAAGGTCTTTCAAAAGTGTTAGTCTGACAACGGAGGTTTGCTAATTCCACGTGTGTGGTTACCTGAAATATGTGTGACATCTGAGCTTTCTATCCGGTGCAATACAATGTTTAGACACTCAAATGAATGGTTAGAAGAAAAAAAAAGATAACAACTAATTTCTTTTATATAAACAGAAAATCCAATAATTTTATCCAATGAAAAACTCAGATCTCAGCGCGTGTTTCATATTTTCACGTGCACCCACGAGGTGGATGTGCACGGCTCTACATGCGCCTGGAATTAGAAGCTCGAATAAAAAAGTAAATAAAAACAAAAGTCGCAGCCTCGCAGGGGATACATTCAGGAAGCGGATTGCGTATGAATAAACTCTATGGGTCCACCATGATTTAAATATTTTATCTACTCCGTCTATCCATTTTAACAGATAATTTGAGTACTTGAACCCAAAAATGAAATATCTACAAATTTCAAGTGGACCTCACCATGGGAAACAGTGTGAATTGAAATTCTACCGTTGAAACTTTTTGGAGCCCACAGAAGTTTTGGATGGAACTAATTTTTGTGTTTTCCCTTCATCCATGTCTGTGTGATCTTATGAACAGGTTGGATGACAAATAAACATCACTGTGGACCCTAGAAATATTTCAATGGTGGAAGTCATTATTCCCACTATTTCCTTTGGTGTGGTCCACTTAAGGTTTGGACATATTTATATTTTAGATTAAACCAATAAAATGATATAGAAAAAAAGGTGGACGGCGTGGATAACCCACCTAAATTCAAAGTAGGCCCAACTATGTTGACTCAGTACCATAAAAGAGTACTGAGTAACTCAGTACACAATCCAATTTCATTCATGAGAGGAGTTTGAGTGGGTTATTTGGAATCGGATTGCGTACTGAGTAACTCAGTACGCTCTTATCGTACTGAGTAAACTCAGTTGGGCCCACCGTGAAAATAAGTGGTTTATCCACACCGTTCATACGTTTTTTCAGGTCATTTAAGGGGTTGAACCCAAAGTTGAAGCATATCGAACTCTCAAGTGGATCATAAGACAGGAAACAGTGGGAATAATGATTTCCCGGTTGAAACCTTCCTAAGCCCTACAGTGATGTCTATTTGTCATCCAAGCTGTTAATAATATCACAAAGACATGGATGAAGAAAAAAAAAACAAATATAAGCTTAATACAAAAATTCTCAGTACGCCAGGCCCAGTGAGTTACTCAGTACGCAATCCGCTTCAGGGTAATTCGGAAACTGACGGAGTCATAGCCAGCAGCTACCGGACGTTCTCTGTGGGCCTCACCATGCTGTATATATTTTATCCACACCGTTCATTCATTTTTGCAGATAATTTTAAGGCAAGAATTCATAAATGAGGTACATCAAAAAATTAAGTGGATCACACGACATGAAACAGTGGTGATTGAATGCATATAGTTAAAAACTACTTGAGGGCACAAAAGTTTTGAATGAAGTTGATATTTGTGTTTTTACATTCTGGATAGTGAATAAACATTATAGTGGGACCCGGAAAGTTTTTAATAGTCCATGTTCAATCACCACTGTTTGTTGGGAGTGTGGTTCACTTGAGATTTGAATCTTTATCAATTTTGGGCTCATGCCCTAAACTGATATGGAAAAATAGATGAATGGTATGGATAAAACACATATCATGTCCGGGCCCACAGAAAATAACACTGTTCAGTAGCCACCTGGCTACTGCCGGCGTCAATACGCAATCCGCGTCCGTGATTCGCAGCATACATGCGAGCACGTCACACGTGTGAGATAGAAAAGTGTGCTGTGGCATTTGATGCGTGACACGAACGGCGTAGGATTTAGAAAAGGAATTATAAGTGAAGGTTACATTTCCCTTTTAATTACACTACCCTCACCTTTTTCTTCTTCTTTCCTCCATATGCTCCACTTTCCATAATAATCTTCAAAGGTGTCATTCAATGGGAATGACTTGAGCTTCGGACAATCACCAACCTTCACGAGTCTTAAAGACGGCATTGCCCTTCGCATCCTCAGCCACTCTTCTTCCATCTCTTCCAAGATTCGTAGCACCAAGACCTCCACTTTCCATACCCCATTCTCACTCTCCCAAAATCTGGGACCCATCTTCTTAATCCTTCCATCGATGAGAAGAAACTGAAGATTGGGAAGGGAAATAGGACTGAGCCACGCAGGTGTGCTTTCTCCTGGGTAGTTAAAAAGATACAACTCTCTAAGGGATTTTAAAGGAGCAGAAAACTCACGGTCAACTGTCTTTACAATTCCTTCACTTTCAAGAGATAAGCCCTCAAAGTCTAGGAATAGAATTTGCAGATGATAGAGCATTGATAACACATTCCATTCCCCTTCTATTTGTTTCTCTGACTTTATGTGCATCCGAAGTTCTCTGAGTTTTGTCAACTTCTTCAGATCCGAAATATCGGATCCATTTTTACTACCCAAATTCATTGGCTTAAACCATTTTAACCTTTCAAGATTTGAAAGCTTTCCAAGCCCTTCCGGCATGCATTCTAAAGAGGGACAATCAAAGATTTCGATAGCTGTCAGCTTCTCCAATGTTGTGATTGACACGGGAAGCATTTCCAAATTCGGGCAGTCTCTTAAATATAGAATCTGAAGATTTCGAAGATTTCTGATTGAATCGAGGAGTCTTCTTAACGCAGAATTCTCTATTCCAAGAAAAACGAGGTGCTTTAATGACCCTATCCCACTCAACCAATTCTTTGCCACAACATCGATTTTCGTGTTTGAGAATGAAAGATATAACACCCTCAACCACCTTACTTTGCAGAGTACTACTTTTACACTTGCAATGATCTCATACCTCTCAATTTCCATTCCAAATAACGACCGCAGCCTGGTGGAACTGTTTCGGATGCTCTCCACTGTTGTCTTCTTTGAAATTCCCAGGCGGCGAGACTGCACACTGAATCCGATCCTACCTCCACTCTCCAAGGTCACAAAAAACCCCTCTTCTCTTGCAATTTTTATAACCATATCTCGAACCATATCATGCATTTTGCAATAAGTGAAGCGACTTTCAAAGACATCTTTATTCACTCCAAGTATCAAAAATCGATTAAATAATTCTGCAAGGCATTCTTCTCCGATCTCAAATGCCGTTTTCTCATTTCTTCCCCAAACAAAACCTTCACCAATCCACAATTCAACAATGTACTCAACTGATATTTCATAATCTTCGGGAGAACTGGCAACACACAAGAAGCAAGGTTTTAAGTGTGTTGGGAGCTCTTTGTAGCTTAACTCTAGTGTCGAAATGATCATCTCATCTTTCTTACTGATTTCCAACTCCTCCTTTAGGTGCTTTGATATTTGCTTCCATTCATGGATGGAATCACCTTTCCCCAACATCATTCCGCCCACAATGTTGATTGCCAAAGGAAGCCCCCACATCTCTTAACAATCTCCCTTCCCAAGACCTCCAAATCTGGATTTGTGCACTTGCCTCCATTTCTTGCAAAAGCTACCTTGCTAAACAAGGACCAACTATTTTCATCTGAAAGAACTTGTAAACGATGTATGCACTTGTCAGTAGCCCCCATTGATTGAGCAACCTTCTCATTCCTTGATGTAACAATAACACAGCTACCCTCCACTGAGGGCAAAGCGGACTTCAAGCTATCCCACCACCTCCCTTCATCTGTTCCCCACACGTCATCCAAAACTACCAAGTACTTCTCATCTAATATACTCTTAAGCCTTTCCAGTAGCTCATGGACGTCATCTCCCCTCAGCGATTTCTCTTCTACCTTTAGTTTCTTCAACATCTTTTTCAGCAATTCGTCGAATTTGAAATTTTGAGAAACAGTAACAAAACATGAGTGCTTAAAAGATTTTTCCGCACTTTCCCTGTTATATAACTTCTGAGCAAGCGTGGTTTTACCGATTCCCCCCAATCCAACTATTCCAATAATTGTTAATGGGCCATTAGCTTCTAAGATCCAATTTCTAATCTTCACCGAGTCATCTTCTAATCCTACCATTTCATCTTCATCCATTAGGATTGGGTGGGTCAATGGCATATTCCCACCATCTTCATATTTACCAGTTTGGCGAGGAGTTGTATCCAAGTAGGACTTCATCCTGTCCTTCACCTCTCTTATTTTTTTATTAATTTTACTCAACCGCTTTCCCAACTGATGACGGGTTTTCAAATGGGTAGGAGAGCAATAACTCGTAAAATTGAGTGCACGGCCTTGACATTTTTTCTGGAATAGAAGCTGGCAATCTGCTATTACATCTTCAGCATCATATACCAACTCTCTTAAGTCGCTCATTACCATCTTGAGAATCTCATTCCTATCTTTTCTCCTCACCCGTCCAGCTTCCTTGAGATATTTCTGCATGTACTGAAGCTCCTTCTTTGTTTCCTCAAACTGGTCATTAAACTCAAGTTGTTGACGACCTTCGCTTACAAGTAAGGACACCAATTTATCCAACATAACACTGAGGACAGCGTCTGCCATTTTCCTGTAAGATATTATCATATACGTTTGTGAAACAGGAATTCAAAACTAGAAGGTGAAGGGAAAGAGGAAAGAATGAAAACTTGCTAGAAAATATTGCAAATGAATTGGCTACAAGAAAGTATTTGCACAAGTATTCCTATAACAAACCCGCTTTATTTCATTCATTTTTCCTTAAACCTAATGCATTGTTTAGAAACTCATCAAGTCAACTTAGAACTCCACTATGTCAACTGGGATCAATGTGAAAATCTACCCAGTTCCTTAAACTTGCCCAAGTTTTGCGCTAACTCTAATGACCTACCAAGTTTTTTGGAATTGGCTGAGTTTTAGAAAGTAACAAGGTTTGATAAAGAAAAATGTAGAGGTATGAACCTACCACTTCTAACATAAACAAGACCTTGTTAGAGTTTTGTTACAAGGCTCATTAGGTTTTCTCTCTAAACTCACCCAAATTATGCACTAACTTGTTGGACTGCTTGAGTTTTATGCTACTACAACGAGTTTTGTAGAGTGAAAAGCTATGGTGGAAAGAAATTACTCAAGAACAAAGCCACTTAATCACAATGTTACTTAATTAATTCATAGTCCACCTAATGTACCCCAGTTGTTATAGGAACATACATTGTTAATATGGTTGGCTTTCATCCATATGCTAAATTCTATGGTGTTTGCTTACTATCTTAATCATAGATGGTGTTATGCCACCATTCTACCAAGGGCAAATAATGAGCCCAATTTTTTATCCATGCCCCATGAACTGAAACTATGCCTAGTTAAAATTGATGAAGTTCCTTTTCATGTTTTTTTTTTTTTTTTTTTTTTTTAAAGAGTTTGGTTCAACTATGATAATGGTTGGTTAAATCTCTTAACTATGGCTAAGTGGTAAAGATTGTAGTTATTTTTAATGTTCTAGTTTACTTTTACTCTAGTTATTTGGTTTGAGAGAGAGAGAGAGAGAGAGAGAGTAAGAGGTTGCGGAGCTTCGACAGAATCGTTCTTCTTCTCTAATCTTTCGATTTTAAGTTCTTTTTCATATTTTTTTTATAGTTTAATTCAATTATGACAATGGTTGGCTAAATATCTTAGCTAGGGCTAAGAGGTGACTTTGTAGTTATTTTTAATGTTCTAGTTTATTTTTATTTAAGTAAATTGGTATGAATGATGGATAATTGATTGATTTTAGTTTAAATAAAGCTTTGGTTTTAGTTTACTTTGATTTATTGTCGACTCCATGCACTTTGAATGCTTAGGAAGGCTAAGATTGGTTGCTTATCTATTTTGTAAGAGATCTGTAAAATTCATTGATTTATCATAGACTATGCGGACGATAGATACTTTGAATTTCTTGTGATCAATAACTTGGCGCTTCATCCAAGTCAAACAGATCCCATCAGAATTTGATTTGATCTCTCCAAACATTTTCCTTTTAAGAAAATCGCTGAGTAGCTCGAACAATTGAATCACTAAGCTCGACCACTTATCAAATCTTCCAGACGATCACCTGCATTTATCGAGTTCCCGAGAAGATCCCTTCATGATTATTGCACGCAAGATCTTAGAGAAAATGCTTATCTTATCATGGAAACAATTACCTGTAATCAATCAGTAATTGAGAAGGGGGCTAATCAAGCTTTAAGGACAACTTATTTATACGTGATTCAGTGTGGTGTTAATTTAAATAATTTTAGTTTTAGTTTTCCAAATATATTTTTTCCAAGTACATGGGAGGCATGCATGTGCCTTTTTGAATGGGTGAGAAACAATTCTTATATTCTCTATTTTCTCTTGATTAGTGAAGAAAAAAGCCTTTTCATTGCCACATGGTAGGCATTCTCGTCAAACAATGTAAATCCCTATATTGTCTCTTTTTTTTTATGCTCTTTTCTTTCCTACCTTTATTTCATCTGCATTGATTGTGTGCAGGATTTTTGCAACAATTAGTATCTATATGTTGAGAGGCAGCTTCGCAACACAGCATTGGTGTTTATATTGCCTAAGTTTTTGATGAAAGGATCAAGTTTTCCTAGACTCAAAAGTATCAAACTTCAACAATTTGAGTTAAACGTTTCCCAAGTTAAAGTAAATGTAGTGTTGGTAAAGAAGGGTTGCAAAATCACAATCAGAAGAAAGGAAAAGAAGCATGCATACAATAAAGATGGAGTTTTTTTAGGGGAAAAACTAATAGGGTATGACATATCTGTTTCTTGCACTTGATTATTTAAATATATTTAATATATGTAATTAAACTACTAATAAAATTTTGTGGGACAAGTTACATAACATGTACAAAAGGAAGTCTATATATAATGCATAAGACTTTTGTCTAATTGAAGTTGAACCTCTTGAATATGAAAGCTCATCTTTGTAAGAACATTTGAATGAGTTCAATACTTTGGTTAATGGACTGGCAACATGAGATTAAAATTAAATTGATGATAAAGAAAACATAGCTCTTTTGCTTTGTTAGTTTGTTAGATGTCAGATTTGTTAGATAGTTTCATTATGGATCTTAGCAATGGTCTAGATCTCAATATAGAATCGGCTATATGCACATTGTCTATTGCCAAAGAATTTTATAAAAATAATCATGGGGTCCTCCGATGATGCAATGATGTTAAAAAAAAAAAAAAAAAAAAAAAAAGAGAGAAGATCTATTGCAAGAAGAACTAGTGGGAGAGATGAAAAAAGATCCAATATGATTCACGAAAAATGGTACAAAAAAGAAGTGAAGTGTTAGAACCGAAGAAAGAGGATTCATTTACAAAATAATTATAGATTTAAAAAGACAAATGAGGAAAGTCCTAAGCTTAATTTCCATGATCAAGCAATAAATTTAAAAGGTTCCCAAGAAAATCTAGTGAAAGTGATAGTTCATCCGATGATGGAAAAGTGTTGTGGGCAATTCAATGAGAGAATATGAATCGTTAATGAATTTAGGATTCAAACGTTTTGTTTCATGCCATGCTGCATAGGACTACTTTTACACATATTGGTTATGTGTTAATATCATAGTTTACATGATAACAAACACGTAAAATTTTGAGGATTAGAGGTATCATGGTTACAATGATGATATCATTAAACAATTTTAATGGACCACAAGTGGAAATCCCATGGAAGAAACTTCTACATCGAAAATTTTTAATGTAGATAAGTATAATTTTTTGGAGAAAATGTTTGATTGAAGATTGTAACGGAGCAATGGTAGTTGTAATAGGAGATTTGATGGGTAGTTTATCTCATTTGATCAAAAATACCATGATCGGCTATGTGATTGTTGCCAATATCAGGATGGAGTCCACTATGATTTAGCACAACAGGTTCATACTAACGTTACCGATTGATTAAAATTTATTTTGAGGTTTAAAATCTATTAATATTTAATTTATGTGAGGATTGCTTATTCGCAAATTAAAGCTGCTCTATGTTTTTTTTCATCTACTATTAAAAGTAAGAAAGTCATAAATTTGATTCATTCTAAAACTTGAGATGTCTCAGTCAAGTCATGGAATGCTCGATGTATTTTATTTTTTGTTGATGATTTCTTTCGAAAGATATGGTTTCTATACTTAAAAGGAAGAATGATATGTTTCCTTATTTATGAAGTTTGAAGCGTTGTTTGAAAAAAGGAAAAGGAAAAAAAAATTGTTTACTAGAAATAATAATGAAGGATAATAGACTTCTAATGAATTTAAAGACTTTACAATGAGCAAGTCATTAAGAGGAACTACACAATCCATGGTACTCCATCCGCCAAAGCTTATGAACTTCGTGTCACGCTAGAACGGAATGGTTGAATGTATGAACTTATAAATCATGCCAAAAGCACAATGGATTCGACCGGGCTTAAGTATTGTTTTGGGGAGAAGCCATTTATATGGATTCCTATTTGGTAAATTGATCTTGTCCTGCAATCGAATTAGATTAAAAACTCTGAGAAGAGGTGGTTTGAAAAATATGTTAATATTCATTCATTTGAACTTTTAGTTGTATTTTTATGTTAAATGTTTAAGAGGGTAAAAGATAAAGGTAAATGTAATGTCCAAACAGTATATTTTTCTTGGCTTTCCAAATAAATCTAGGGTGACAGATCATGGAACCCTATTGTCTGTAAGTTATTATAATAAATAGATGGGATGTCATTTTTAACGATGATTCAATGCAAAAAGGAAATGTGCAACCTAGCTTAGAGAAATCTAAGATTTAAATCTTCTAAAAATGTTCAAAGTCAATTTGTTGGTCCAGAAAATTCACAAGATGATAAGCTCGAAGACAACGTACCTAATAACAAGCGTGGAGAAGAAACACTGTTACTTGAATTCCAAGTTATTAAGACTATCATAGGAAGGCCCCAAATTAACCTCCAACAGGCTCTAAGACTATATGACTACTTCCGCTTACATTATAAATGAGGATGAACCTGTTCATTCTAAGAGGCATCAAATCTCATGGATGCTAGCTAGTGGAGAATCTATGGAGAAGTAAATAGTGGCTTTGCATAAAAATAAGAGATGAGAATTAATTGAATAACCAATAGAGAAAAATTACAAGACAATTAATAATATTGATGGGAAGGTTGAAAGATACAAAGCCCTAATGGGAGTAAAAGAGCATACTCATGAATAAGGTATCAACTTTCAAAAAGAAGAAAAAAAAAAAAAAAAAAAAAATCTTCTCATGTTGCTATTTATATTATTTTAAGCATTATAATTGTGCTTGACCTAGAGTTTAAGTGGTTAGATGTGGAATATGTGTTTAAAAATGGATATCTTATTAGGAAAAATATATATGACTCAACTCAAAGCTTCCTTTCCTTCTTTTTTTTAAAAAAAAAATTTATTTATATTTTTATTTATATTTTTTTAAAAGATGAAGACTTATTTTACTAGCTAAATAAATCGTTTTATTGTTTAAGAGAGTCATCGGATGTTGGTACAAGCAAACTGATTCTTTCATTATGAACTTGTAATTTTCAAAATGCAAGGCCAATCAGTATGCCTATGTTTGTGACTATGGTGTTGGAGTTGTCCTCAAAAATTAATGTTTTCTTATATAAACTACTAGTCATGTGGATGTGGTATTTGGTTGATCTCACTCATCATCATGATTACAATGTGTCCTTAGTGAACATTATGATGTGCCTTAGTTAATGTGGTGTGTAAAATATATGGAAATTTTGAGGGGTATAATTTATTTTTTTAAGTTTTAGTTTATCAAAATTCATCATGGAGTGAACCATTTGACCAATTTAAACCTAAATCTATGATAATCCGTTTGTTGAACAACCAATCCATACCCTAGATTATAGATCCAAACCCTTTAGACTAAAGATCGGCCCTTGGATTATCAAATCAACCGTTAAAAGTGCCCCAATTAATGGATAAATTGCTAAGATTACATAAAATGACTATTGGATCACATGATTTACCTAATAATCACCATTCAAGTTGTTCCATATTGCATTAATACTAATATGATATAATTTTCATAATTTGATTATGAGTAGAACTCCAGATCTAGTGCCAGGAATGTGGATGGCCGTGATAAATTGATGATATAACATGATGTAATGGACCATCATTCAACTAAATGACTCTAATATGCTTATTATACTTAGATCTTATTAATCATGTGGTTAGATTTCTTTTTGTACATGTGAAATTATGAATTATCACGCGTACATCCATGGCCCATCATCATATTTCATTAATCATACATTTTTAACACTTAAGAGCATTTTTCCCTGACTCCTTGCGTCATGAGCATCGAAATGATACTCTCTGATTGAGTTAGATCAAACACATATAATTTACATATGTGTGGCACGCACATACTTGATAGTATACCTTCATAAATGAGAAAAGAGGAACACTTTATTAGATACACCTTAGATCCTATACATGGTAAGAACCACATATTCTTATCCGTACATCATTCTTTAAAAAAATAAAAATAAAAATAAAAATAAATTAACATGGACTTATCTTAGGTGCTAGTTGAACCGTTTTAGATCTTACTATCAGTTTATGTGGGACTCAAAATGAAACGGTGTGTTTATAAGAGTAGCTTTATTCTAAAATCTCTCCAAACCATGAAACGTTTCGTCTGCATAACATTACAAAAGAAGAGAGTTTTATAAAAAGGAGGGACGTGGGCCACCCTATGCCCTATCCGTGTACAAATACAGAGAGAAAGTGAGTGATTTGTTTAAGTGAGCCCAGCCTCTGCATCACGAGATCTAAGCCATCCATTCTCATCCATGTGCTCATCTTAGGCATTGTTGTATATTTATTTTTATTTTTTGTTTAAAATCTAACGGTTAGAAACCGTTGAATGAGTTCCTATCAAAAGCTACACTAGTGGGCCATACTGATCAACAAACAACAGAAAAGAGCGAACCAAGCCGTGGGACGCGGATTGGCTACTGACACGTTGAGTAGCGAGACTGCTACTGAAGTCACGTCGCCAAGTTCTGTGGGCCTCACCATGATGTATGTTTTGTATCGACGCTGTCCATCCACCTGGAGAGATTATTTTAGGCTAAGATCCAAAGAATGAGTCACATCCAAAGCTCCAGTGGATCCCACCACAGAAAACAGTGGGGAAAGCGACGCTTTCATTAAAAACCTCTAAAGGCCACAAAAGTTTTTGAACAAGATGATATTTGTGTTTTACCTTTTCTAATGTCTCTGTTAACTTTTGAACAGGCTGGATTTCAAAAAAACATCATGGTGGCCTTAGGAAGGTTTCAACTGTATGTCTTCCCGCCATTTTCTGTGGCGGGTCCACTAAATCTTTGGATCTGCTTCATTTTTCAACCCGTGCCTTAAAATGATATCTCCAAATGGATGGACGTTATGGATACAACACATACACCATAGTGTGGTCCACCGAACTAGGTGACATCACTTCAGTAGCGAGTCTCGCTACTCAACCTGTAAGTATCTAATCCGCGTCCCAAGCCGTGCGGACCCATGCTTCCACGTGGACAGCAGCATGTATTCCCACACTGCCACCTCAGCGTGGTAGCCCCACGTGGGTTGAAGATCGATTACAGTTTGGTACGATTGTGGTTAGTGGGCCCCACTTGATGTATATGTATGTTTGTGTAAGATTTCTTTTCTATTGATTTAGAATCTTATAAATACAACTCTTAGATGTGTAGTGGACCTAACTAGATCCATGATCATGAAAGTGGGCCCCACCACACTAACTTGATATAAAGATTTAGATTTGATCATACATATGTATGATAACGACTAGATCACAGACTGAGATCCTCCTTATGACTCCTCACGTAAGATTAATGTTTGATGGTGATATTTTTGTGTTCCATCACGATTTATATTGAAATCCTTGTAAATACACTTGGTACCTTTTAGATCATTGACAGAATCGGGTCAAGATCACGTGATGTGAACACAAATCAGTGGTATGGATCAACCCTTGATCAAGCGTAATGGCTCACATGAAAGAATATGTAAAATACAATCCACCCTATGGATTAGATCTGTCCAAATTAAACTAGATCATAAGAAATTCAAATTATATTATTAAAAAGTATCCCATCGCGAGATCAAGAGTTGGGATGAATGTGGAATTGTGAAGATATGAAGATATATAATTATTTTTTCTAGTTCTAGAACTAGATGCATGATGATCATCTCCTATGGTGGACCCAGAAATATGTGATCATGACCACTCTAAGTGGGCTCCATCATATGATCGCAATCCAAATAATTTAAGTAATATTAAATTTTGGTAGAATCATGATTTAAAAATGTGATGATACGTATCGTGGCCAATCTTGCATTCTTTTTAGGGCCTCATGTGTAGGAGAATATGATCTAGGTGGGCCCTACCTTGATATCTTGCTTTGGTAACTTGATAGAAGATCCAGAACTATAAAGAACTTTATATTATTTAGATGAAAGATCTGATGCAAATAATTAAAGTAGTGTAGCAGTAGGCCCTACCAACTTTAAAGGTATTGGAAAATGAGCCCGCCGCATACACTTAGATTTAAGGGTGTATCTCAATATTTAAGAGTATATTTTCATCTACGGCGTTAATTAACCATGATTTGGTCATGTTAGTCTCAATCCATAAGCTGATCTTGGATATGTACCATAGAAGTTAGGAAAAAGATTAAACTAATGATCTGGACCATTAAATTTATGATCCATTCCAATCAAAAACTATCGATCAAAAGTCTAATCACCTAATTAAAAAATTTTACTTAAAGAAAGTAAAATCCACACGACCAAACTATCTAATTAGATATCGATCTGGATCATTAAATCCAAAATTATGATATATTAAGAAAATTAACGGTCAGATTGGATGAGTCCTAACATTCAATCATTATAAAAAATAAGTCTTGTAAACTCCTATTTTCTTATCTATGGAATGGATGAGTCTTAACACATACATTATGATACAGAGCCCATTGTAGTTCCCCACATCAAAACTCCAATTTTCTTATCCCTGGCAAGGAATGCGTGGTGTACAACACAAAAACCACCCAAGCTAGGTGAGTACACCATAATGTTTGTGAGATATCCACCCCATTAATCATCTGTTTTTCTGATCATGTTAGGACAGTGGCTAAAAAATGAGGATTGAATGTCCTATTGATCCAAAACTCAAATGAGCCGCATGAGGATTGAATGTCCTATTGAAACATTTGTTGGGCTATAGAAGTTTTGGGTTAAGTTTTTTTTGTTTTCTTTTCAGGTTCAACCTAGAAGAAATGAACTTATGGACAATGTGGATGGCATATAAACATCAGAAATGAACTTATGAATGGTGTGGGTGATATATAAACACTACAGTAGAGGCCAGGGATGTTTTAATGGTAGGCATTTCCCTAACCACTTCTTCCCATGTGCCGCTCACCTGAGTTTTGGATATGTTTGTGCCATGTCCTAACATGATCGGGCAAAACTGTTGAATAGGTGGATTTGTCACAAACATTAGAGTGAGCCCCCACTTAACTTCCCACTGCAGGAAGTTCCTTTGGAAAAGGCTTTCTCTGGCAAACCGGCATACATGGGAAAAGGGGGCAGCTGATTTCCTGCCAAAGCCTTTTGGCAAGAAGTGCACTGGGAGTCTAGGTGAGGCCCACTTTGATGTTTGTGAGAAATCCACTTTGTCCATCTGTTTTTCAAACTCATTTTAAGACTTGCAACGAAAAATAAGCTGGATCCAAGACCCAAGTGAGCCACACAAGATGAAACAATAGGCCACTGTTGAAACATTTGCATGGTTACAAAAGTTTTTTATCAGGCTAAGAATTTTAGTTTTCAATTTATCCCGGTGGGAATGACCATGAAAACGGTTTGGATGGCATATAAGAATCAAAGTGGATCCCAAGAATTGTAGTCATTTCTTTTCCCAGTTTTCCCTTCTTTGTGGTCCTCTTGAGTCTTGGATCCTGCTTGTTTTTTATCGTCTATCTTCAAAAGAGAGCACAAAATGGATAAACAGAATAAATTTCTCATAAACATCATGATAGGCCCTACTTAATGTTGGGAGAACGAAGAGAATCATACAAAGATGAATCTAGGATAGCAATGAGATAGCATCAAGCAAACACAAAAGAGAATACATCAATTTAACGTGAAAACCCTTTCGGAAAAAAAAAAAAAAAAAAAAAACCCCACTTCACAAAGTGTCAGGAATTCACTATGAAAGCAGAAATTACAGAGAGAGAAATACTTACCTGATTCGAACAACCCCAAATCTCCCCCTTGCTCTTGCTCACCTTTGAAACCTTAGAATTATTTAGAATCCCTTGAAATACATCTCAATCCCATTTACACCCATATTTATAGCCCATGGGAGAATCTCAAACAAAATCGGAAATAAATTTTGCAGATCCGACGGATCCGCAAAATTTTGCGCAAAACGTTCGATGACATCGAACGTCCTTCGATGTCATCGAAACTTACCCTTCGATGGCATCGAAGTCGGATCAATGGCATCGAACTAACACCCAAACTGTCTAGAGATAAAATCCGATTTTCCATAAAATCTCGATTGTATCGATCCATGTTCGATGTCATTGAAGGTTCAATCAAACATCCATCGGTGGCATCAAAAAAAGTGCCCAGATAGGTCAACGACCAACTGAAGAAAATTCAAAAAACTAGATGGGATCAAGTACTGTTCGATGCCATCGAAGCCGACATCGAACAGACTGTCGATGGCATCAATAAACCCTATATCTAACTAGATTTAAGACATCAAATACAACACTTAAATTCTCAACTAAAAAATTTAGTGGGAAAGCCAGCGTCCGAAGAGAGTGGATTAGGTGAGGCCCTGGACTCATGCAAGACAGTGCGGCCTTACCATGGGGTTAGGGTGAGGCCACCGTAAGGTACGTATTATGTATCCTTGCTGTACATCCATTTTTTCAAATAATTTTAGTGTATTATCTCAAAAATGAAATAGATTCAATTATCAGGTGAACCATACCACGTTTTGTATTAGGCTGATACTTTTTTTTCCCTTGGTACGGGCCTATGTAACCTTATCAACAGATTGGTAAGTAAAAAAACACCGAGGAAACATTAAGGTGTGCCCTACTAAGATTTTAATGGTAGAGCAGTCAACCACCACTCTTTCTTATAATAAGGTCCACCTAATAATTGGATCTGCTTCATTTATGGGATAATGTCCTAAAATGATCTGAAAAAATGGATGGACAGTGTGGATACATAAGACATGTATCAAGGTGGGCTATCTTGCGTGAGACCGGGTCTCACCTAATCCGCTCTCGTCCGATTAGGGGATCCACATAGATCCGTGTATCCCTGTTTTTAGCCCACCTTGATGTATATGCCTTATAACATCCACCCCGTTCATCCGTTTTTCCATAACATTTTAGGACGCGGTCAAAATTGATGAGTATGTCATGCCGTTGCTGCCTCTAGCTACTTGGCTAGTGATTGGTGCTCCGTGGGCCTTATCATGATATATATATATATATATATATATATATATATATATATATATATATATATATATATATATATATATATATATATATATATATATATATCTGTGTGTGATTGGTCCTCCGTGGGCCTTGACGCCGTCTATCTATTTTCATGGATCATTTGATCGCTTGATCCAAAAAATGAGACGGTTTTAAATCTCAGGTGGGCCACACTGTAGGAAACAAATAATTACGATTAACTGTCTACCATTAAAAACCTTAGGTCATACAGACATGGATGAAGGGAAAAAGCTAATATCAGCATATCCAAGACTTTTATAGCTTCCAAGAAGTTTTTAATGGTGGCCATTCAATCAACACTGATCTAAGTCAGTTTTGGGCTCACACAATAATATGATCTGGAAAAATGGATGGACAGTGTGGATGAAACACATACATCATGATAGAGCCCACAGAGCACCCTTTGCGTCCCTCCCCGGGAAGAGGGGTGCAACCACCGTAGTGGGTGAATCCCTATTTCTGGGGAGCAATGTGATATTAATATATATGCCTTTGTATTATTTAAATGATAGAATGAAGCGTACCGGAATGAATGGAGAGACAAAGAGAAAATGGCTTCTGCGATCAGCGGTAGACAGAGATTGGAAATGAGGAAGGCAAGCTGATGGTTGGATATTATCTTTCAAATGAATTAGAGCCACTCATGTGTACCGACATTTAGATAGATGATGAGAAAGCAAGCTGAGTCATACGCGCAATGACCCTTCCCTTTACCATTGGAAGCTGATTGCGTCCGATCCCCCGCTCGGTCAATAAGCCGTCCGAGTATATCTGTGTGGGAGCCACAGTGATGTATTTGTTTATCCATGCCGTTCATATCTTTTCTGAGATCATGTTAAGGTATGAGCCTAAAAATGAGGCAGATCCAACGCTCCTGTGGATCATATTAGAGATGAATATACATTTAATACAACATGTTTTGTGCAATTAATGCAACTAAGCTCACTATTTGGTATGGTCAACTAGAGCGTTGGATCTGCCTAATATTTTAGCCTATACCATAATATGATCTTAGAGAAGAAATGAACAACGTGGATAAACAGATATATTATAGTGGGCCCTCACACATATACGGTCAGACGGCTTATTGTTCGATAGAGGTCGGACACAAGCAGCTTCCTTTACCATTACCATTCAACCTTGGCGGCTGACGGGCTGTCGGCATCTACTATTGGATTCCCATTCGGTAGTGGCCCTCCAGTACCAGGTCGGTCATGGTCAGGGTTGTAAAAGCTATATGCGCCCATTATAATGTATGTGCTTTATCCATGCCACTAATCCATTTTTTTCAGCTCATTTTAGGACATGAGCTGAAAAATGAGGTAGATCCACGTCTCATGTAATCCACACCTTAGGAAAAAAGTGTCGACTGAATGCTCACCGTTAAAAACTTCTTAGACGCCACTGAAAGTTTTCGATCAAGTGATATTTTTTATTTCTCTTCGTACAGGACCGTGTGACGTAATCCATAGGTTAGATGGTTACAATGGGCTTGAGAAGTTTTAATGGTGGACATTCAATTACTTCTCTTACTGTGATGTGGTCCACCTGAGAATTGATCTACGTCATTTTTAGGTAGATTCCATGAAATGAATTTGGACTATTCACAATGATTGTATTCATACCGAATGATTGGTGGGAGCAGATTGGATTTGGTGAGCCACTCACCCAGGACCGTGTATTCCTTACTATGGGACTATTCTATTAATATAGGGCATGAATCCAAAAATAAAAGGATCCATATCTCACGCGGACAATGCCATACGAAATAATGGTCAGTGACAATTAAAAACTTCTTGTGCACAAACATGGAGAGAAAGTTACTGATTTATTTAAGTGAGCCCAGCCTCTGCATCATGAGATCTAAGCCATCCATTCTCATCCACGTGCTCATCTTAGGCATTGTTCTATTTTTATTTTTTTAATCTAACGGTTAGAAACCGCTGAATGAGTTCCTATCAAAAGCTACACTAGTGGGCCATACTAATCAACAAACAACATAAAAGAGTGGACAAAGCCGTGTGGGACCATGCTGCCACGTGGACAACAGCATGTATTCCCACACTGCCACGTCAGCATGGTAGGCCCCACATGGGTTGAGAGTCGAGTACTTTTTGGGGACGCGGATTTCCTCGTATAACCTGTCGCAGGAAGTTCCTGCCCAGGGATGCTGGGTGGGGCTACAGAGATGTTTGTGATAAATCCACTCCGTCCATCCATTTTGAGTGCTCATTTTAATAAATGCAACAAAAAATGATGTGGATCCAAAACTCAGGTGGGTCACACGAGAGGGAAAATTGGGGAAAGAAATTCCTATCGTTGAAACCCTCCTTGGCTCACCTTGATGTTTATAATCCATCCAAACCGTTTATAAGGTCATTAATACTAGGATGAAGTGAAAATACCCAAAAAATTTCCTGACACAAAAAAATTATGGCCCCAAAAATGTTTCAACAATTCACATTGAATTCCCACAGTTTCCTCTCGTGTGACCCACATAAGTTTTAGATACACATCATTTGGCTCATGTCCTAAAATGAGTTCTCAAAGCAGATGAAGGAGGTGGATTTCTCACAAACATCTTGGTGGGTTTGGTACCAGTGGTTAGTGGCCCCATTTGATGTATATGTATGTTGGTGTAAGATTTCTTTTTTTTTCTATGATTTAGAATCTTGTAAATACATCTCTTAGATGTATAGTGGACCTAACTAGATCCATGATCATGAAAGTAGGCCCCACCACACTAACTTGGGATAAAGATTTAGATTTGATCATATATGTATGATAACTTGAAGATTAGTGTTTGATGGTGATATTTTTGCTTTCCATCAGGATTTATGGTGAAATCCTTGCAAATACACTTGATACCTTTTAGATCATTGATAAAATGAAGTAGATCACATGATGTGAACACAAATCAGTGGTATATATGGATCAACCCTTGATCGAATATGGAAAATACAATCCAATTAGATCTGTCCAAATTAAACTAGATCATAAGAAATTCACATGATATTATTAAAAAGTAGCCTATCACAATATCAAGAGTTGGGATGATTGTGGAATTGTGAAGATATGAAGATATATAATTAATTTTGCTATTTCTAGAACTAGATGCATGATGATGGCAATCCAAATAAATTAAGTAATATTAAAATTTGGTAGAATCATGATTTAAAAATGTGACGATGCATATCGTGGTCAATCTTGCATTTTTTAAGGGCCTCATGTGTAAGAGAATCTGATCTAGGTGGGCCCTACCTTGATATCTTGCTTTGGTAACTACATAGAAGATCTAGAACTATAAAGAACTTTATATCATTTCGACGAAAGATATAATGCTAATAATTAAAGCAGTGTAGTTGTAACGTCCCGAATTTCTCGGGGGGGGGGGTACTCGACCCCCGACATCTTGGGTGCCACTTATGCTTTGCGGAAGCGGAATTTTATAATTTATTTCACCTGGCATTTGAGTAGTTCATAGAATTAAATTAGACTCCCGACATCTTGGGTGCCAATTATGCTTTGCGGAAGCGGAATTTTATAATTTATTTCACCTGGCATTTGAGTAGTTCATAGAATTAAATTAGACTATGCGATGTACCCTGAAATAAATACAAATTTTAAAGCAAGTAAATCAGTTGACAAGTGAAATATGTCTATCCAGAATACAGGACTACAACTGAAAAAAGTTTACAGTTCTAAAAATACAAATGTGCAAAAATATACAAAAATAACCCTACCCTATGGCCCCATTGCTGGCCCTAGGGCAACTATAGTGGCCCACCCAGGAGCTGGCAATAAGAGCTCCTCCTCCAATTATATGGACGCCTCGTCCAGCATGTCAGATGGCTAGTACCTGCATTTTATGAAAGTGTCTGGTTAGTGTTTTAAAACATCATCCCAGAGTGGGAGTGAATGATCAACTCAATGGGTTCCATTAGTATTAAGTTACACAAGTTATCAATTTCATAGGTGCAATTAATGAAAAACATCAAACACAAAGTTCCTAGCTACTCTTATTAATATGTATGCATGTTATTATGATATGATACATGCCCTCACCATCCAACACTCCCTCGAGCGACACCATCTTACGTTCGCAATGTCCAACACTCCCTCAATGCTACCTCGACTGCCGAGTTATCAACTTGACTAATACGATGTGATGGAGAATATGTTAGCCAAGTATTTAGTTATGTCCATTCATCCAGCAAGTTGGAGAAACTGGAACACCCTAATGAAGTCAATGCCCTTATCTTGATCGCGAGGCCCAGGCGGCCGAGACGGCCTTGTGCCTGCGATCCTTGATCCGTTTGGATTCGTCACTCCCACGAAACACATACGAAAGGTGATTTGTAAAGAAGGCTTACTCGTGGTCACTACGGGGAGGTTTGTCACCCCAGCGTAGGCCAACGGCTCGGGCATAGTGTCTCATTCGACCATGCCTGGCTCACGAGGCGGGTTTGTACCCTGGATTACTTGCGATCATTACTGGGAGGCTCGTCACCTTAGCGTAAGCCAATAATTCGAGCATAGTGTCTCATTCCACCATGCCTAGCTTCCAAGACTTGTGAATCACATCATAGTTGTTACCAGTGGGCGCTACATAGGCGTGGGGTGTCTCAGGTGCGCGATTATACATGGTTAACAGACATGGCCGGTTAGTTAGTGGGCCAATTTGTTTGATTCAGGTGAACTGTAAAACACCCGACATTGGGTGCAAGCATCTCACGTAGTCCAACTACTGCCAACTATCCGTGTTCAACCTAAATTGTTCAAGTTGTTTATTGGATGGCCCAACCGGTGGGGCTACCCATACAGGCCTTGTAGTTCCACTGGCCAACCCATAAAAGGATCTAAATTACTTAACATTTTAAAGAAGATCATGAATTGCTCCTAGTTACAGAAGAATTCAGGCATGCATATAATTAAGATGTAAATTACTTGGCATCATAAAGAGAGTTATGATCTACTCCTAGTTGCAGAAGTTTAGTCATGCATGTATGTAGGGTTTGGACTGCTTAATAACATAAGAAGATCATAAACTACTCCTATTTGCAGAAAATTTAGGCGTGCATGTAAACAATAGCGTACATTTGACCCAAATCAAATGTATAGAATACATGTAACACATTTCTCCCAAATTATTTCAGATTTAGGGTTGTTCCAATTTCAATTTCACATAATAAGAAGGAAAAGCAATGAAGGAAGGCAATATTCGAAGGACCTAGACTATTTGACATGGAATTAAGCATCAATTTCTCTAAACATGCTTAGGCAGATTTGTAAAGAAGTAACGGATTCCTTATAAATTAACCATGTGAAGCAAATTTTAACAAACATAATTACTAATTTTAGCCTGGGCTCAATAATTGGCCACCTAAGGATAATGGTCCGTATTTAGGTATGGTTCGACGGCTTGCAGTGCCGCTCCCAAGGTACCGATCCCGCGAATTGGTGTGTCGGAATCTTGTGCTAATTGGATTTGCATGTTAGGATACATGCAAGTGGCCTAATGCACTAAAATCTGAAATAAGGTTGGGTGGATACCTTCCAATCGCTAGTAAGCCACTCTCGCGGCGGTGGGGTCGCAAGCTCCGATATGAGATTGAGGTAGGGGAGGAAAATTACCCAATTTCCAACCTCTTAGAGCTCTTCCTCACACTCTACTCTCTCTCTCTCTCTCTCTCTCTCTCTCTACTCTCTCCTCTCTCTCCCCACTTGCAGAAAAATTCGTATGAGAGTATACGAGAGAGATTTAAGTGCTTTTATAGTATGGAAATTAGTCCAATTAGCCCTAGGGAGTCTTATTCTATTGTATGTACTCCTAATGGGTGGATTTATGGTCCCTGGGGCCATCCCAGTGCCCTCTGACCCATCTGTATCATAGGAAAGGTGCTCCATTGTCGAATGAGTTGTTGGTTTGAATTTGGCGGCAAACGGATGACCCGATTGGCCATGGAAGCCTGATTTGTGATCAACGGTCATCGATGTTCAATCAGGGCCCCAGTTATACGGATATGAGCAGAAAAATATCCCTGGCTCATGGCCTGAGTTTGATTGCAATTCAACGGTTGGAAAGTCATAACTTCGTCATTTTAATGACAGGGTCAACTCATTTAAGTCTCGGAGAGTCGCGACTTTCAAGCTTTACCTTCATGGTTCAAGTTGTGTGGTTCGGGGCACTGTTTGGGTCCACCGTCCACATTGGACTTCAAGCCCAATGAGACGGACATTATTCTATAATTTTGGAACTAGTGGGCCACTAACGAGCGGTCTGGACCTTGTTTGGATAATCAGGGCATTTTTCAAATGAATTGGGAAGAGAGATTTCTTGGGTACAGTTGTTAGGGTCTGGATTAACTATGTTCCTAATGTGGCCTATTCGAAATTTGCAAAAATAGCAGTTCGGTCATGATCACTCTAAACCATTATTTTTTAGGCTAAATGAGTAAATAGGTTAACTTGGTTCATTAGTTAAGATCCGGCCCATATTCGGCTCGGCTTTGGGTAGATCTTTAATTTAGTTATGTTTGTCTTGATTAGTCAATGATAGGTCGGTTTGATTTGGGCCCTAGATGAACAGTTTTCAAGGTTAGACTTGATGTTTAAGTAATCAGGCGGATTCGTTGGTTTCATACGGTTGGTTAATCGAATTTGCACAGTTCTTTATCGGTACTATTCACACACACACACACACACACACACACATATATATATATATATATATTTGCAATTAAAAATCGTGAAAATTCAGTATGTTACAGTAGCAACAGTAGGCCCTACCAACTTTAAAGGTATTGTAAATTGGCCCCGACCACATACATTTAGATTTAAGGGTGTATCTCAATATTTAAGAGTAGATTTTCATCTAAGACATTAATTAACCATGATTTGGTCATGTTAGTCTCAATCCATAAGCCGATCTTGGATCTAGACCATAAAAGTTAGGGAAAAAGATTAAACTAATGATCCGGACCATTAAATTTATGATCTAGTCCAATCCAACTATTGATCAAAAGTTTAATCACCTAATTAAAAAAATTTTACTTGAGAAAAGTAAGATCCACCTGACCAAACTATTTAATTAGAAATCGATTTGAACCATTAGATCCAAAATTGTAATATATTAAGAAAACTAACAGTCAAATTGGATGGGCCTTAACATCCAATTATTCTAAAAGATAGGTCTTGGCGTAGAGATAAATTATATCTTTATGCGCGATTAGAATTATGAAAAAAAAAATGCATATATTGATGTAAAGTAGATCATTTATGACTCAAATCTAAGAATTAGGGACCAAGTTAGCCCATCCATGAATATATCTTAGACTATTTATTATTTTTGCCAATATTATAAGTAATAAGGACTTAAAATGAGGAAGAAATTTATTTATAGTCATGACCCAAAAAGAAAGAAAACTTTGTAAAAATCATAAACCTAAATCTAGTCATCAAATCAATGAGAAAATTATCAAAAAGACAAAATGGTCAAACCTAAATCCAGTCATCAATTCAACAAGAAAATGATAAAATAGACAAAATGGTCACCTAGTCGAACCAAACCCCGATCCAAGTCCCAATCGGAGAGAAAAGTTCAAACAATAGTGCAACATCCTTCAAGTGGGCTACTGGTTCGATGTCAAATAAACATTACAGTGGGCTCTAAGAGGTTTTTAATGATAGACATTCAATCACTATTGTTTTCCCATGGTGTGATCCACCTGAGATTTTGATCTAACTCAGTTTTAAGTCCATACCATAAAATTATATGGAAAAATGGATGGACGGCATGGATGAGAAACATACATCATGTTGGGGTCCACAGAGCACTGACCACTAGCCATTGGCTAGTGGCAGGGGAGTGGCCATACAGGGAAGGCATGCATCAGTAACGATCAATTCCTCATTCCAAACGGGCTCACCAATTTGGTCCATGAGATTAAATGGTATGGAATTGAATTAGATGGTATTAACACCATTACTGCACAATAATTGCATGTATGAAAATATAATGGCATTTTGCCCATCCAATCCCTATGTTTGGGATTAGACACCGTATTAAGCAAAAATCATGTGTGGAGGACCATGAAATTGCAATCAAAGGACCAGATTCACAGTTGATATTAGTCACTCACACACACACACACGTATACAACTCAAATGTTGTGTCAAGGATGCATGTGGATGAACTCGAATGTTACGTGTCAAGGATGCATGTGGATGAACTCGAATGTTACGTGTCAAGGATGCATATGGAGGAAATACAATTCCATTCCACCCAATCCCATTCCTTCCCCGTAGACTCCAAACAAAAGGTGGAATTTGCACATAAACAAACCAAATGTAATTCCATCCCACTTAATCCTCCTAAGCCCACCTACCAAACAGGCGAAGTTGTATGGTTTTCTGATAAACGGCTAGTTACGTTTGTTGTAAGTCATAATTAAGTGGTATTAAGAAGCATAAGGTAATTAATGGAGAGCTTGTAAATAGAGGGGGAAAAAAAAAAGAAAAAAAAGAGGAAGATGGCTAAAGCAATCAGTGTGGCGTAGAATCAAAGAGATTGTGTAGCATGTAAAGCACTTTTTACTTAATAAAAGGAAGAGAGCGGATTAGCTATTACACAGGTGATAGTTTAGTGGGTGTTACCCTAATCGTGTGGGGCCTACCTTGATGTATTTTTTGTATATCCATGCTGTCCATCTGTTTTTACATCTCATTTTTGGATGCAATCCTAAACAATAAGAAGATTCAAATCTTAGGTAGACCATACTAATGGAAATAGTGATGAATAATCATTTTTTAAAAAAATGTGGGCTACAAAAGTTTTAGATCAATCTGATCTTGCTATTTTCCCCTCGTCCAGATCTTCTTGACATTATCAACAGGTTGGATTGCAAATAAACATAGGAAACCTTACAATGGGCCTTTTGGAATTTTTATGGATAAGGCACTCTATCACTACTGTTTCCTATGGTGTGTTTCGCATGTGATTTGGATCTGCATAATTTTTGTAATCTCGTTCTGAAATGGGCTGTTGAAACGGATAGACGCTGTGGATATATAACACATCATCAAGGTGGACCTTACGGTAGGGCATTATAACACATCATCAACGTGTACTGACTAAACTTCATGGGCACACTGTGATGTAAGTATCTGATCCATACCATCCCATCCTTTTTATCCAAAACCCAAGTGGACCACACCAAAAAGCAGTTGGACCAATGACTTTCACAGTTGAAAACTTCCTAAGGCCCACATGATGGTTATTTGTGACCTGTTCATAAGGTTAGACATACGTGGATGATAAAACACAAATATTAGCTTGATCCAAAAAATTTCAAACTCTCTAGAAGTTTTCATAGATAGCCTTTCAATTTCCACTGTTTCCTATGGTGTGGTCCACTTAAGCCTTGGATATTCTTAAATTTTGGTCTCAGCCATGATCTGAAAAAATGGATGGATGGAGTGGATAAGAAGCATACATCATGGTGAGCCCCATAAACAGAAATCCTTGTTAGATGGTATCTTGACTTGGGCTACGGCCCATCTTTATTTGCACCATTGGGATGAATTCTCTGAAATGTGTGAGATCCAGACAAATCTCCCAGTGGATCTGTCTACCATGAATTTTTCCCATGGCAAAATATCAGGTTAGTCCATTCATCATGTGAACTGTGTGTATCTTGAATGTAGACCTTTTGAGATGTTTTTTTTAAAAAAAAAAAAAAAAAAACTTGTCACTTTTCTTGTACTGATGTGTTCCGCTTAGGACGTGTTCCACTTAGGATAGGATATAGTGAGGGTGGCCCCAGCGGATGAATGGCACCTACCATTATCTTTGCTTAGTCTAGATTATTTACAAAGGGCACAGTCATTTAAGTGTATCTCTTTATTGACTCTTATTTACTTTGCCAATTACCAGTAATCTAAATGAAATACATTGCCATCACAATTTTACCAATATCAAACCAAACAGTGAAATCCATGGTCAAATGTAAATGTATTTACAAAAGAGGTAAAGAAATTTGAACTTTTATATGATATGTTTATAAAAATCTCCCATCTAAAAATCAACATCAGTTTATTTTAATAATAATTTGACATTGAAGTATTGTAAAAATGTCATTATTAGGAGAAGTAATTTTTAATCTTGCCCAGTTTCCTTTACATTAGTGTGTTGATTAGTGAAACAAACAGGTGTATAATAGAAATATAACCTTGTACAATTTTTACGGTAAAGTTATAATTAAATGATATATAAGTGAATAAGTGTAATTATACCATAATTCAAAATTTTGATTTTGCTAGGCTAGGATTGGGATCATTGAAGAAATAGTGGACCACCTTTCATCCATTGTGTCTTCTGTGTTACCGTTCTGAAGAGACAGTGGACCGCATTTTCATCTACTGTCCCTTCTCTTCTGACATTGGTGGAGCATTCTTAGACTGTCTGGGGTTACTTGGGTTGTGCCTTTGTTTATGAATGATTTTCTTTGCGGGTGGCATGCAGAGAGAGGAGGGGCGATGGGTAAAAGTGAAGGATCTCATTCCTAGCTGTTCTTTAGGCTATTTGGACAGAAAGAATTAATCAATGTTTGAGAAATCTCTCTTTCTGTGGCTGGAGTTTTCTCTCGGGTCCTTGTTATGTCTCAGGACTGGGCTCCTTAGTGTTTGAGTGTCTTGTTGGGGGCCTTGCACAAAACCTTAGGATCTAGCCCTTCAGAACAAACCAGAATTATGGATAATAAAGCAATGAAATAAATCAAAGCATCAATCACACACCACACAAGATATTTTTACGTGGAAAACCCTCAAAGAGGTAAAAACCACGGGACCTCATCCAGATCAACAATCAACTACGAAGTAGAACGTTACAAACTTCTTCACTCACGTAAGAGTGGATAAACAATAAGAGAAATAGAGAAAACAGAGAGATCTAACCGATTACGAGGACATAGAAGCGCTGAGATATAGATTGCACAGTAGATAACCTCCACAAGTAGAACCTCCCTTCTATAAGCTTCCTCTCTCTCTCTCTCTCTCTCTCTCTCTCTCTCTCTCTCTCTCTCTCTCTCTCTCTCTCTCTCACACACACACACACCTTTGATAGCCCTAAACCCTTTAGCAAATCCCTTGTAAAGCTTTAGGAAACCCTCTTGTTGTACCTAGAAAGTCTTAGGAACTCCTATTTAAAGTTTTAGGAAACTCCTTTCCACATCTCAGTTGCGAAAGGACTTGCGACACGAAATCCGCACAAAATTCGGAACGACTCTGCGTAACTTCGACTGGTCGAACCGAGTCCACGACCGGTCGAGCGCCACCCACGGCCAGTCGAACACCTCTTTTGATTGGTCGAGCACCCCGGAGAAAAATAGTCCACAGTCGCTGGACTTTGAGTCGTGCCACAAGTCGAGTCTATGACTGGTCGACCACCAGCCTTCGACCGGTCGAGCGAGGCTCACGACCGGTCGACGATGGGTCAAAAAAATCCATCATGTCTTGGGTTCTTTTTGCCGTGGGATAGATTTGTATTTGTTTTTGAGTGGGATTTTGTTTTTCTTATGTTTGTTTGCCTTTTTTATATAGTCAGCTGAGCCAGACTATATAAAACCATGTCCAAAACCTCTGAAATCCTATGTTGCTACGCCTCAAATCCGGAAATCGGATTCACTGGAATCCCGATCACCGAATCCGGTGCCGACAGCCTCCGTAGTACCCCATTCTTGGCTCCTAACATCCATATGCCAGATTCCGATCCTGGGATTCTACAAGGAGGATTTTTCAATGTACATTTTGCTCATACTAAACATAACCACAAGATTACCCAATTCATAAAGACAACATCATCATCACAATTCCACTAATATAATCGTTTGAGTACAATACTGAAAGAGAAATACATAAATCGAAAATCAAGCTCCAGAAGACCGTTGCACGCTCCAAGCTCAATACTGCTGCAACCTAACATCACCTGCACGCATCTATCGTGCATAAGCTTATAAAAAGCTTAGAGGGTTGTGTAAGTGTGTGCACAAGGTAAGTACCAAGTATTCAATACAATGTCATAATCATACAATACCTGAAATACTGATACGATCACGAATTATACAATATCAGAGTACGCAATACAAATCAGCTATACAAATGAGGAGTCATAAAGAGAGTCAAATATCAGATGCTGAGGGTACAATGCAATATGTAAATCTTACTAAGTCCGTCTAGGCCATATAAGTGCAGAAACATAACAATCCCAAAATACCATATGCGTGCGGATGTAATGCAATATGCGATGTGAATGAAATGACTAAGCTTGAGTGTGAAGTCGGGATGATAGTGCGTAGTATCGCAGACTACGGGGTCCACCATAAGAGACTTCTATCCAAACCAGTCCCATACCTAAATTTGGATAGTCAGACTCAATATGGTAAACTCCTTATCTCAGGTTAGTCGCGCGCCTTAACCAAAATCCTGGCCATTACGAAGATACATGTAATAAATAGTTGCGCACCACCAATGAGTATGCAACTCCTGCCCAATAAGTCCACATATCAGTACTGTTCATCTCTGGGATCATCACCGAGGTCTATTACACTCTACGCCGGCTTGCCGTCTCTATCAGGGCGCACAACTGGGTAAGTGGAAGAGACCTTACTATCCTCATGCCAATATCGGGCCTGACTCGTCGATAGCGGACCCATTCCTTAAGCTTGTTAAACTCAACCTAGATATTGCCCCCTCACTTAGGCGGGTAAGGTCACACCCCTTCCCAACCAACCACGACATAGTGAGAGATGCGGCCCACTGGTATACGACCTTCATGCGCTCATATATATCCACTCGGTCTCGACGTTGGGGCGTCTCCTGGCCAAGAAGGTTTAGAGATTTTCACCCAGGGACATCTATGACGCCCGTATGCTAGAACCAAATATTTTCAGTGTCTTATCTGGCCATCCACGACATGCCTGTGGAGGCTATGACCCTGATATCGCTAGGGCGTGCAACAATCACAACGCACAATACAAGATATATAAGTCATACAATCCAGTCATGCATCAATCCTATGCATACCATGCGCTCATGTGAGATAACCTCCGCCTATCAGGAAGTCTCATACAACCTGCCCAATGACATATGCAATGGTCAACCACGTCTCATAATGAATATGCAGATGATGTGTATGGGCATGTATCATGATGTTATGTTATCACATACTCATAATCGGTATCAATAATCGGCATCGACAATCGACCTCGACAATGTGGACATTTAACTAACATTGCCCTCAAGGAATGACCGACATAAAGGCTAACATATAGTGGACTCATGACCTCACACAAGGGCCAAATATACAACACCATGGGCCTCAAATACGGGCCGCATATACATCACATTGGGCCTCAAACATGGGTGGCATATACATCATATAGGTCTCGTCAATCGGCCTCGGCAATCAAAATCGGCCCCACCAATCGGAATCGACACTCGAAATCGGCCTCGATAATCGGAATCGGCCTATACAATCGGCCTCGACAATCGAAATCGGCCTCGATACTCGGCCTCAATAATCGGAATCGACCTCGACAAATCAGAATCAGCCTCGATAATCAGAATCGGCAATCGAAATCGGCCTCGACTATCAGAATTGGCAATCGGAATCGGCCTCGACTATCAGAATCAACAATCAAAATCGGCCTCGACAATCGGAATCGACAATTGGAATCGGCCTCGACTATCAGAATCGGCAATCGGAATCGACCATCAGCCACAACAATTGGGATCGATCGATAACCAGAATCGGCAAATCAGTCACATCAATCGGAATCGATAATCGGTCACGACAATCAGAATCGATCGATAATCAGAATCGACAAATCGGTGATGTCAATCGGAATCGACAATCGGCCACGACGATCGGGATCGATCGATAATCAGAATCGAAAAATCGGTCGCATCAATCAGAATCAACAATCGGTCATGACAATCGGAATCGATTGATAATCAGAATCAGCAAATCATTCATGTCAATTGGAATCGACAATCAGAATCGACAGATCTATCACGTCAATTGGACTTGGCAATCGGTCATGATAATCGGCCTCGATCGCTAATCGACAATCGGTCATGATAATCGGCCTCGATCGCTAATCAGCAATCGGTCATGATAATGGCTTCGATCGCTAATCGGCAATCGGTCATGATAATCGAAATCGATCGATAATCGAAATTGGAATCAGCCTCACCAATCGGAGTCGGAATCGACAATCGAAATTGGCCTCGATAATTAGCCTCGACAATCGGCCGAACAAGGCCTAAAGGAAAGTCACAATGTGGACATCTAAC
Source organism: Magnolia changhungtana (assembly GCA_030180095.1). Taxonomy (NCBI): domain Eukaryota; kingdom Viridiplantae; phylum Streptophyta; class Magnoliopsida; order Magnoliales; family Magnoliaceae; genus Magnolia; species Magnolia changhungtana. The sequence goes on along the minus strand of JASAUF010000224.1, from coordinate 2,867,585 downwards.
CATCATCGCCCGTCAATGTGGACATTTAACCAACATTGTTCCCAAGCAGTGGCCTATATAGAGCCAAACATCATAGTGGGCCCATGGCCTCACACAAAGGCCTAATATACATTACAATTGGCCTCACTCAAGGGCCATATATACACCACATCGGGCCTCACCAAATGGGCCACAAATAGGTTACAATGGGCCACATACCTGGGCCAATATACATCACAATGGGCCACGTCTTATCGCCCGCATACATCAAGTCGGTCACACTACATGGGCTGCACCAATGGGCTTTATATACATAACATGTGGGCCTTGCATACACAGCAAATGAGCCTCATATGCATCAAATGGGCTACATAACTGGGCCTTGAATACATCAAAAGGGCCACGCGTCATGGGCCTAATTCATATCACAATAGGCCTTGCCCATAGGCCATGAATACATCACAATGGGCCTTGCCCATAGGCCTCAGATTCAAGCAGGTGGGTCCCATCACATGTGCCTTAAATACACAACAGGTAGGCCTCGCTCATGGGCCTAAGATACATCATGATGGACCTCATAGATGGGCCGCACCAGTGAGCCTCGTATACGATCAAGTGGGCTGCATTAAATGGGCCGTACTAATATATCAAGGTGGGCCTCAGGGATGGGCCGCAAATATATCAAGGTGGGTCATAAAAGCATCATGTTAGGCCTCGACAAAGGCCACAAATACATTATAGGTGGGCCCTGCACATGGGCCATTAATACATCTCAATGGATCATGACCCATGGGCCTTAAATATAATACGTGGGCCACATCAATGGGCAGCACCATTGGGCCTAGAAAAGTGAATGAACCGTGTGCATGCAACACACATATCATAGTAGGCCGCACAAATGAACGGCATAGATATACAATATATGCATCAATGGTAGGCCCCCTAAATGGATGGATGGATAAACATATATGTAGACACCCCACCCAGGCTAACATCTTGAGAAAGTTAAGACAATTCGAGAACCATGATCATATCCTAAACCTAACCTTAATCCTAACCTGAGCTATTATGAGTCATCATTCAATCTAGACCATGTCCAAAACCGATCCATTTCCCAAGTCATTTTCGGATAACAATCGAGCCAATTTTGAGCCATTTTGAGCCGAATATCCAAAACGGGCTTTGTTTCACTCTAAGGACCCAAAAAAGGACCCACCGGCTAAATTTCGAGGGAAACTATACCGAAGCAGTAGTTTGACTACCGCCGACGGTAGTCAAACTACCGCTTCCTCTCAAAAAACATACGCGGAGCCAGCCACATGAGATTCAGACCCAACCCAGTCCGGGCGGTAGTTGGACTATCGCCGGCGGTACTCGGAGTACCGCCACATGCGGCCCGAGTATGGACAACTGTCACAGCGTCCAAAAGTCAACTCTCCCATACATTTACCCTCCCCATCCTCACTATTTACCATTTTACCGCTCCCCATAGCCAATGAGAAAGTGCCACGTGGCATTCCTCTCTCCACAGCCAACCATAGCTTGTCACCTCACCTTTTACCCCTCTCAAACCCAAAATTTACAATGCTACCATTGGAGAAGGCTATAAATAGCCCTCTCCCCTTTCATTTTCAACACACATTCTCATCCAAGGGAGAGAGAGAGAGAGTGTGAGAGAAAGAGAGGGAGAGGAAGAGAGTGAGGGAGAGGGAAGGAGCTCCCAAGCCTCCCAAGTCCAGATTTTCTTAGCCACCCCCTAGCCCTCCTCTAAACCTCTCCAACCCATCTAACCTAGCTCAGTGTGATCATGGTTCAGTTTATGTCTTAGCCTACTCAAGAATCAAGCCAAGGATATATCGTCTTACAAGCATTCATCATGACATCTACTCCCTTCTCAACCCCCCTGCTTCTCTAGATCTCTAGTGAACGTATGCTCTGTGACTTGCCGTACAGCGGATCCTGTCACATCAGAAATTCCTAGTGATCTAGTCCATTTTTTTTCTCTTTGCATAAGCATCATCACATCCGCCCTCTAGACACATTATCGAACGTATGCTCTGTGGCCTGCCGAAATCTCGGATCTTGCTACATCAGAAATCCACATGTGACTAGTCCCATCATGACGACAGCATCATCATCATCCCTTGAGATTATTTTACCACACTAAGTAGAGGCCGTACATTTGTGCGGGCAGAGAGGGTGCCTAACACATTCCCTCTTTGTAACCAAGGTCCCTTTCCCGGAATCTCAGATCGCAGACCAGGAGTCAATCTAAGATAGGAGAGTCTTCGGATTTCTCTAACCTTACATATTCCGTGGGTTCTAGCCGACCGCGGGATTCTGAGTAATATTGGCTAGTGGCGACTCCAACAATTACAAATCAGCTTAATCACCCCCACTATCATCACCACAACACTTTTAACCAACGTGGGCGCCGATTTGATTTTCAGTGTCTACAGAATGGCGACTCCACTGGGGATGTGCTAGCTCGCACTAGCTGAGACCCGACTCGAAAGTGCGTGGTATACCAATCTCAAGGGACATTCATCACCGCATTCATACAAAACAAAAAAAAATCTTTGGCTTACACTTGCTTGGGCAAAGATTCGAACCATGACCACTCGATCCTGTGCAGCCATGACTTCTCAAGCAACCCATAAAGAAGAGCCTGCACCCCAACCAGCTCCTGAAATATCCGCACCTGCACCCGCGCCCGCACCCATACCTACACCCGTACCCTTACCAATAGCTCCGACAGATTTGTCAGCCAACATCACCACACAAGAGCTACTACTTCGAATAATGCAAGAGCTACTGCTTCGCCTGGTGCCAAGTGCCACACCGAATACGTGAATGACCCAGCCGAGTGTGCAGAACAACTCACTCCCTCAGACTCCTTTTGCTTTCTCTCTCATTCCTCCAGCAAATCCTGTGCTCCCTCTCCCAGAAGAATCAGCACAGGATCAACAACAGCAAGCAATCAGGAGCAATACTCCCCCACATCCCTACTCAACACATCACAACAATCCGATTACAGTACATGCAAGTCACAGACAAGAACTGGCGGATGCCCATAAAGGAGGCCAGTTTCAAGTCTAGCTCACTCCCCCTAACGGGAGTAACGTTCCGGAGATGGCAAATACCCCAGGCGGGAGCCATTTTCAAGCATCACACCCTCCTCCGAAAGGGAGTGGTGTTCAATTCCAGCTACCTCCCGCCACCGGGAGCCCACCATCTTTCCATCAAACCCCCATTCTCGATCCATATGAAGAAGAAGCAGCACAGGCCCTACAGCAAGGGGCAAGATATCCGCTGTAAAATAAGTCAGAGATTGAGGAGTTACGAGAGCAGCTACAAATGGTGCAAAACCAGCTTCAAAGACAACAAGGAGTGGATCACCCATCCACCAAGTTCAGGGACCTCTGTCCCTTTCCAGATGCTCGGGTACCATCAAACTTTGAGGTACCAAAGTTCAAAAGGTATAACGGTAGTGGGTGCCCCACAACACATCTAAAAGTATTTTGTGGGGAGCTCAATGCGATAGCAGGGAATGATGGAGCCTTAATACGGCTTTTCCAGAAATCCCTTAAGGGTGATGCTTTGGATTGGTACACCTCACTAGATAGCCACCAAATCAGAACCTGGGAAAAGCTTTCCTAAGCATTCATTGACAGGTTCTCATATAACCTGAACATGGCTCCAAGGAGAGCTGACTTGGCTGCCCTGAGGCAAAAAAGCGATGAGTCTTTATCAGCATATGTAGGGTGATGGCGAGCCATGGTGGCTCGAATGAGAAACCCCATCGATGATGAGGAACAGATATCCATGATCGTACATTCAGCAAACCCCAACATTTCAGGATATCTGATCTCATACCCCTACGCGAACTTTTCTCAGCTCATCCGAGCTGGAGAACAAGTAGAAGCTAGGATCAGGGCTAGAACTATTTCTCCATGGCCACATCAGACCCCCTCAATCAAAAGAACAAAGTCGAGGGGAAACCTGTTGGATATGGGAATGGAAACAGCGCCGCTCCCATGCAGCGTACTACCGAAGTTAACAACATCATCGCTAACACTCAAGGCAACCAGTATGCTCCACAACCAGAGCCACGACAGGACAGGCAATACCAGCCACAGCCAAATAGGCAGTACCAACCCCAACAAACCCAGCAGGGATATTAGGCACAACCGTCTCAACAACAACAGCCTAGGGGAAATGCGTAAGGTCCATACAAGTAGGGAATGTTAGGGAGGAAGTTCACTCCGTTAGCACAATTATACAGTCAAGTGCTAACAATGCTCATGCAAAAGTAACTGTTGACACCCCTCCAGCCTTGACTTCCACCTAATCCCTTGCCTCCTGGTTACAATGAAAACCAGTATTGCACATATCACCAGGCTCCTGGCCATCTAATGGATCGCTGCTTCGCTTTGAAACATGCGGTCCAAGATTTGATCGAAAGCCAGAAGATTGTGATCACTCCACAGGCTAACAATACACCTCAAGCCAACATTCTCCAAAATCCCCTGCCATCACATCCAGCAGGACCCAGCACATCTAGCACCTTTACCGTCAACCATATTGAAGGAGGGCAACCCACATATTCTTATCCACATCATTCCATCCAAGCAATCATGCCCGACACAGCAAATCGAACATGGGGATACTGGCAAGCGCCATCGCCTGGACCACAGGTGTTCCTTGAAGCAGCACCAGCTACTCAACCTCTCATATTTCTTGAAGCAACACCCACATCTCAGCCTCTTGTGACTTTGGAAGCAGCACCCAACAGGTCACACCCTCAGAACCTCGCCCTCCAAGGGACACACTTAACTTCATCCTCGGCATATCCAAAAAGGTTGAATTCTGAACCTGTCATCCTCCCGATAGGTCTCTCTGATCTAACCCCGCTAACCATGCAAGGGGCACCCCCGGTTCAAGTACCAAGCTTCCCCATGCCTCACCAATTAGCACATGCCCAGAGAATCCCTCCCCTACATCAAAGGGAAGAGGAAAAATTCATGGCCAAAACTAATCAGAACTTGGTGGCACCTCAGGAGACATCACTGAGTCTACCACAAACTGTTCCAGCAATAACCCCTCAGCCTCAAGAACCATTGGTATACTTGGAAGGAAGAGCGGTTCCTTCCTATAACCTGAAAGCAGTCCCATGGCATTACCCAGAATGCGATGAAGTGGGTAATAATGGGAGATACCTCAGGAGAGATAACCAGAACCTGAAAGAAAACCGGGGAGTCTTGTCAGGAACCACCAGCAAAACTGATGCTGCTTACGACATAGCAGCCCAACTCAAAACCATTCTCGCACAAATATCCATCTGGGAACTCCTATGCACGTCGAGGTCGCATCAAGAAATCTTTGCGAGGACCTTGAATGATGCCCATATCTCTCCTGACGTACCCCCCGAAATGGTGGCAAGTATGATTGGTCAACTTCTCGCACCATGGGCCATCATCTTCTCTGACAATGAGCTACCACCTGAGGGTCGTGAGCACAAGTGCTCATTAAACATAGTGGCCCACCACCAGAATTTCAAGATCCCACTTGTGCTCATTGATAACGGATCCAGTCTCAACGTTTGCCCTTTAAGGACTGTTGAACGATTAGGGATAGAACCGTCTTCCTTTAGACCCAGTACCATGAGTGTTAGAGCCTTCGATAATTCCCGAAGGCAAGTAGAGGCGAAAATTGATCTAGAATTACAAATTGGACCAGACATGACCCTTGTCACATTCCAGGTCATCGATATCCCTGCCTCATTTAACCTTCTCTTGGGGTGGCCATGACTCCATGCTGTTGGAGCCATCCCATCTACCCTCCACCAAAGGGTTAAATTCCCTTCGGGAAATCGAATTATTTCAGTACTGGCTGAGCCAGAAACCATCCTTCCGGTGACGGTCAGTATCCCAGAAATTGACATCCCAGTGATTGACGTTCAGCATACAGAAGGTGACATTCCATATCACAGTTTTGAATTTGAAAATGTGAATGCGATCGTCAACCCTCGCCCTCTAGCTGCTGAATACGTCATTCCCCCTGCTGAGCAATTGATCCTAAATTACCGTACCGAGTTCCATGAAAAAGGTATGGTAATGAGACCAGCACCTGCCAATGTATAGAGACAGGGACTGGGATATCAACCGACACCGGAAGATCAGGCTGAAAGGCCAAAAAGGGGTTAACTATTTAAATGCACACCCATCGAGTTTGTCAAAGCTGGGACAGTTTATGAGGGCAAAATGGTGTCTCTTGAGGACCAACTCCAAGCACTCAGACTCACAAAACAGGCTAGCCAGGAGTCCATTTGGCCACCAATAAGGTGGGATCGGATCCTCAGGACACCAAAGGAACACACGAGGCTAGGGGCAGAACCCCCAGATCCACCATATGAGATTAGGGGCATGGAAACAGGTCCGCCCACAAGTGACCCAAAACCGGGAATACCCCTTGCAGGCAATGTAGGCCAGAACAGGGAGACACTCATTCACAGTCAGGGGAACCCATCCCCACCATCAACTCAACAATACAAAGGGCAGAAGCAGCCCATCCATTGGGTTGACAAAGGTAAGTGGCCTACTCTAGATTGGACGGATATCGGAATCCCGTCTCAGGAATCCGAGGAACAAGAGGAACTTCAACTTCTGGGCGCAGAGGTCGAATCAAATTCTGACTCTGAGCCCAGCCCAGCTGACATCATGGTCATCAAGACAGGTGACCCACGGGAACAGACAAAGCAGGTCAGCGAGATCGAAACGGGAAAAGAGCCAGGATGGTCAGCCATCCCCCTAACAATCAAATCAGCCGGCGAACCATTCGCTAGCACCGGCTCTAAAAAAAAAGCCAATGTAAATAGCAATTGGTATCCCGAACCAAGACAAGACCAATCATGGTTTGCGACACCGTCCTGTTCAGGATATCTTGGCGACACAAAAAAATCAAAAAATCTTCCAAATACAAAAACATCGTATATTTTCAAAAATACAAAAATATCGCATATTCCTCAAAATCACAAAACATCAAAAAACTTCCAAAATACAAAAATAATAGAAAATTTTTCAAAAATCACTGTGTCAAGCATTTCTCATGACAAGCACGAGTTTGAAGTCGACTCATATGATTTCGATCTAGAATTGGACTTTGAACTCATGGGTTTGGATGAAGCCCCGGATGAGGGAAATGATGATACTGCTCTTGAATTCGAGGATTGCCTCGAAAGATTTGAAACAAAGGCCAATGTTGTGGCAGACGACTTCGAAATTGTGAATTTAGGGTCAGCAAAATCCCCCATGGAGGTGCGCATCGGGAAATCGCTTCCCCCGGAATACAAGCAGAGGATGATAGAGTTCCTGAAACCGAGGTTGTCCAACTTTGCCTTCTCCTACGATGACATGTCAGGGCTTGATGAAGACTTGGTGGTGCATCATTTACCAACAAAGCCGGACATGAAGCCAGTCAAGCAAAAATTGCAAAGAATGAAGCCAGAATGGGCCCTAAAAATCCGTGATGAAGTCATCAAGCAATACAACGCGGGATTTCTGGTAGTCTCGAACTACCCGGAATGGCTCGCAAATATCGTACAAGTGCCGAAAAAAGATGAAAAAGTCAGAATGTGCATCGACTTTAGGGACCTCAACAAAGCAAGCCCTAAAGACGACTTCCCTCTGCCTCACATCGACACACTGGTAGATCATACTGCTGGACATAAAATCTTCTCCTTCATGGATGGCTTCTCGGGCTACAATCAGATCAAGATGGCCATCGAAGACTGTGAGAAGACTTCCTTCATCACGCCATGGGGAACTTTCTGCTACCGGGTCATGCCCTTTGGATTGAAAAATGCAGGAGCCACGTATCAGCGAGCCATGACTGCCTTGTTCCATGACATGATAAATAAGGAGATGGAAGTTTATGTGGATGACATGATTGTCAAGTCTCGCATGATCGAAGGACACTTTGAAGATCTCAAAAAGCTTTTCGACAGGCTAGAAAAGTTCAAGCTTCGCCTCAATCCGCAAAAATGTGTCTTCGGTGCAACCGGAGGCAAACTGTTAGGCTTCATTGTTAGCGAAGACGGTATCAGGGTGGATGAGACCAAAACCAAAGCCATCATCGAGATGCCACCGCCTAAGACTGAGAAAGAAATTCAGGGCTTCCTCGAGCGAATCCAATATATCAGCCGACTCATCGCACAACTCACTCCGGTCTGCGAACCCATATTCAAGCTGTTACGAAAGAACTCTCCAAAAGAATGGAATGACGACTGCCAAGCGGCCTTCGATAAGATCAAAAGATACTTGCTAAATCCTCCAGTGCTCGTGCCGCCTACTCCAGGTAGGCCACTTCTGCTGTATATCTCTGTCGCATTGGAAGTAATCGGATGCGTTCTCGACCAACACGATGATACAGGAAGAAAGGAGCAAGCCATCTACTATCTAAGTTGACGGTTTACAAGCTATGAAGTCAAATATTCCAGCTTAGAAAAGACATGCCTCGCCCTAGTCTAGGCAACACAGCGGCTAAGGCAGTATATGATCGCTCACCCGATACTTCTGCTCGCTCGCATGGACCCGTTGAAGTACTTGTTCGAAAAACCGGCACTAACGGGCAGAATCGCAAAATGGCAATTACTGCTTTCTGAGTTTGACATCACATATGTCACCCAGAAGGCAATCAAGGGGCAAGCACTGGCCGATCATTTAGCAGCACACTCCCTGCCTAACTACCAACCTCTGAAGACCTTCTTCCCTGACGAAGACATCCTCCAGATTGAGGAAGAAGAGGAAAGAAAGGCAGGAGAGTGGACACTCTTCTTCGACGGAGCTGCAAACTCGAAGGGGAGTGGAGTAGGCGCCATACTCTACTCCCCCGAAGACGTCCCAGTTCCTATATCCAGAAGACTAGCATTCCAGTGCACCAACAATGTAGCCGAATATGAGGCATGCATCGCCGGTCTAAGAGAAGCCATCATCCTCAACGTAAAGAAGTTACGAGTCTTCGGAGATTCACAACTCATCATCAATCAGATAAATGGCGATTGGAAGACCAAGGATGAGAAGCTGATTCCTTATCATGTCTATCTGGAAAATTTGATCGAGGAGTTTGAGGAGATCACATTCTCTTACATGCCTCGGGTCAAGAATCAGTTTGCAGATGCTCTAGCTACCCTCGCTTCAATGCCGAAAATCCTAAAAGGAGTTGCTGAATGGGAACTCACTGTCGAACTCCAAGAAGAACCTGCATTCTTCCTACAAATCGAAGAAGCTGAGCATGCCCCAAATAGCCAGCCATGGTACATAGACATCAAAAAATACCTCGAACATCAGAAGTACCCGGAAGGAGCAGCTCTGACTGATCGACGCACAATACAAAGACTAGCAGCTCAGTTCGTGATCACTGGGGGTATCCTCTACAAGTGATCCTTCAACAAAGTCCTTCTTCGCTATGTGGATGAGACAGAGGCAGCCCAGATCATGTCAGAAATCCACGAAGGACTATGCGGCCCGCATATGAATGGACACATGATGGCAAAGAAGATCCTACGACTCGGCTACTACTGGCTCACAATGGAGACAGATTGCTGCAAGCACGTCAGGAGATGTTTCAAGTGTCAAGAGCACGCAAACCAGATCCATGCGCCTGCCTTCGAACTCTACAACTTGACGGCACCATGGCCCTTCTCTGTATGGGGACTCGACATCATAGGTAAAATCAGCCCTAAAGCTTCAAACGGGCATGAATACATCCTGGTGGCAGTAGACTACTTCACTAAATGGATAGAAGCAGCATCCTATACCACCGTCGCAGCATCTCATGTGGTCAAATTCGTAAAGAACAACATCATTAGCCGATATGGGGTCCCTCAGGCTATTATTACTGACAACGGAACTCCATTCGTCAATAAAAGGATGGGCGATTTCCTCGACAAGTTTAAAATTCAACGCCATCGGTCGAGCCCTTACCGTCCTCAAATGAATGGTGGGGTGGAAGCCGCAAACAAGACTATCATCCGCATACTCGAAAAGATGGTGAAGACATATCGTGACTAGTCAGAAATGCTTCCTTATGCACTCTGGGCTTATCGCACATCTGTACGGTCTGCTACAGGCGCAACTCCATATGAGCTGGTTTACAGAATGGAAGCAGTACTACCAGTCGAAATTGAAATTCCCTCACTGCGGATACTACTGGAAAGTGAAGTCGTGGAAGGCGAGTGGCAACAAGCAAGGTACGATCAGCTGCATCTGGCAGATGAGAAGCGCATGCGGGCGCTAAGCCACTCCCAATGCTATCAAAAAAGGATCGCTCGAGCTTACAACAAGAGGGTCCGGAAGAGAAGTTTCAAAGTCGGTGACATGGTCATGAAACGTATCCTACCGCCGCACTTGCCAGATCCCAGAGGAAAATTCAAACCCTCGTGGGATAGACCACTGATCATTCGAGAAGTACTCCCAGGAGGCGCTCTTCAGCTCACCGATTTGAAAGGCGAAGATCTTCCCGAGCCCATCAACGCCGACAACGTGAAAATCTATCACGGGTAATCTTACCTAACCTTGTCAACGATTACAATCGAAAGGCTGCATCTCTCACCTCCCTACCAAAAATAAAACTATATATATCCACCAATTACCCCTTCCAGAAACACCCATCATGTCCCCCCAAAAAAAAAAAAAAAAAAAAAAAGAAAGAAAAAAAGAAAACAAAACAAAAAGGAAGAAAAAAGGAAAAGAAAAAGAAAAGACAAAAAGAAACCTCAATAAGAAGACCCAAAAAAAATGAAGAAATCCATCCCGCATCCCTAGTAATCTATCCTGTATCCCCAAATAATTTCAAGCAGCTTACGATTGTGCTTAAAGACAAGGACAGGCGGGTAGCCAATCGGCCGGCTATGAAGGAAGTTCCCCCGTCACTCCTAGCACTCCGACAAAAAAAAAATAATAATAATAAATGTATGCCTAAGCAAAAGGGGCGAGTTGAAAACCTGAAAAGGCAGCTCGAGTAAAAACAGCGGGCGTGTAGCGGACTTGGTGAAAACCTGAAAGGGCGCCAAGGGTAAAAATAGCACAAGCTGCTAAGGGGCAGGTAAGATCAAAAACTCGGGACGTAGTGAAAATCCGAGAGGACGCTACGAGCAAAAATGATGGGAAGAGCCGGACATAGTGAAAACCTGAAAGGGCACTACGGGTAAAAATGGAAAGAAATAAAAAAAAAAGTGCAGGTACAGAAGAAGCTGAGACAGCAAGCATCGCAACCAGGTACAAGGAAAGGCAATTTCGGATCAGTACTCTATCAAACTCTACTCAAATCTAAAGGATGCGATACTGGTCACCTTCTCAGGGAACCAAGACCCCAAAAGAACACAATACTGTACACAATGTGGGCTAAGCCCAAAATTCTGATCCCAATCATCTAAAGCATAAATCCAAAAGCAAACACTAATCAATTTGGCACAAACGAAATTTTATTTTCTGTGAAAATCTTTTTACAAGTACTTTGTTTTCTTTCTTTATAAAAACAAAAGCAAAATGAAATTTTCTCATGCATACGGGACAAGCAGATGATCAACATCGGGAACTACAGGTAAGCCCCAACCTCTCATGTAGCGATAATCTCTGCCTGAGCCCCTCTACCTCCATGTGTAGGTAGAAGATCTCATCCTTATCCAGATGGTGTGCCACAAGCATACAGCGCCGCACTCAGCAGTCAGGAGGACCTGAATCCCTGATAACTGCTACATCGAGGGCGGTCTGAAAGGAACAAGCCCCAAGAGCTGCAACGTCTGGAGCATCCCAATGGCACATAGGAGCTGCATCCTGCACGCCGACAGGAGCTGACTGTCCGATCATCCCTCAAAATCTGTGCAAAAAATCTGACTCAGGCCGTCCATCGAAAGTCCATCGTCTACTAGATCTAAGCCATCTAAAGCGCCAAGAGGAGGCCCGCCACCCATCCAAGTCTAATCCAAACCATCCGCACCATCCATAGCCTCAATCCACACCATCCATAGTCATTCCTCCATCAATCAAGCCATCCACACCACCTATGACAATCCCTCCATCAATCAAACCATCCACACCATCCATCGCCATCCTTTCATCGGTCGCCATCATCGAGCCATCCCCACCCTCTAAACCATCCATCCTCATCGTCGCAACATCTGCGAATCCTGGCGGCCCATCAAAACCATCCAACCCATCAGTCCATCGGTGGGAAAAGGATCCAAGCCATAAATGGCATTCACTTCTTCAAGAAGGCCCATCACTCCTCCACCTACCTCCATCGACCCATCCATAAACGGATCCCCTCCACCATTTATGGGCCCACCCACCTCTTCACCATCAATAAACCTACCTAATCCATCATCATCACTGGTCATGATGAATCAAAAAAAGGAGAAAGGAACAAGGGAAGAATAAGACAAAGAAGAAAAGATAAAAGAAAAGGGGACAAAGGAGAGAGATCGGACGGCCTAGACAAAAGGAATGAGCAGAAAGAGACAGGAAGGAATGAACAGAGAAGAAGAGAGCTTGTTGGAAGAAAAAATGAACGGAGGAGGTAATCGGATTACCGCTTAGCTAGCGTTACTGAGTACCGCTTCGAATGTCATCAATCGAATCAACTGCAAAGACACTCGACGAAGGAGCGAAACAGTGCAAATGTCAACGGGCGGTAGTCCGTATACCGTCGGCGGTAGTCGGACTACCGCCCTGGCCCATTTTCGACCACAATTTGTTTCAAAAAACTTTAGTTAAAAAAAAAAACTTTCAAAAAAAAAAGGTCTCCAAAATTTTTTTTTTCCAAAAATCCCAAAAAATCTCCAAAGTTTTCAAATTTTCTAGCAAAACCTCCAATTTTCCAAAAAAAAAAAATCTCAAAATCTTCAGAAATTACCAAGTAACTCTAAAATAAATCCCTAGTAAGTATAGGCCTAAAGGGTTTGCTTCTTCTAAAAACGTTAGCCCCATTGATTTATTGGTGGAGGCCATCTGACTTTTTTACAAATAAAAATCATTAGCCCCATTGATTTATTAGTGGAGGCCATCTGACTTTTTTGCAAATAAAAACCGTTAGCCCCGCCAACTCATTAGTGGAGGCAATGCAATTGTTTACTTAATTTGCGCAAATAAAAACCGAACGACGGCGCCCACCCGCGTGATCGAATGGATATTTTTTCAAAATCTAAAAATGTCTCCAAACAAAATCCCCAAGGAGTCTAGTTCCAAAGGGAATAACTTTCAAACAAAAAAACTTTTAAAAAATGCACGCATCGCGCAGTACACTGAGGAATCTTCTATATTCTCCAGTTGCGGTCAGTGCAAACAATTAAATAAGACCCGATCTCTTCCGATTTCCCCGAAGGACGATCAAGTCCGTCCATGTTACATGTACGATTAGCCAAGCCTCCCAAGCCTCTCAAGTCCAGATTTTCTTAGCCACCCCCTAGCCCTCCTCTAAACCTCTCCAACCCATCTAACCTAGCTCAGTGTGATCATGGTTCAGTTTATGTCTTAGCCTACTCAAGAATCAAGCCAAGGATACATCGTCTTACAAGCATTCATCATGACATCTACTCCCTTCTCAACCCCCCTGCTTCTCTAGATCTCTAGTGAACGTATGCTCTGTGACTTGCCGTACATCAGATCCGGTCACATCAGAAATTCCTAGTGATCTAGTCCATTTTTCTTTCCTCTTTGCATAAGCATCATCACATCCGCCCTCTAGACACATTATCGGACGTATGCTCTGTGGCCTGCCGAAATCTCGGATCTTACTACATCAGAAATCCACATGTGACTAGTCCCATCATAACCACAGCATTATCATCATCCCTTGAGATTATTTTACCACACTAAGTAGAGGTCGTACATTTGTCGGGCAGAGAGGGTGCCTAACACCTTCCCTCTTTGTAACCGAGGTCCCTTACCCGGAATCTCAGATCGCAGACCAGGAGTCAATCTAAGGTAGGAGAGTCTTCGAATTTCTCCAACCTTACATATTCCGTGGGTTCTAGCCGACCGCGGGATTTTGAGTAATATTGGCTAGTGGTGACTCCAACAATCACAAATCAGCTTAATCACCCCCACTATCATCACCACAACACTTTTAACCAACGTGGGCGCCGATTTGATTTTCAGCGTCTATAATATATATCATGATGGGCCTCGAAATTATCTGAAAATAGGGTTAACGGTGTGTATACAACACCTACATCATGTGGGTCCCACTGTTCATATGTGGTCAGCGTGGACAGCTGGCACACCACACATCAGGCCCCATCGTCCCATCGTCATCGGACGGAGTAGATACAACACCTACATCACGTGGGGCCCACGTCCCACATGGACAGTGTGGATACAAGACATCATCAAGGTGGCCCCACTCGTCCCGAAACAGATGGACGGTGTGGCTTATAACACATACATTGAGGTGGCTGTCCCACCATGCATGGACGGTGAGTATACAAAATACATATATCAATGTGGGCCCACGTGTGGGGTGGCCCCACGTCCACGGACGGTCTGGATATAACACAGACCGTATGACCGGCCCACTATCGTCAATACATCAGCTCTATAGCTGGTGTGAGGGTCGCTGGCCCACCGTCCCAATGATGGACAGTTTGGGATCATATCTCATGGGATGGTGGGCCACGTGGATGGGATCCACGGATGGATGAAACCCATACAGTAAAGGTGGGTCCCACGTGGAGCCATCTCTAATACATAACACACACACACACATGTGTGTGTGTGTGTGTATACATAACACACACACACACACACGCACACACACACACACACACACACACACACACATATATATATATATATATATATATATATATATGCGCAGCAGATATATATCATATATACTTATATAATATAATATAATATTATAGTATATAATGGGTGGGTGATATGCCATCGTCCCACCATCCAGGGATTGGACGGTAAGGATGCAACACATTCATCATGGTAGCTCCACATCAGGGCAATGGACCATGTGGATGAAACAGATGGACGGTGTGGGATGAACTACAGGGCCACGTCCACCGAACCTGCCGACGGCCATACAACAGCTTGAGCTGCGTGGGACCCACTGTCCAGGGTTTGGATGGTGCAGATAAACTCACCAATCTGATGTCTATACAAATGGACGGTCAGGATATTCATCAGGTGGGTCCCATGTCGCGGACGGTACTGTTGCAACCCAACAGGTGGGCCCCACCGTCCCAGCTGTTGCTGGATGGGCAGCGGTAAAATACATACGGCACAATGAAATTACACCGTCCAGCCATTTGGAAGGTGCGGACGATGTGGATCTAAGCATACATCATGGTGGGCCATCATACATGAAAAGAAAAGAGAGACAGAGAGATCGGGTGAAGGAACGTGAGTAGCGGAGGGACCCTGCCACTATGGGTCCCTCATTGAGCAATACATACATGAAGATGGGTCCCACCAAATGTGGGCCCTTAAATCACAAAAAAATAAAATAAAGATCACCCACCGATCGGTCTTCTTCTTTAGCTCCTTCAACTCCTTTGCTCCTAAGCTCCTTCTTTAAGGGTGGATGATGAAATTTGAAAGGTGGAGATGGGAGATGAGAGGGGTAGAAGGTGGGCCACACATGGCTCTCTAATCTCTTTAGAAGCCATGGACGTTGGCTCTCTTGGGAGTTGCTTAAATGAGGTGAAGAGAGAAATGAAAGAGTGATGGGAGTTGTAAAGATGGATGAGATGACATGGGGAGTATGGGTGAGGGATGGGGCTAATTGACTTTTTGGGCATGAGATGAGATGGGGTATGGGTAGCATAGCCTTGTTGGCATAAAAGGCATGGGAGAGGTAAGGTCTTAGTTGACTTGGTGGAAAGAGGAGGGTATGGGTAGAGATTTCATTCTCTCAACTAGGAATCTTCCTAGAAACGGCTCATACATTGCTCGCGGTGTTTCCTCGATTTATTCTCAAGCCTACAACTCCTGGCATGGGTATTGCACCGGTACGCGAGAGGCGGCATCGGAATCGCGGCGACGGCGCGGTCGCTAGGGTGCAAGTCTCGGATTGAGTCGACTTTGGAATACGGGATACGACTCAGGGATGCGTGCAAATGCTATTTATGCATCGAGGGTCGCCAAAATTCGACCAGGAGACCGCAGAAGCATACAGAACGATACAGTTTAGGACACGTGCCTCACACTATGTTGTGGCCCACAAGAGTTTTGGTATGGTATATTATTTGGGCGTCCAAACATCCTGGTTAGATGCATCTTCTGAATGCATTAGATGACACACAAAACAAAATATTCTTCTCAAACTTTCCCAAACTTGAGGTATTAGAACAAATAGAGAGGTAATTTACTTCCTAGGCTCAAAAATAATAATAATATCCGAAATCTTTTTCACAACTGGACACCTTTTTCAATGATCTTCCAAACATGCTTGGAAATGAAACTAAACCTGGTCTAACACCAGGCTGCAACAAAGTTCCCTTTTGTGGCTAGAAGACAGAAAAATGGACAGGATGCTTCTTGTACTGTGCCCTGGTGTACCAAAGAGGAAGAACCCAAAGCGCATTACCGCTTGGTTTTTTTTTTTTTTTTTTTTTTTTTTGTTTTTTCCTATGAAAACAACCCTAATTTGAGCCTAATTCTCGTATGGTTGGACCAGAGTCAGCAAAACACCGTAGGGGGGAAAAAGTTACAGGGAAGGGTTATGTTTAATCTGATTTTGATCAATAAGATGCTTGAAGTTTCAGTCAAAGAAATGGAAACGCCAAGAGAACCAGAGAATGAAAAGTTCAGATTAAATATGGTTTGAACTTAAAAAATGGCTATGTATGTGCATATACATGTGCATGCTGTTGTGTACTGTAAGTAAATAATATTAAAATACAAAACTTCAATTAAAACTTACAGAGTTTTATGTGCATGAGTAATAATGAACACGTGGATTAATATCATTATTTGCTTCTCTGAAATCCATCATTTTCAAATAATAATTGTGTAAACGGTGTCTGTACTAAAAATTTCACTTTCTACTCAATTCTATCATTTGATGTCGGCCAACAATCTTTGTTTTCTAAATCACCCTCAAAAGATTTTTTATCCTTTGAATAAAACATGATTTTCTAACAAAATGTGTTTAATTCAATTGCCAAAAATTTTATTTTATTGTTGTTGCATATCTTTTGATACGTACAGAATTTTCACCGTTGAACCGGTTGTCCCAATTTTTTCTTTCGAAAAATACAGTTTAAAATGGAGCATTGCTAACCATGGGTTGGAAGGACCCAATGGTGAAACAGACCAACAATTTGTATGTTCAAAATGTTTGAATAGCGGATCCATTTGGTTGTATGAGAATTCATTCCCTAATTTTTATGTTTCCTTAGGAATGTTCGTGTTGACTTAGTATTTCTTAGAAATAATTAAATTTTGTTAGGTTGATATACTGGATTTCTAGAGAAATTTTGGAAAAAGTCTAAAACTCTGTTTTAATTCCCCAACACCCCCTATTTCCTTTAAAAAGAATCATTGCTTAGCTTTTCATGGATACCTTGCTCCAAAAATTAACCTGGTTCATGAATCAGGAAGGCCAGTGCTATAAACAAATGGACAGGTTAAACAAGTTCTAATAACAGTTCATTCGTGACATGCAACGTTGCCCACCTGATGAGTTGATGAGCATAATTTTTGAGCCAGGTACTACAAGGTGGTCCTACCTGATGGATGATCTAGACTCGCGTGTGTCTGCAATCCTAGCATGCGTGTTGATCTATAGATGGGTTGGGTGATGGTACTTGGAAACATGGAGTAACGTTTGGTTGGATTGTTCACAGCTGCAATCTTCAATGATCAAGTACTAAAAACCACTGAAAGAGAAGGGCCTCGTCACCCCTTTCGATCAGCAAAAAATCAATTCATATAACCCATAAGACAGACAGTGAATGCAAATTCTCCAAATTGAGGATTGTTCACAAAGAGGAGAATGGACGGTAGTGTTGCCATCCACTTTGCCTCCAACCTGTCCAGAAGGTGGGCCCCACCATCAAGATGTTCTGGCACAAAATGAGGCCACACCACTCATCGTGTTGACAAACAATGGACACCACTCATCATGTTGATAAGCAGATCAGCCTGATTTTTGCACCAAGTGATCTTCAAGGTGGGGTTGATCTTTCCAACGGCTTGGATATTGCACACTCATGACATGTCAGCCTAATGGGCAAGGTGAAAATTAAAGTCGGTTGAACACTCACGAAAAAACCAAAGGCCAAAAGACACCCGCTACATTAATTCAGGAGCCCTTTCAGGCATACATAGATCCCAAAACAGAGTATCTACATTACCAGCAGCTGCTCTCATTGTAGATGTTAAAGACACTGAATTATCATTTCCTTTGCTTGTCTCGAAACAAATGCATCAAAGCTTCTCGAGTAATGCTTTTAGATGTGGTTGAAGATTATGTAAATGTGTAGCCATCTGAACCACATAAGATAATTCACAATTGACAACCTTTCAAAAAACAGAGCTTTTCAGTATCCATGACCATCTTTCAAAAAAATATTTTGGTTGGTAACTGTGAAGAGACTGAAAGTTCGGAAGCTCTTATTGATATCATAAATATATTGTAGCATTCTTTGATAAGTCAAGCGTTGAAAGCATGGTTTTAAAATTTGGTGACATAAGCCAAGACTCAGATGAGTCAGCTCAACTTGACAAGATCCCTCCCTCTGTTTTTGAAAACTGCACGGGCGAGTGGTCTGTTGTGAGTCACGTTGAGTCAACTCAAGTCTCGTTAAGGATCAATTTTGCTAGTGGCTTCGCTCGAAATCTTTTTTAGTGGAGTTGACTGTGCCTTGGGTCTTGTCACCAAGTTTTAGAACTATGCTTTCAATATTTAACTAATAAACCAATGCTGAAATATATGGACAATATCAAGAGCTTCCAAACCCACTCGCCCGTGATGTTCTTAAAGACAAACAGACAGATGGTAGACCGAGAGGGTGGGTGAAGTCAGGTTCCAATAAGGACATGCATCTAACCAGCTGCACAAGATTGAGAAATATTATTAATTTATTTATAACAATATCAAGTCAAGTCAAGTAAAGGCATCCAAGTTTTTGAGTTGACACATCCCGGTTGGACGTCATTTCAAGTGAAGTTTTTGGGTTTCTGAACTACAGTTAAAAGCAATGTTTTAAATATCGATGATATCGGCCAATATATCCCACAATATATCTTGTATCTCACTTGTGCAATACAAAATGCACAGGTAGTGCCGATATATCCCACATGTTCGATCCGGTGAGCATTTTCAATTTCCTGTCTCTTTTTTTTGTTAAAATTATGTTAAATCAGTGTCAAATTGTTACAAATCCATTGGTTTTTCATGTTTTGTATGAAAAATCATGGAGTTAGAGCTTTGATTTCAATATCCATTAGTTCTTCATGTTCTCCTCTTTCTCTCTTTTTTTGAAATTATCCTTCAACCAGCTGCCAATTGAGACTAATTTCGAAGTATTTACGAGTATTCGATGAAATGATCATCACATACACTCTAATTTTAAAATTTGAATGTAGGTGATCTAATTTGTGAAAAATTGGAGAAAATTCATATTTTTCTCAATTTCTTCCAAATTGCTTGCAATGTTGCACTCCAAACATGAAATCAAGCATGTATGAGGGCTGATCTACCAATTTGTAAAGTCTTTGTCAATTTTCAAAAAGTAAAAATCACTTTAATTAAAAATTATTAAAATATTTTTTCAACTATCAATTGAGATTAATTTGAAAGTATTTAGAAGTGTTTGATGAAATGATCATCACATGCACTCTAAATGTTATGCATTTAATTTGAATATAGTTGCATTAGTTCAGTCAAACAATACATAGCTTAGGACCATATAAAAAGGAAACCCATTATGTGCACTTCTTTTTTGAGATGTTATGATTTAAAAGTGTGTATTAAAGTTTTCTTTAACAATCCATGAAGTTTCATTGAAAAATTCAACCATTTTTCCCAATGTCTCCTAGCATTTCCCAAAAAGTGCGATAAATTACCCAATACAAACGATATATCCCATGCAATAAGTGATACATATATGTATCCCAAGGATGCGATACATAATGCGATACTGATATTTCGAACACTAGTTGAAAGCACTTTACTGGATGAGATGATCTAGGGAAACCAAAATTTTCAAAGAATATTGTAAATGCATTCTTATGTTTAATCCAATTCTAATTCAAATAGTTACTTTTGACATATTTAAACTTTAACAAATGCTTGATCTCCTCCAACTTGAGTTCCAATATTTCAAAGTTGACCCTCTTCATCAAAGTTTCATGTTGATAGTTTCATTAATATCAACAGCTGAAGACAGCTGGGGCCAACAACAAAACTAGCTCTCAAAACCCATTTACATCCCCCATCGGCAAATGGGGAACATATAGAAATAAGTTTCTACTTGACAAATGCCCATGAAATTTTAGTCAAGGAACAAATTTGTTGTGAAAACAGAAT
The DNA here is from genome assembly GCA_030180095.1 of Magnolia changhungtana. Classification (NCBI taxonomy): domain Eukaryota; kingdom Viridiplantae; phylum Streptophyta; class Magnoliopsida; order Magnoliales; family Magnoliaceae; genus Magnolia; species Magnolia changhungtana. The sequence continues at coordinate 2,847,059 of JASAUF010000224.1, read as the reverse complement.
TAATCTAGTCAGGAACAAAACTAAACCACTGGGACTCCAAGAATACAACTTCGAGAATTTGCTCAATGCAAGTTCAGGCACAAAAAGGAAACAAAGACGCAATGAAGATGAGCATAGACTCTCACTGCTCATCTGCGTGTAATTTGTTTCCTTACCACATAAAACTACACCTTTCCATGTACATAATACCCCTCATATGCAACTATGAGTGCATTCATACATAGACATGTGGTGCACAATCATGCAATTAGACACAATCATTGCCATAGTCTTTGCATTCCAAACTGACAGTGATCAAAGCAATTACTTTTCGACGAAAGAAAAAGAAAAGAAATTTTATAGGGATTTTCAAAAAGCAAACTTCAAAATTCCTGATTGTATGAGGAAAAAAAAAAAAAGACAAGCTATTCATAATTCGCAAAAGGATATCCCGACAGCATGGATGGAGAGCAAATTGAGCAAAGTGCCCTTGGTTTAATTAAGAAAAGTGGACTTGAGTATTGCAGAGCCCAAGTGGTGTGTGTATGACATTCAACCCATTAAACAGGTGAACTCCATTGTTATTATCATATGAACCAAAAAAACAGGCTGATCCAATCATTGGCATATGCCTCCCCAAAAACTCCAAAATTCCATTTGTGACCACCTGATAACTAGATCAGCCCAAGGGACATGATCATCATGGCAGGGTGCATGTTTTGGATGGTTGGATGACATTCAAAAACCATGACAGACCCACAATGCCCAACTATACCACTTCTAAAAAGATTGACCAAGCACATTTTGGTCATTGGGCCCAGCTGTAGAGTAAGTAGATTATGAAAATTCAAAATGGTCGAGGATTTTTCTAATAAAATCAGGTTTTTTGAAGGTTCTTTTACATAAAACTGATTTTTACATGTACTCCAATTAGATAGAATATAAGAGGCTTTTTGAAGAGAGTTGGCCAATATGATGAGAAGATCGAGCAATAAGTTGTTTGTGGTGAATATGGACTTGAAAACATACCATTACAAAATCTATATAGGCTCGATGTTAGTTACCTTAGATGCATTTCCTATAAGTTCTCTTTGAAGCTTCACAACTTTATTTCCAGTATCATAGGTCCCCTTCTGCAAGTGATAATTACAACAATAGTAAAAGCACTAGAAAAATTGTTATCCAGGAATTACTACAGGAAAGAGTAAATAGGTTGCCTGCTGAACAATACAAAACAATTTTATTGATTGAAAATTCATTTACTATTTAAATAACCCAAGAGTCATATATGGGGGTGCCCTGCTATAGTCAAAAATTCAGACGCAAGTAAATTGAAACAAAGGTATGAAATACTTCTTCATTGGATATCCCAAGAAGTCAAAGGGATATCAGATCTATGACCAAGTAGAACAAAGAACACTGATCAGTAGGGATTCTGTCTTCTTGGAAGAGGACTTTATGCGAGATAACAAGGGTAATCGTACAGTAGAACTAGCAAACTATACTCTTATAAAAAGGTGAAAGTATATAATGATTAAGGTTGCATATACAACTCCAAGAAGTCATTGCATATATGGTTTCATCACAAGGTATTTTTATCTGTTAGTATTACATATGCGCTTTGTCCATCTATAATCATTTTCGTAAGAATTTTATGGTTATTTTGGTAAATTTCCTTTTATTCCACGTGCATATATACTGAATATGCACTTAATTTTCTCAAAAATGGGAAGATCTTTTAGCGCACATTAAATCAAGCCTTTATTCTCCAGCAAAGCAACCAGACTTCATAAGGATTTGGTCCAAATACCATATTTAAATTGTAAAATTGTCGAATCACCATTGCATGAACATGAAATTTTAAACCTCGTGATATGACCAAGAAATTATACATTTTTTTTAACTGTAAGACACCAAGAAATTATACATTGCTGAGTATATATACCCATTCAACAAAAGAGGACATCCATATAGCCCTATAGTTTAAATGAGGTTACACCACAAAATTCTTTTTATCATCATCATCATCTAAACCTTATCCCAACTAATTGGTGTTGACTACCCAAATCTTGTTCCATCATTTCCTACACAACAAAATTCATTTCATTTCCAAAATTAGCAGCATGAATCTCCAGTTTTCATCGACCGCTACACTTCCACTTGTTGATTGTAACCAACCTATGTAATAGAGTATAGACAATTAGATATTGCTTGATTGTAATCAACCTATGTAATAGTATATTACATTGTGCTTATGGTGGTTGGGTCCTTTAATTGTCAGTCCCCAGCCAGATAAATGAGGGTTGCATCAGGTTGCCAACCAGCGTCAGACTTATGCAATAACTTTCATTGCCGACCCCAATTAATTGGGATAAGGCTTACATCTCATGATGAATCAGTTTCAACAAGTTTCCTAGTGAAAATCGATAATACAAGTACCTGAACCTCCACAAGACCAGTGCTCTGAGCAATTACGACTTCAATTGATCCGTCAATTTTGGGTCGCCAATAACCGCTTTCAGCATGCATAGGCTCTCCAGAAGCCAACTTCCACGTCTTCTGAGAATAGACTATTACAGGCTGCCCGCAAAATAAATAAATAAATAAAAGAATAATCAAACCTAACAACATCATTTTACCATAATTACAACATTTTCTATCAAAATAACAATAAAATTGCATTTACCACAACCGTAGTTTCATCGACATGTATAGCACCAGGGACATGACCAACGAACAAGTGAATGAAGAAGTTCGATTACCATGCAGACATAGAAAAGGTTTGGGAATCTTTATAGTTTGTGCATGTCCCAACAACCATTTGAAGTCCATCCAGTTTCCAACTTTTGAAAGAATTATTAATATCCAGCAGATCATGCTTATAAGCTCAATAGCAAACTATGCTAGAACAACCCTAATCATAGAATGACTCATCGTAAGGCAACATAGATCATTATCTATCAAAAAGGGATTAACATGTATTGTTGCTTAAGGGTGCATTTGGTTGCACCAAATATCATGAAATTTCTTGATATTCTGCACCAAATTAGGCTGATTAATCATGAATGGTAATTGTCTAACCGAATGCAAACTAAATAATTTGCAATGAATTTTGATTTGGAGCGCTCAAATCCATCATCCATTCTGGATTTTATTTATTTATTTATTTATTTTTGGCTCTTATGATATTTCTTAATCCATAGCTGTTATTGACAATTGGTTTCTTAAATAAGTTCCTCGTGCATGATCTGCCAAGTATTCCAATGTTTTTTTTTTTATTATTATCAGGAAGTGACTGAGGGAGGAGTTTGATGAAATGGAGTAAGAGAACAACAAATACATCTTGGGTACGCTTGGTCAATAGATGCAATCTTTTTTATGATCACTTTGGGATATGGAACATTGAAGCCATTGGCAAGTTAACAATGCAACAGAAATTGAAGCTTATGAAAGGATGGAGAGGACCACCATGGGAAGAATATGACAATGTAAATTTGGGTGTTTCTTTTTTCTTATTTTTTAATGAAACCAGTTGAGATTATATAGGGTGCCAATAGAAAAGACTTGAGATATTTTTATTTATTTATTTTTATCATACTCACTACACACTCCAGGTGTCAGCACACTCACACCACAATGTGTACTCGAACCCATGACCTTATGCTGAAACTCTACCACTAAGCCATCAAATTACAAGTGAAAAAGACCGAAGATTGGCTTCAAATAGGATTGAACTATTTAGGTAAGGTCGGTTCAAAATTTCAATTTTACTAGGCTAGGATTAAAATCATTGAAAGCCTAATAAAGGTTTTATATAAACGTTCAAGAGGCATTTTAAACTTTACCCAAAAAATAAAAGAGCAATTTTAAGATGCTTGTTTTAAAGGTTTAACATAGAATTTGAAATGATACTTTAACCTAAAAATGAAACCAATTGCATCATAAATATGGTTAATTATTATAAGAGAATGAGTGTATTATTCCTAAGGCATAAAAAATGCAGAAATCGGTGTGATTTTTTGAATTGTATGTCAGTCAGGACTTATGTAAATAATGGTGAATGCATGTATAATATTTGTAGTATCCATGTATTTGCTAATTGTGAGCAGAGATTCTTAGTCATATGAACATGAAGTAGAGAATGCATTGCTAGAATGATGTTTCTATGTAACTTTGTGCGGACAGTAATATATCTAACAAATAAAAATTCATCGTGGACAATAGGATATCTAGCAAATGAAAATTTTCACTTAATGGATCATCCATGGTAGAACAACTTATATTAATGGCCTAAATCATAACGGAATGAGATGGAAGGATATAAACAACGCTAAATGATAGAATAAGTATAAGAATTAACTATTGATAGATGTCTTAAATCCATAATTCAATACAAGTTCAATGCTATTGAGTAGGCTTGAATGTCATTAAAAATTTTCGGAATAAATCAATTTGAATGTTGAACACTTTGGTGCCCTATTCTTTTATTTTATTTTATTTATTTATTATTATTATTTTTATTTTTTTGTTTTAAATGAAAAAGATTATACAGGGTCACGTTGCCAATTGCAAAGACTTACTTTGCCTTCCAGGATTTCACAGGGATTCTCATATGGCAGTGCTGCCACATAGTGGCTTCCATGGCAGTTTGGCCACGTGTTGGCTTCTTGGCTCCTTTAGAATGCTCCTTTAGAATGCTCCCTTATACAACACTAGATGAAAGCCGGTCATTACACAACACCTCCCTTTAGAATGCTCCTTGTGAACTTATCTTAATGTTCACGTTGAAAGATCTCATTCTCAGGAATTTCTGAATTGGAGGGCCACGTAGCTCCTGATATGACCGTTCGTACATAACAAAGTCCATCCGGAAACGGATTGGCTACTCCCCTAGCACCATCCAATGGCTGATGTTCAGTGCTCTATGGGCCCCATCATGATGTATGTGTTTCATCCATGCTGTCCATCTATTTTTTCAGATCATTTTAAGGTATGAAACCAAAAATGAGTTATATCCCAATCTCAAGTGTAATACATTATAGGAAACAGTGTTGAATGAGTATCGGTCATTAAAAACCTTTTTGGGGCCATAAAATTTTTGTATCAAGATGATTTTTGTTTTTTCCGTTCATCTAGGCCTGTATGACCTAATCAACAGATTGGATGTCAAATAAACAATACAGTGGGCCTTAGGATGATTTTAACGGTGAATATCCAATCACTATTGTTTTCCTGTGGTGTGGTCCACCTGAGATTTATATCCCTCTAATTTTTGCAATAAAGCTATAAAATGATCTGTAAAAATGGATGAACGGAATGGATGAAACACATACATCATGGTGGGGGCCACAGAGCACCGACCACCAGTGGCAGGGGGAGTAGCCAATCCGTTTCCCGTCCTAGGATGGTACCCGATCGAGTCACAGGAATACCCAGGTTGGTCCAGGTGGGCTTACAAAACAAGGACGCGGATTGCGTCCTACCTCCGCCGGACAGTAATCCGTCCGGGCTGGGCTCTCTGGGACCCATCGTGATGTAATAATTTCATCCACGCAGTTGAGATTTTCTCTCAAATCATTTTAAGGTATCAAACAAAACAATAGCCACGCAAAAGACTTAAATGGACCACAAATTGGGGATTAAACGTTCACCACTAAAAACTTCTTAGGAGCTGTAGAAGTTTCGGAACAAACTGATATTTATGTTTTCGCTTCATCCATGTCTACAAGACCTTGTGAATAGGTTGTATAGTAAAAAAAACATCACGGTGGCCCTTAAAAATGTTTCAACGGTGAGTGTCATATCATTGCAGCTTCTTTTGGTGTGGTCCACTGGAGTTGTGAACCTACTTCAATTTTTAAATCTCATACCTTAAAATGATTCGAGAGAAAATCTCAACGGCGTGGATAAAATTTTTACAACACGGTGGGTCCCAGAGAGCCCTGCCCGGACGGATTACCGTCCGGGCGGGGGTAGGACGCAATCCGCGTCCTACAAAACAAATGGGTAGCTTAAGAAACTTGCCTTTTTTCTTTTTTCTTTTTTCTTTTTCCGTGGAACTATTTCAAACATTGTGGCCCACATGCTGAACGTACCAGATTATTTTTTGACTGAGAGCATGTAAAAGATAAGAGTTACCTGATGGATGGCTTGGATTGTGCACCTTCAGCCATCATAGAGCGTGTGATACCGTATATACTATCTGTCTTGTACACTCGTGAGGGCTTAGGAAAGCTCGTAAGGTAATACCGTTGGGTGCAAGTGGGGCCCAGTTTTTAGCGACACAGACCACTCTGGCTGTGCCCCAAGATCACCTAAATTGAAAAGACAACTGCCAAGGTATGCCTCATTCGAATTCATATTATCGACCGTCCATTTTCTAGAAAGAAATTAAAATGGTCAGGATTATCATTTCAAGCAACTTTTGGCGTGCGCTCATCCAGTGTAATAACCAACAGATCGTTCATTGATGTTGATCACTGAAAATAGGCCCACTTGTAGAAATGAAAAGCCGAGGACACTATACATTATGCATATCTCCCGAGGTTATTGATACTTTTTGTTGCAGCATGATGGTTCGTAAGTATGCGGTTAAGAACTAAATATTACTTAAAATCAACCGTCCAATTCCTTAAAACCAGTGCAAATAAGTCAAAATTAGTTTCATCATAACAATATACCCTGATAATTAATTGACACACGTTGATTGACTAAAAATGTTGATTTTTTTTTTTATTTTTTTTTTAAATTTCCATTTCAGCCGTCCATTAGATGTCCAATGATCTTCCATCTAAAAAAAATATTTCAGAGTAAATTTTTTCCATAACCATCGGAAAAGTGGGAACCTGTTATTTGGACGGTCTAATGTTATTTTTGTTCACATCAGTGGTACAATTTCCGAGTGCAGGTGTATGAACCATCAGCCTCTGCCAGAGTATCAAATACTTTTTCCTCCTCGTCTTCCTCCTTTCTCTAGCTTCCGAGAGAGAGAGCGAGAGAGAGAGGGGGAGAGAGAGAGAGTGAGTGCTATTACTACATGTATGGGCTCCACCACCATTTTCCATTGCTGCTCTGTGATCGTTCTGTCGTTTCTTCAATGAATCTGAGCTTCACATCGAACTCCGGAGGCGCCGGATCGAACGATTCTTGGCCATCGAGAACGAATTCAAAGGCACCCAAATGTACATCTTCTGAGAATCTGACCTTCTTTTATTTGATTTTGATTTTGGTGTGTTTGGGTTAGTTTTGGCCTGGTATTGGATTTTCTATCATGAGATTCGAAGGCCAAAAAGATTTTCTATCCTTTTGTGGATTTTCCATTGGTAGATCCTGTTTGTTGACATTGATTATGTTGGATGATTTCATTTTCTGACAATGTGGCTTCCCTTTTTTCAATTTGATTTTATTTGCTTCATGGCATTGATAGATCCTAGTTTCAGTAATCTGATTTGATTTTATATGGTTTTTGTATTTATTTCTGCATTTGCAGTTGTTTTACTATTATTGTTATTATTATTTGAATGCATATGCATTAGCTTTGATCTTGACAGTATTTGGGGGTTTTTCAATTAGGACAAGTGGGTTTGTGGTTCAGTAATCCAGGCCGTTGGTCGGTTGATCCCCACCGTGGATGGGCTATGACCCCACAATGTCCTCGATGGGACAATCTTAAACTTTTGATTTGAGGGTCCACCCAGAGATGGTTAAGAAGAAATACAAGGACGGTTTACATTGAGCTGAGAAAGGTCTCGGGTTGGATCCAACAGTTGAAGAAGATCAATTGAAGGAAAGGTCTCAGTGATGGTTCGCATCCACTGTTTGCTGTAGGGTGGTCTACTTGAACTTTCAATCTGCTTATTTTGGGTTGATGCTCTAAAATGAGCTAGCAAAAGGGATAGACGGAATGGATATAAAACACATATGTCAACGTGGGCCCCACGGCGTCCAACACATCACAACACTGCTGAGGGTGGTGTTTGCAACACCACCTGATCCTGCCCTGCCAATTGTTGGAAGCTACTTGGAGCTCACCGCTAACTTCACGAGGAATCCATCCCGTCCATCTGTTTCACTAGCTCATGTAAGTGCATGACCCCAAAAAATGAGATAGATCCAAAACTCAAGTGGGGCACACTACAAGGAGTGGAGATGCAAATGCCCATCATTTGGGCCCCGGAAGATTTTGATCAGGCTAATGTTTGTGTTTTCAGTTCTTCCCAGTGGGAATGACCTTATGAACAGTTTGGATGTGATATAAACATCACAACGGCCTGGAAGGTTTCAATAGTGAGCATTTCCATTCTTACCGTTCTCTATGGTGTGGTCCACTTTGAGTTTTGGATCTGCCTCAATTTTGGGCTCTTGACCTAACATGAGCCAGTGAAACAGATGGTGAATTTCTCACAAACATCACAGTGGGCTGTACGTAACTTCTGCCTAGGGGAAGCTATTATTGGATCTGTACTAAAGAGAGATGCATGAAAGATTATTACTCTGAAGTGGGTCTGGGTGGTAGGCTGCTTGGCCTAATGCCATCCCTAGATGCAAGTGGAGAAGGTTGGTTCTTGCTGAAGGTGATAATGGGGAAGGGAAAGTTGATTTTTTTGAAAATAACAAGTTAGGAGATGCACACGCAGAGAATTGAATGGCATAAGAGGTGGGAGGGGGCATTTCCATTCCTACTGTTTCTTGTAGCCGCCCAATTGAGTTTTGGATCTGCTTCATTCATGGTCTCATGTCTTAACATGAGCTGGTGAAACTGCTTGTGGATTTCTAAAAACATTGCAGCAGGCCTTGCACAGCTTCTGCCTAGGATCCGTAGTGGAGAGAGAGGACAAGAAATGGTGAGTATTGCCTTGTGTTTCAAGAAAGATTTTGAATTTCCTCTATTCACTGTCACCATGAGTTTGAATACTTTTGATTATGCACTCAAAGATAATCTCAGTTTTCAATTTAAATCTATAAAAAATACCATGCAAATCTATGAAAATCATCAATGAAATGTACCTTACGGTGAAACTTAAAACAAATGACTAGGAAGTATGTTCTTTCCTAGATATTAGAAAATATTAATTCCAAAGGTTAATTAACTACAAATACATATTATAAAAAGAAAGCTTTACGGCTTTTGCCCATCTGGCAGGAGGAACAAGAGTTCACAGATTTATTAATGGAGGCACCCTGATCCATAGCTCAAGTGGTAGACTGAGTGAAGATACCTCGTTTCAACATTGAGGTCTTGGTATCGATTCCCTAGTGGGGTGGTGGCTAACGGTGGAGTGTGTATTGACAGACTAACAAGCTAGCAGTAAAAAAAAAAAGAAACAACGTGATGAACTGTATGCATTATTGGATAATAAGTGCAATAAACCATCTAAAAATTTTTGGGGTTGCCTCTAGATTATATAAATTTCCTTGCTCGAGCTATGTAGAAGAAATCTCTTGTATCTCTGGTCCTTCACACAGAGAAAACAGTTGGATTAAATTCAAAGTTAAGCAAACACCAATTTATTAATATTGTACCAAACACCAAATATCCATTTTCAACACAACTGTAATCATTGTAAAAATAGACATTCCAAAGCACCACAATCCACATTGTATTATGACGAGCATCAAACGGACCCAAAGAGAACATCTCAAACCCAGTTAGTGGTAGATAAATAGCCACATTTGGGGTGTACCATGGCATATGTATGGCATCAAAACTGTTCAGCGGGGTCACGCCCCCACCATGAAATAGAATGCCTTAAAAGCTAGACCAATCCAACTACTAGGTGGGCCACACCATAAAGAACAATGGACAACCCAAAAACCTTCAAATTCATGCAAGGCACTCGATAGTTGGACTGGCCAGATATTTAAAGGTGTCCTTTTCTTTTCTTTTTTTAATGGTGGGATAACCATGCGGGAACATGTGAAATAGCTGCAATCAACTCATTGGCATTTCCATTACCCATCCAGATTGATCGTCAAGGCAGTCAACTCTTCAAGGCTTCCTTGAAAAACTAGACTAATTGGATGATTGATGTAGAGCAAGTGACATGACTCATGGATGGCCAGAATTGAAAGAAATGAGGCCCAAGAGCTCAATCTAAGGGCAAAAATAGCATAAATGGCTCTATAGCTTCTGACGGTTGCAACTTTGCAACTAGTTCTTGGATCCGCCCATATAATATGTGGTTGGAAGGCTATCAACGGGCCCTAAGAAATGGGAACTGACAAAGCCAGTTGGCCCCAAAGAATTTCTTGGGAAAAGACTTATTTGAGTCAAGATTGCGTATTAGTTCAAAACTAATTAATTTTTAGTAAGTTTGGATTTGCTATTTTTAGGTTTTCAAGAGTCGGGTTTAAGTCCAAAGTCTCTGTTTTAGTCATTTAAGATTTATTTGTGAGTTTGAATAGATTTTGATGTCTCTTTTCTATTTTCTTTTTTGTATTTTTATTATGTCAGGAACTTCTACTTTGAGTCAGAGTAGGAATCTACGGCCCCTTTTGGTTGTATATGGCCATCATGCTGTAAGTAGCACTTCCAATTAAATCATATCAATTTTATTTCTCATTATTAAAGAATTTTGCTCTCCTTGTGGATTGAAGGATTTTCAATAAGGAGAAAATTATGATCTTCTTCCTTTTCTCCACACATGCTATGCTAATAATCTAAACCGTTTAGTCAGTAGCATGTAAAAATTGGATGGACAAGATCCCTCATAGAAGATAGGTCTAATCACAGATATTACGACCATCCACACTCACTCCAAACTCCAGATAGGGGGACGTGGATGCCAAATGCATCTATGCTGGGAAGGTTTCCATACAGTTAACAAACTAGATCATTTTTCAAACCCAAAACCTCTAAAAATAGTGATTACTCAGAAGAAACAGCTGACAAGTAGGGCATGTGAACCATTGCTATGCTTTTGTAAACATTTCTTTATTTTTATTTTTCATTAATGTGTGGCCTCTCTGATGAGTTGCCCTACCTATTTTTTGTTCTTGTCATATATGCATTGGAACCACGAGATGGATCACTCATCTGTACCATCCATAAAGTGGGGAGGTCCTTGTGTACATACCACTACAAAAGGAAATAGTAACAGAACAAGAAAGTTGATAAGGTAGAGCAGTTAGAACCAGAATGTGGAAGCCCCATCTCTTTACTATGCATGGGTTATGATCACATGTCAATTGAAACCATCCGTCTAGTAGGTCCCATCATGGATCATGTTCCAAAATAATTTTGTTAGACAATCTGAGGCTAAATTTTTTCTCCTCTCACCAAATGTGTGCCATTAAACACTTTTTTTTTTTCTTTTTTTCTTTTTTTCTTTTTTTTCCTTTTTAACCCTTGGTTTGGAATATGCTAAACAGATGGCTAGGATCATCCACTTTGTGTATTTCTAATCATTTTCCATCCGTTGCCAGTCTTGATAAAAATACACCAATCATGTTGACTTTCTATTAGTATTATTAAATGACTAAAAACAGAAGCGATGCAAGTATTTATCAATTTTGTGAGTGTAAAGGTTCCGACAATAAACAACCTAATGGAAAATTATGACAAATTTAACACAAGAATGATGATTCCCTACAAATGTGACTTACCAAACATGTCCGAAATCTGTGATGTTTCATCATGCAGATAAGATTAGGTGAATGTATTCCAGTCAAAAATGTTTTGCAAACAACATGTAACAGATGGTTAAAGGGGGAAAAAAAGAAGAAGCATTCCTTCGTCTTTTGCTGCTGCTTCTTTGACGGCACCTGCAGCTTCAAAGAGGAAGGGGGCATAAAAGGTCGACAGAGAGAGATTAGAGACGTCAACAAAGAAATTTAGAGTCGTTTGGGAACTAGGAATTTAAAAATTACTTAAGAATTCACTTTTACTAATTGGATTCTTGAGAATTTCAGCGTGTCGATCATGTTTGGAAACCTAAAATTTGAATCTAATCTCTAAGAATTTGAAAAGAAAGAAAGATTTACAGAAAGAATTATAAATGGCTTAAAATCAAGAATTGAATTATGTCCAAAATCCAAATTGCCAAAAGTGAAAATTAGCTCTGGAAATGAATTCCAATTCAAAAGACAGTGCTTTAAGAAAAACTTGGATACTCAGGGCAAAGTGTCATTGATGATATTAAGGCACTTTGCTTATTCGATTATTTGACCGTCAGGTTGGCAGACATTTATTAAATTACTAAAAATAAAGAAATATACAATGTTCTTATTTCCACAAACAAATGTCCCTGAATAGGAGTTTAGGATTGCTTGACCAATCTAATTTTTAGACTATAACTTAAAGATAGATTGGTCCACAATTTAGCCAGTTTAATTTAAGTTAACGTCATGTGTACCATTCCTAAATGACTGTTTATCAAGTGTCCAACGTGGCTAGAGTATCAAATAGCTTGACCAGTAGCATATTAGGAACATGTAAAGTCTGTCAAAAGTGATAGTCACACTTGCTCTGTGGGACCCCACAATAATGTATGTATTTAATTCACACTGTCCATCCATTTTTCCAAATCATTTTAAGGCATGGGCCAAAAACTGAGGAAGATCCACATCTCAGGTGGCCTATAACATAGGAAACAGTGGTAATTAAATAACACACCACCTCGGTCGTGTGTTAACGTCACCAAGTTCTGTGGGCCCCACCATGATATATGTCTTATATCCAAACCATCCACCCATTTTGGCAAGAACGTTTTAGGGCTTGAGCTAAAAAATGAGACAGATCCAAAGCTCAAGTGAAGCAAGGGTTGCAATTGAATTACAGTAGCCTTACCTTCTTCTTCTTCTTTCCTCCATATGCTCCAATCATCAATTGTAACATCGCATGGGAATGACTTAAGCTTCGGACACTCGCTAACCTTGAGGAGTCTTAAAGACGGCATTGCCCTTCGCATCCTCGGCCACTCTTCTTCCATCTCTTCTAAGTCTTGTAGCACCAAGACCTCCACTCTCCATACCCCACTCTCGCTGTCCCAAAATCTGGGACCCATCTGCCTAATTCTTCCCCCACCAATGAAAAGAAACTGAAGATTGGCAAGGGAAGTAGGATTGAGCCACGCAGGTGTGCTTTCTCCTGGGTAGTACCCAAGATCCAACTCCCTAAGGCATTTAAGAGGAGCAGAAAGCTGACGGTCTATCTTCCTTACAACTCCGTCACTTTCAAGAGAACTGTCCTCAAAGTCTAGAATTAGAATTTGCAGATGCTGGAGCATTGATAACACATTCCATTCCACTTCTTCTATTTCTTACTCTGACTTTATCTTCATGTAAAGTTCTCTGAGTCTTGGCAAGTTCTTCAACTGGGAAATAGATGATCCATTTTTATGACCCGAATTCACTGGACTAAACCCAAATAACCGTTTGAGATTTGAAAGCTTTCCAAGCCCTGCCGGCATGCATTCTAAAGACGGACAATCAATGATTTCGATAGCTGTTAACTTCTCCAATGTTGTGACTGACACTGGAAGCCTTTCCAAATTGGGGCACTCGACTAAACATAGAATCTGAAGATTATAAAGATGTTTGATTGAATCTGGGAGTGTCTTAAGGCAGAATTCTCTATTCTAAGAAAAACGAGGTGCTGTGATGACCCTATCCTACTCAACCAATTCTTGCCCACAATATCTTCATCGATTTCTGTGTTTGAGGATGAAAGACATAAGACCCTCAACCACCTTAGTTTGCATAGTTTTGCTTTTACACTTGCAACAATCTCTTTGTGCTCAATGTCCACCCCAACCAATGTCCACAGCTTGGTAGAACTGTTCTGGATGCTCTCCACTGTTGTGTTCATCGAAATTCCCAAGCCTCCCCAGCGGAGGCTGCACACTGAATGCAGGCCTATCTCCACAGTCCAACCTCACAAAAAAGTCCTCTTGCAATTTTTATAACCATATCTCGAACCATATCGTGCATTTTGCAACCAAGGAAGCTTCTTTCGAAGTCATCTTTATCCACTCCAAGTATCAAAAATCAATTAAATAATTCTGTAAGGCATTCTTCTCCGATCTCTAATGCTGTTTTCCCATTTCTTCCCCAAATAAAACCTTCACCAATCCACGATTCAACAATGTACCTAACTGGTATTTCATAATCTTCAGGAAGCATGGCAAGGGACAAGAAGCAAGGTTTTAACTGTGTTGGGAGCTCTTCATAGCTTAACTCTAGTCTCATAATGACCAGCTCATCTTTCTTACTGAATTCCAACTCCTCCTTTAGGTGTTCTGATATTTGCCTCCATTCATGGATGGAATCACCTTTCCCCAACATCATTCCACCCACAATGTTGATTGCCAAAGGAAGCCCCCCACAACCCTCAACGATCTCCTTTCCCAAGCCCTCCAAATCCGGATTTGTGCACTTACCTCTGTTTCTTGCAAAAGCAACTTTGCTGAATAGGGACCAACTATCTTCATCTGAAAGAACTTGTGAACGATGTATGCACCTATCTGTAGCCCCCATTGATTGAGCAACCTTCTCATTCCTCATTGTAACAATAACACAGCTACCCTCCACTCGGGGCAAAGCGGACTTCAAGCTATCCCACCACCTCCCTTCATCTGTTCCCCACACGTCATCCAAAACCACCAAGTACTTCCCATCTAACTCACCCTTAAGCCTTTCCAACAGCTCACGGATGTCATCTCCGCCCTTAGTTTCTTTAGCAATTTCTTCACCAATTCATCCAATTTGAAAGTTTGAGAAACAGTAACAAAAAATGAGTGCTTAAAAGAGTTTTTCACATTATGGCTATTACATATCTTCTGAGCGAGCGTGGTTTTACCGATTCCCCCCATTCCAACCATTCCAATCACTGTTAATGGCCCATTAGCTTCAAAGATCCAATTTCTAATCTTCACCGAATCATCTTCTAATCCTACCATATCATCTTCATCCATTAGGATTGGGTAGATCAGTGGCATATTCTCGCCATCTTCACATTTTCCAGTTTGGCGAGGAGCTGTATCCAAGTAGGACTTCATCCTCTCCTTCACCTCTCTTATTTTTTTTTATTAATTTTACTCAACCGCTTTCCCAACTGATGACAGGTTTTCAAAAGGATAGGAGAGCAATAACTCGTAAAATTGGGTGCACAGCCTTGGTGTTTTTCCTGGAATAAAAGATGGCAATCTGCTATTATATCCTCAACATCATATACCAACTCTCTTAAGTCGCTCATTACTATCTTGAGAATCTCATTCCTATCTTTCCTCTTCACCCGATCGGCTTCCTTGAGATATCTCTGCATGTATTGAAGCTCATTCTTTGTTTCCTCAACCTGGTCATTAAGCTCAAGTAGTTGACAACCTTTGCTTATGAGTACTGACACCAATTTATCCAAGAGAACACTAACGACAACATCTGCCATTTCCCTGTAAGATAGTATCGTACCTTTATGAAAACAGAATTAAAAACTACAAGGTGGAGGGAAAGAGGAAAAAAAATGAAAAACTTGCTCGAAAATATTGCAAATGAATTGGCTACAAGAAAGTAATTGCACAAAACTCCACACCAAATATATTTTCACTTTATTTTAATCATTTTTCCTAAAGCCTAATGCATTATTTAGAAACTTGGCGTGTCAACTCAGAACTCTACTATGTCAACTTGGATCAGCATGAAAATGTGCTAAGTTTCTATATGACTCAAGTCATTACAAGACTCGTTAGATTTCCCTAAACTTGCCCGTTTTTTGCATTAACTCTATGGAACTACAAAGTTTTGTGTTACTTGGCCAATTTTTATAGAGTAAAAAGGTTTGATGAAAAAAAAAAATGTAAAGTACATGTTTGAATCCACCATCTTTAAAATAGACAAAGACGTTGCCTGAGTTTTGTTGCAAGACTTGCCAAGTTTTCTCTAAATGTGCTTGTGGCATGCACTAACTCATTGAAGTGACCAAAGTTTTATGTTACTTGGGGGTGAGTTTTATAGTGTAAAGCTATGGTGGGTAAAAAGGAAGCTATGGTAAGGACTATGGAAAAACAATTATGAACAGAAGCTATGGTAAGAACTATGGAAAAACAATTATGAACAAAGCAACTTGATCACAACGTGCAGTCTATATGGCTTTGTTTTCTGTGTCTTGGGAGGTGTTGGGTGGCCATGTGGGCCGTTGAGCTTGTGATTAGGGTTTTGTGGTTTTTCACCCTTTTTCTGGTCCAGCCTTTTCAGTTATGGCTTGACGATTGTGGCTGGTGTTGGTTCCTAGAATTGCCTGTGTCTTGCGCTTTTGTAGGTGTTGAGGGGGATCCTACCGTTTGGCTGGTGTTTCCTCCCACATTTGTTGTGGGCATTGCTGTGTTATCTGCACAATAGGATTTGTTAGTTTAGAAGTGGTTTTGGTCGGTGTGTGCCAGGTGTAAATAGACAGATTATGTAGAAGTCGTCTTTTCTGATTACACACTGGATTACAAGTTCCGTCTACTATATGTAGGAATCTTAGATAAGATAGGTTACAAATTCAAATGATTGAAAATTGAATTTAGTCTTTCGGAGGAAATGGAGGAGGTTGACGTAAATCAGGAGACTGCTGTGATTGTATCGGAAGCAGTTGTAGAGTAGTGGATGTATTGTTAACACTGTGTATCCAGTGCTGCTAATTTACTGTCTGCTAGCACTTGAGGGAGCTAGATTTTGTTGAATTGTATTGCTGCTGGGGCTGCTGCTTTAAGGCCTGAATTTTGTTGGAGAGTGTATGTTTGCAATGGCTGTTTTGTGAGAGGGTGCTTTTGTTGCCTTGGTGACTACACTATCGTAGTTTTTAGTTGTTCTGGAGGGTGGTCTATTTTGACATCGTCTTCTGTCAGATTCTGGCTGCCGTTTTCCCTTGTTTTGCTGCTATAGGAGTATCTGTTTTCTGTTTAGAGACCCTTTTTTTTTTTTTTTTTTTTTTTTTTTTTTTAAATTTTCTTATTCTTATGGCTGTTGGGATCAGGGTATATATGATAGGTGAGGCGTGTTATTTTTTGTGGAGCTCACCTGAATGTTTGTCGTACTGTTATCATGTCTACAAATATCCCAGTGTCGTGCTCCCACCTTTCTATTTACAAAAAAAAATAAAAATAAATAAATAATGCAAGTACTTCCTATGCATGTAGTTGGATTTGACGTTGTTGGTATCCACATCACCTATCTGGACCATACGTTGGGTCCAGGCTGCTCTTCAAAGGCAGTCTTGAAAAATTCATAACAATCAGATGATTTAAACTGTCCAATCAGGTGCTTGCAAAAATTGATGGGTGATATTGCTCATTAAAGAGTAACCAATGTTTAGGACCACCTGATATTGCTGCCGTTATTGTATAGTGATGAAAAAAGTTCAGACTAAGGCCCCGTTTGTTAAATCTGAAGTCTAAAGATCAAATCTGAAATCTGAAGCTTGAATATGAAATCCGAAGTCAAAAAACTTGTTTGATAATTATGGCTGAAGTCTGAAAATTAAGTACTGAATTTGAATCAATCTGTTTGTTAACAAACATCTTAAATGACTGAAATATGTTAATTTGACACATTTGCCCCTATCTCCCATTTGGAAATGTTTCACATTATAAAGAAATTATTTTTTATTAAATGAAAATAAAATCATTTTATTTAATTTAAATAAACTAAAATATTTAATAGAAAACTAAAATATCATTATTCATAATGCCATCAATTCCTCTTAGCTGGGAAGATTGTCACTGTGTGTCATGTAGGGTTGAGTAGCAGTAGCAACAAAACTTTCAAATAAGGCTCACCTTGATGTTTATATGCTATCCAAACCGTTTATAAGGTCATTCCCAATTGGATGAAGTGAAAACACCTAAAAGACAACTTTTATGGCCATAAAAATGCTTCAACGGTGCTCACTGAAGGGCTGAAGGGTTTCAATGGTAGACGTTCAATCCCCCGCTGCTTTTTGCACTGTGGTCCAGTTGATAGTTCGATATGTGTTATTTTTCATCTCAAGCCTTAATACGAGCTCACCAAATAGATGGATAGTTTGGATATAACACATACCTCATGATGGGACCCACAGAACTTATTGACGTCAATACAGCTATATATAGCTGGTGTGAGGTACACCAGCCGATCCGCATCGTACTTGGACGCGGATTAGCTACTGACACGTTGGAACAGCAAGATTCGCTACCGAAGTGACGTCACCAAGTTTTGTGGGCCCACTATGATATATGTGGGCCCCACTATGATGTATGTGCTTTATCCACACCGTTCATCTATTTGGAGATTTAATGTTAGGGCAGAGTTAAATAATGAGGCAGATCCAAATATGTAGTTGACCCCACCACAACAAACAGTGGGGAGATTGATGCCAATCGTTGAAACCTTCCTAAGGCTCACCGTGATTTTTATTTGAAATACAACCTGTTCACAAGTTAACACATACATGAAAGAAGGGAAAAAACAAATATCAGTTTGATCAAAAACTTTCGGGCCTATTTAAGTTTTTAATGGTGGGTGTCACTCTCCCCACTGTTTTCTGTGGTGAGGTCCACCGGAGCTTTGGATTTGACTCATTCTATGGATCTTTACCTAAAATTATATTTCCAAATGGATACAAAACATACATCATGATGGGCCCACGTAACTCGGTGACGTCACTTCAGTAGCGAATCTCGCTGCTCAAGAAATCGGATTACGTACTGAGTTACTCAGTACACTCTTATCATACTGAGTAAACTTAGTTGGACCCACTGTGAATTTATGTGGTTTATCCACACCTTCCATCCGTTTTTCCATCTCATTTTAGGCGTTGAGCCCAAAATTGAAGCTTATACAGATCTCAAGTGGACCATACCACAGGAAACAGTGGAAATAATGATTTCCACCGTTGAAACCTTTCTATGCCCCACAGTGATGTTTATTTCTCATCGGAAGGGTTAATAAGATCAAACAAACATGGACGAAGGGAAAAAACAAATGTAATATTGATCCAAAACTTCTGTAGCCCCCAAGAATTTTTCAATGGTAAAACTTCAATTCACACTGTTTCCTGTGCTGTGGTCCATTTTAGCCTTATATATCTTTCGGTTTTGATATAAAGCCCTAAAATTATCTTGTAAAATGGATGGACAGACCGGATAAAATACATAAATGACGGTGGACCCCACAAAGTTTACTCAGTACGCTTCGTACTGAGTTACTCAGTACGCAATCTGCTTCCGCTACTCAACCGGACCTGGAAATAGATTGGCTACTCCCCTGCCACCAGCCAATGGCTGGTTGTTGGTGCTATGTGGGCCCCACCATGATGTATGTGTTTCATCCATGCCGTCCATCTATGTTTCTAGATCATTTTATGGTAGGAGGCAAAAAATAAGGTATATCCCAATCTCAAGTGAACCACATTACAGGAAAACAGTGTTGAATGAACATCGACCATTAAAAACTTTTTGGGGGCCATAAAAGTTTTGGATCAAGCTGATCTTTGTTTTTTCCATTCGTATGGGTCTATATGACCTAATCAACAGATTGGATGTCAAATAAACAGTACATTGGGCTTAGGAGAATTTTAACGGTAGATATCCAATCACTATTGTTTACTTGTGGTGTGGTCCACCTGAGATTTATATTCCTCTCATTTTTGGTATCAAGCCCTAAAATGATCTTTAAAAATGGATGAGTGGAATGGATGAAACACATACATCATGGTGGGCTCAGAGAAGTGCCCCATGTTAAAAGTCGGATGTGTATAACGCAAGGGAGAAATGATAATTTTAGATTAAAAAAATAATAATCACGGAACGCATTCTCCATTCCCCATTAAGGTAGACTCCATCACAGAAAAATCGTGGAGCGCTTAAATTCAGCGTTAACAAACATGCCCTAAATCTAATGGAATTAACGACTTTGGGACATGTTAGACGGCGGAAACATCAAACAACATCAGCTAAAGATGCAAGAATCATATCAATCCAATTATTGAACCTGATCAATATCATGCAAGATTGCAAGGTTGGGGGTATGAGTGCACGTAAAAAGAAAATTGAAAAAAGGAAAAAAAGAGAGATAAAGTAACAGTTCTAAGATGAGAGAAATAGGTCCAAATCATAAACTTGATCCATCTACTAATAAGGAGCGACCTAGGATTGTTTATGTTTCCGAAGAAACACTTTTCTCAGACGATGCTAGCCACTCAATCCATGAATTGTAAAATGGACGGTCATTAAAAAAATAATAATAAAAAAAAAATCCAGCAATCGAAAGGATAGGTTCATCTGATCGCCGTGATTCTTGTTTGGTAGCCTGCCAATAAAGGATTCACATAAATCCACTTTTCAAGTCCGTGCTTGGATTGCCACGTGTAATAGCAACTAGTTGTACCGTGAGCCTACAATACAACTAGTGTACCGTGGAATGTTTATGGAATTTAACCTGTTCATCATATTCGCCCCACCATAAAAATGGGAAGGCTCAAAAATCATCCTCATCCTACCATCGGAAAGGGCCACCACTTGAATTTGGAGGTTTAAGGGTGGTGGTACATTGTTTTTTTTTTATTATTATTATTTTATTATTTTATTTATTTTTAAAGCTGTAGAGTGTGGACCACCTGATGAATGGACTGGCTGATTTTAGAGGCAGCTCGTTTTCGCAGTGGGATAACTCTTCTGCGCAGGTTGGATTTCTTAAATACAACTAGCAGTATGCTCCTGCAGGAATCTAGTTGCATGGTTCTCTCATATACAGATAGTTGCGGGTGAGACGTTACCATTGTTTGATATTCCTTCCCGTGCAAGTGATAATAAAGTGGTTGACAGAAGCGTACCAGAACGATTGTAGAGCTTGCAAGAGGAAGACGAACGAAGACGCTTCTGCAGTCGGTCTTAAAAATATTGGAATTGGCCAAGCCAGCATATAAAGTATTTTGTTTTGTTTTTTTTTTTTTTTTTTTTTAAGAAGCTATAAAGAACATTTTACTTTAAAAAGAAAAAAAAAAATGGAAAAGCGGATGGGTTACATGATCTGCATTGTCGGACTCAGATGGCATGGGGCAACACACCACCTAAGATGTGTTGACGTGGCAAAGTTCCGTGGGCCTCAGCATGATGTATGTGTTATATCCATACCCTCCATCCATTAATTTTCCATATCATTTTAGCATATAAGCCTAAAAACGAGGCTGATCCAAAGCTCAAGTGGACCACACAATAGAAAATAATAGGGATTGAATGCCAACCATTAAAAACTTTTGGTGGCCACAAAAGTTTTGGATCAAGCTAAGTTTTTTGTTCTTTCTTCATCTAAGTCCACGTGACCATAGACTTGGGTCCGGCTCCATGGCTCGGTGGTAGATAGACTTTGTTTCAAGACAAACTAGGGCTCGACGTGACCGTAGACCATTGACATAGATTGCATGATAATCATATGATCGGTAATCTGCAAACAGACAATAAACAAACGATAAGAGTACTCGATCGGGACACAACAATTAGTTCATACGCAGTGAAAATACTTTGATAGATGCATATCTTTAGTTGGGCTAGGGCCTAACTACGTTTGGACCGTTCCAATGGAGTCTCTGGAACCTGTGTGAGATCTGGAGAATTCCCAAGGTGGGTTCTCAGCTGGTGACATAAAATCAGGATGGTCCATTCATCAAGTGCGCTGTATGTGGGATCTTTTTCTTTTTAATCCGTTACCTTTATCATACAGACGTGGTCCATCTAATGAGTGGAGCAGGCTGATTTTTAGGCCAGGATATGTTGAGGGTGGCCCCTTCTACTACATTTGCTTTGTGTGTAGGAGTCAACTATCACAAGTCTAGGTTTTACGACGAGGGGTTATCTCTGTCATTTGGGTGTATCTCTGTCTTTTTTAATACTCTTAAACCAAGTGTATTACCCAAATTATTATAATATTATTTTAAAGACTCTTAAACCAAGTGTGAACTCGAACACGTGTTTGGAAAAATTCAACCCACAGCACACAGGCTTTAATACGTGGAATGCACAAAGAAAATGAGTGGCTCTAGTTCATCTAAGGCTGGTAGGTCCAATGCTTCGCAAAGCCATGGAAGAGACCATGTGGTTTTATTGGCAGATGATCCAAACCGTCCATCTAGTGAGAGAGTACGTATTCGTCTGATTGACGGCCATCCAATGGGTGGCTAAAAAGCAAACATCATGGGTCAATGTTCAACATAAAAAAAAATAAAAAATAGGGGCACTTCTTCTACATATGCTTGAATCTTTTTTAATCCCTGATCAATAATAGGTATTCCCAAATGCACACTCGAGTAACCATGTAGCTGTTGAACAGGACATGAAGCAGAAATTCTCCAATGCCCAGTTGCCCTAGCAATCGATGATAGAAGTTTCATCCACATTCAATTGACAGAAATCAAAGATGATAGAGGTTTGCCAGCAAGGTTCTTTTACTGAAGAGTGGAGATTATATAGGGTCATAAAATTTTGATTTTGCTAGGTTAGGACTAAGATCATTGATGACCCTAATAAAGTTTTATATAAAAGGTTGAGAGGCAATATAAACTTGACAAAGAATAAAAAGAAGCGACTTTAAAACACATGTTTTAAAGGTTTAAGTTTGAAATGACAGTCTAACTTAATCACAAAAACCAATTGCATCATAAACACAGTTATTACAAGGAATAAGTATAGAATGTTTATTATTCACAAAGCATTAAAAATACACATTAAAATGATTTTTTGAATTGTACATGTCGGTCGGGAATTATCAAAATTATGGTGGATACATGTATAACATCCGTAGTATCAATGTATTTGTTAATTATGATAAAAGATTCTTAGTTTCCGTATGAACATGAAGCAGAGAATGCTCTGTTAGAATGATGGTTTTTATGTAAGTTGGTGTGGACAATGAGATATGTAACACATGAAAACTTTCACTTATGGACCATCAACAGAGGAACTACTTATATTAATAGCCTAAACTTGATTTTCTAGACTTCAAGCTCAACCTATTTCCAATCCAAATGAACTTAGGGCCAGATTGGTTGAGGACAAGTTGCAAGATATGTGCTCTTTCTCTAAGGGAGTTATTTCGTACGTTGGCATGTGTTGGTCAATATGCAGGCAATAGAAAGTTGAACACATGGCATGTGTTAACTCTAGTTAAACCATCTAAATTGTAGACCCAAATTACAAAATAAACCAAAAGCCAGATTGGTTGAACATTCCCAACTTCTAGTCATTGGACGCTTGTTTAGTCAATTCGGGTCAATGTCTATTTCATATTTTAACTGTTCATTAAACATAGATGGTTCTAATCCACAAAAAAGCAGAATTTTCTTTTCAGTGTAGATACGGAATAACTGGAATATGGTAGAGCAAGGTGTGCATTGTAGGGTGATGTGCCAATTGGGTCCATTATTAAAAGCCATACCTACTAAATTTCTGTCCATTCGTTTGGCGGACATCAAGGCAATGGTAGAAAACTAAAATATTTACTTGTTAAATCATCTTTGGAGTAAATTGTAAAGAAGTAATGAATATAACTATCAATAGGTTTAATTTTTGTAGCATGAGCCAGCCACATTAGGGTCCAGTAGTTGGATGGACCCAGTTGTATAATTCCCTGTGTTGCATGTAGGGTGAGAAGATCCCCACATGCTTTTACCTGGTCCTTGACCTGGGTCCAACCCAATGGACTCCAAATGCACCTCCAGCTGATTGGGACCAGATCTGCCACTGGTCAGGGGATCACTCAAAACTTGGTCTAATCAATTGAGTCACTTCGCAACTCGAGGACATGAGAGATCGGTGTTGATTACTCGAACTGAGCCACTCAGATGAGTGAAATAGTTTTTTTTTTTTAATAAATTCATGCGGAGATAGACTTTGATTTCCTTTTAATCCATTCATTTTAGATTTATAAAATATGTGGTTTTTGAGATATGCTCCATTTAATCTATGTATCTATTGCAACCACCACACATTTAGGAATGCCGAGGGACTGAACCAGATGATCTGGCTTTCAGACTAGGCCTGACAAGAGTCAGGAGTGAGCTTGGTTAATGAGAACATGGTTCGGGCTCAGGCCTGATCATGAAATTAACCTAATCTGCCAACTATAGGTCCAACAAGTGTGAAAGCATGTGATTTTGTGGGCCCTACAAGGTGTAAGTAGTGTGTGCATGAGATCCAACCAGCCCGACTGGCACAACCCTACATGATGTGTACCCAGCACAAAAAAGTAAGCCAATCGGCTAATCAGGTGGGCCACACCAATGGTGCAGGTGTTGATTGATCATATGGAAATCAATCTCAAGGTTGGTTCCTAACATGTATTCTCGCCTAAGTGTATTTTCATGTCTGACAGTAACGATGGGAAAGGAAACTTAGTTCCATTGCAAATGACATGTCAGGAGGTGCGCCCACAGCCTATTGGAATCAATAGAAAGAAACATTCAAGTGAGATTCATAGCCCCAATCTTAAAGAAATTGATAATCAAAAAGTATTTTCCATGAAGATTTACTATATACAACGATAGCATTGAATGGTGTAAGAGGTGGGATGGGGGCATTTGCCACCGTAGAGAAACAATTAGACCTTTTGCTCATGAGTATGAGCACAGAGAAACGGTGAGTATTGCCATGTGTTTCAAGAAAGGTTTTTTTCCTGTATTCACCACTATCATGAGTTTGAATATTTTTAATTATGCACTCAAAGATATTCTCAATATTCAATTTAAATCTTTAAAAAATACTATATAAATCTACTAACATTATCAATGAAATGTATCTTATAGTGAAACCTTGAATAGATGACAAGAGGGTATGTCTGTCCCCACATCAGAAAATATTAATTACAAAGGTCAATTGGCTACAAATATACATATTATAAAGAGAAAGTTTTAAGTCTTTTGCCCATCTGGCAGGAAGAACAAGAGTTCACAAATTTATTAATGGAGATAGCAAGTTAAAAGCAAGAAACCACGTGATGAACTGTATACATTGTTGGATGATGGGTTGCCTCTAGATGATATAAATTGCCTTTGCTGGAGCTACTCAGATGAAATCTCTTGTATCTCTGGTCCTTCATAATGAAAGCATTTGGATTAAACTCAAAGTGAAACAAACACCAATTTATAACTATTGTACCAAACACCAAATATCCATTTTCAGCACAACTGTAATCATTATAAACCCAATTAATGGTAAGTAAATAGGTTGTGTATCTACATATGATGTGTATCATGGCATGTGTATGGCATGAAAACTGTCCTGTAGGGTCACTCCCACTATGAAATAGGGTGCCTTAAAAGACAGACCAATCCAATCACTAGATGGGCCACACCATACAGAAAAATGGACAACTGCCCAAAAACCTTCAAATTCATGTGGGGCCACTCGATAGTTGGACTGGCCAGATATTTAAAGGTGTCCTGTTATAATTGTGGGGTAACCCACACCATAACGAACTGCATTTAATGCAGCAGTGCTGATAATGCCAGTGACGATATGGAAAAACAGGAAATGCTTGTCGGTGATATGCGGAGGATCCGGATTCATCAACCATAGTAAAAAAAAAAAAAAAAGAAATATCATCTGGCCTGTTACGACAATGAGGATTTTGATAGGGTACTGTGGAACCCTACCACATTTACCATATAAGAGTTTTTCACCTCTAGATTACATTCTAGACGATCATATGAAATTTCTGGATCATGTGCTACAAGGGCCATTTGAAGAAAATCTGCTTCAGATGATTGTGAATGAAGAGGAAAATGAAATATTGAAAAGTTAAAATTTTAATGAGTCATGTTCAATTCAAGATTCAAAGGTTAGATGATGATGGATGGGTAGAAAAAAAGTTGCATAGGTGTATATAATAGTAATATGAATAGGAATGGTTCAAATCAATCTAAAAAAGTATCGTGACCATTGCCACCACCTATAAAAATACACCCATCATGACTATTTCTGTTAGTTTTATTCTCTGACTAAAAGCAGAACGGATGGGGAAATACAAAAATGGTGATTTCGTACACGCGTGGACATACAAAACATGTGCAGAATATGTGATATTCATGGAGCAGTTAAGATGAGGTGAATGTTTTGGAGATATAAATGTCATGAAAAGAGCATGTGAGCAACAATTACCAAAGAAAAAAGAAAAATACCTTCTTTTTCTTCTTCCGTGGCAGATGGAATTTCAGAGAGGATGGGACCACCATGTGCGTGTGAAATTAGCGAACCTCCTAATTACAGGACGTAGCATATGTCATCTTATTACAAGATTTGAGAATGATAAAAATTTAAAAATTGTAACGGATTCATGAGCGGTCATTGAATGGGTAATTCTTGGCACACTTGTAAACACGGCACACATGTGAGACAGATTTACGCTATTTGTTAGGTGAGGCATTCCATGAGAGGTCAACAACCCAAAATGTTAGGGTCGTCCCCTGCTCATGTCGGTCACCCAGGTACGAGAAAAAAAATGAACCGTGCTCTGTGGGCCCCACGATGATGTATGTGTCCATTTGATTATTTGGCATTGTCCTATTTATTCCCTTCTAGGACATCGATAGTTTGTCTTTTCACAATCCATGCTAGACAAGTGTTGCCGGAGGCGGATTTACTTTGAAAGCACTTCTTGCATTGAGATGTTAGTTGTGGCCCACTGTGATTTTGTGAGAAATTCACCGTCTCTGTTTTTCCATATCATTTTGTGACGAGACCAAAAATTAGATGGATCCAAAACTCAAGTGGCCATGCAAGAGGGAAAACTTGTGATTATTTTCTTTCCACCCCAACCAGATGTCTAGGATCATTCAATTTATGTATTTCTAATAAATTTCCATCCACTACAGGGGCAATTTAAACGAACGAATTGAATTGACACATCACCGCTCTCATGTGTAATATGGAGAGGTCTCTGTATCCTATTCCAGTTCCACCAGCTCTGCCACATCAACTACAGTAAAAGAAATGAAATATTGTCCAACTTGTTACGGCAGCAAGAGTTTTGATAGGGTACTGTGGCCCCCTACTACAGTCACCATAGGGTGTTTTCCACAACTGAATTCCATCTTAGAGATGATACGAAACGATCAAGTTCCGATGATATGTTAAAGGGCCATTTAAAGAAAGTTTGTTTCGGATAACTGTGTATGAAGAGAAACATGGAATATGAAAAGTATTTTTTTTTTTCAAATTAAAGATTCAAAAGGTTAGGATCATTAATGATGCATGATTACAAGAAAGCAGCATGTCCATGTGGTAGTTATAAGAACATGAACGGTTCACTATTGTACCAAACACCAAATAACCATTTTCAGCACAACTGTATTCATTATAAAATAGACATACTGAGCCAACACTATCCACTTTGTATTATGATGTGAATCAAATGGACTTAAAGAGAGCGCTTCAAACCCAATTAATGGTAAATAAATAGGTTGTGCATCTACATATGAGGTTTATCATGGCATGTGTATTGCATGAAAACTGTCCTGTAGGGTCACATCCCCACTGTGAAATAGGATGCCTTAAAAGACAGACCAATCCAATCAGCCACACCATAGAGAACAATGGACAACTGCCCAAAAACCTTCAAATTCATGTGGAGCCATTAAATAGTTGTACTGGCCAGGTATTTAAAGGTGTCCTGTTATAATGGTGGGGTAACCCACGGGAGAATGGGTTATAGTTGCAATCACCTCATTGGCATTTCCATCACCCATCCAAACTGTTCATCAGGGCTAGTGAACTCTTCAAGGCTTCCTTGAAAAATTAGACTAATTGATGATTGATGCAGAACAAGTGACATAATTTCATGGACAGCCATGATCAAAAGAAATCATGCAGGAAAGCTAGATCTAAGGCAACAATAGCCTAAACCCGAACTGTAACTCCCGGTAGCTGCAACTTTACAAATTGATTATCAGATTCATGTATATAAAATGGTTGAGAAGCTATCGACCAGCCTTAGTTAAATGAGAACTAGTGATTATTTTCATCTTCACCATCTGCTTGCATACATAGCATCCAAGTTTTTCAAATTAAACTGCCCAAATTAAGTATACTAGTTAGATTATGATAAATATAATTTTAAGCTTATCTCTTATTATGTAACCATCGAATTGGTGAAATTTACTGGACAATTAAAATTAAATATAAATAAATTCAAATGATCCTATTTTAACAAACAAGTGTTGCTGAATTAGAAGTTAAGTTGGCTGGACCAATTTTGTTTTTGGCTATAACTTAAAGACACTGGTTCCACAAGTTAGTTTAATTTTGAGTTAATAGCACATGTACCTGTTATCAAATCACTCAATGAGGAATTTATTAGGGGACGCACCCACGACAGAAAGTTTCTCTTATTAAAAGCTAAGTGGGGCCTACCATGATGTTTGTGAGAAATCCACTCTGTCCATCTGTTTTTGGCAGCTTATGTTAGGACATGAGCCCAAAAATGAAACAGCTCCAAAACTAAAGTGGGCTGCATAACAAGAAAAAGTTGGTAGGAAAATGCTTACCGTTAAAACCTCTCTGAGGGCCACCATGATGTTTTTATGCCATCCAAACCATTCATAAGGTCATTTCTAGCCATCCAAACCATTTATAAGGTCATTTCTATTGAGCTGAACTGAAAATACAAAAATATTAGCTTGATCCACAATTTATGTGGTGTCATAAAAATTTTAATCATGGAACTGCATGATTTCCTTTCCTGCAGCCCTTCGAGATTTGAATCTGCCTTACTTTCTGGCTCATGTCGTATCATGTACTCCAAAGATAGTGATTGACCAGAAGAATCCCCCAATGAGTAGGGCATTTGAGTCATTACTATGCTTTTTCAAATAATTTATTTATTTATATCCTAAATTTGGAGCCCACCAGATGAGTTGCCTTACTCCAAAGAAGTTTTAAAACTTGGTATTTCCCCGGCTTCATCAAATCCGATTCTATTAAATGAACACACTTGAGACTGTCCATCTAGTATGAACCATCCAAAAAATTTGTTTGACAAACAGAGCCTAAATGTCTTCTCCTCTCCTCCAAAATGTGGGTCACGGACCCTTTTTCTCCTACCATTGGTTTGGAATCTACTATTTGGGTATTTCTAACCATTGAGTCCAGATCCTTTGCTTGCCACAAACAGTAGTTTTCTTTTCGTTAAAATGTAATTGGGGCCACATCATAACAAACTGCATTTAATACAGCAGTGCTGATAATGCCAGCGATGATCTGGAAAAACAGGAAATGCTTGTCGGTGATAAGCAGAGGATCCAGATTCATCAACCACGGTAAAAAAAAAAAAAAAAAAAATGAAATATCATCTGGCCTGTTACCACAATGAGGATTTTGACAGGGTACTGTGGAACCCTACCACATTTACCATATAAGAGTTTTTCACCTCTAGATTACATCCTAGACGATCATATGAAATTTCTGGATCATGTGCTACAAGGGTCATTTGAAGAAAATCTTCTTCAGATGATTGTGAATGAAGAGGAAAATGAAATATTGAAAAGTTAAATTTTTAATGAGTCATGTTCAATTCAAGATTCAAAGGCTAGATGATGATGGATGAGTACAAAAAAAGTTGCATAGGTGTATATAATAGTGATAAGAATACGAATGGTTCAAATCAATCTAAAAAAGTATCGTGACCATTGCCACCACCTATAAAAATACACCCATCATGACTATTTCTATTAGTTTTATTCTATGACTAAAAGCAGAATGGATGGGGGAATACAAAAATGGTGATTTCGTACACGTGTGGACATACAAAACATGTGCGGAATCTGTGATATTCATGGAGCAGTTAAGATGAGGTGAATGTTTTGGAGATATGTCTTGAAAAGAGCATGTGAGCAACAATTATAAATGAAAAAAAAAATACCTTCTTTTTCTTCTTCGGTGGCAGATGGAACTTCAGAGAGGATGGGACCATTATGTGCGTGTGAAATTAGTAAACCTCCTAACCACAGGACATAGTATATGTCATCTTATTACAAGATTTGATAATGATAAAAATTAAAAAATTGTAAAGGATTCATGAGAGGTCATTGAATGGGTAATTCATGGCACACTTGCAACACGGCACAGATGTGAGAAAGATTTATGCTATTTGTTAGGTGAGGCATCCCATGAGAGGTCAACGACCCAAATGTTAGGGTCGTCCCCTGCTCATGTCGGTCACCCATGTACAAGAAAAAAATGAATGGTGCTCTGTGAGCCTCACGATGATGTATGTATCCATTTGATTATTTAGTATTGTCCTATTCATTTCCTTCTAGGACATCGATAGTTCGTCTTTTCACAAGCCATGCTAGACAAGTGTTGCTGGATGCGGATTTCCTATGAAAGCAATTCCTGCATTGAGATGCTAGTTGTGGCCTACTGTGATTTTGTGAGAAATTCACTGTCTATCTGTTTTTCCATATCATTTTAGGATGAGACCAAAAATTAGATGGATCCAAAACTCAAGTGGCCATGCAAGAGGGAAAACTAGTGATTATTTTCATCTTCACCATCCACTTGTATATATAGCATTTAAGTTTTCAAATTAAACTGCCCTAATTAAGTGTACTAGTTAGATTATGATAAATATATTTTTAAGCTTATCTTATTATCTGACTATCGGATTGGTGAAATTTACCGGTCAATTAAAATTAAATATAAATAAATTCAAATAATCCTATTTTAACTAACAAGTGTTGCTGAATTAGAGGTTAAGTTCGCTGGACTAATCTGGTTTTTGGCACATGTACCTGTTATCAAATCACTCAATGAGGAATATATTAGGGGATACACTCCATAGCAGAAAGTTCCTCTCATCATAAGCTAAGTGGAACCTACCTTTATGTTTGTCAGAAATCTACCCTGTCCATCCATTTTGGCAGCTTATGCTACGACATGAACCCAAAAATGTAAGAAAATGCTTACAGTCGAAACCTCCCTGAGGTCCACCATGATGTTTATATGCCATCTAAAACATTCATAAGTTCATTCCTACTAACTTGATCCACAATTTATGTGGTGCCATGAATGTTTTAATTACGAATGCAGCACGGTTTCCTTTCCTTGAGCCCCTTGAGTTTTAAATATGCCTTATTTTATTGGGCTCATGTCCTAGCATGAACACTCAAAAGATAGTAATTGACCAGAAGAATCCGCCAATGAGTAGGGCATCTGAGTCATTACTATGCTTTTCTAAATCATTTATTTATTTATTTCCTAAATGTGGAGCACACCTGATGAGTTGCCCTACCTTCTTTTGTTATGGTTGCATATCCATACATCATATGTACCATACATAAAGTGGGTGTTAAAAAAAAAAAACAAGAAAGTTGATAAGGTTGAGCCATTAGAAGCGGAATGTGGCAGCGCCATCTCTATACTGTACATATTTTATGGCCATGCATTAATGAGACTGTCCATCTAATAGGACCCATCACACACATATATATGAGACAAACGGAGCCTAAATTTCTCCTCACCAAATGTGAGCAATTAACCATTTCTTTCCACCCCAACCAGATGTCTAGCAATTAACCATTTATGTATTTCTAATAATTTTCCATCCACTACAGGGGCAATTTAAACGACCGAATTGAATTGACACATCACTGCTGTCGTGTGTACTATGGAGAGGTCTCTGTATCCTATTCCAGTTCCACCATCTCTGCCATATCAACCACAGTAAAAGAAATGAAATATTGTCCAACTTGTTTCCGCAGCAAGAGTTTTGATAGGGCACTGTGGCCCCCTACTACAGTTACCATAGGGTGTTTTTCACAACTGAATTCCATCTTAGAGATGATTAGAAAAGATCAAGTTCCGATGATATGTTAAAGGGCCCTTTGAAGAAAGTTTGTTTCGGATGACTGTGTATGAAGAGAAACATGGAATATGAAAAGTATTTTTTTTAAGGACTCATGTTCAAATTCAAGATTCAAAGGTTAGGAACATTAATGATGCATGATTACAAGAAAGCAGCGTGTTCATGTGGTAATTATAAGAACATCAACGGTTAACATCAATCTAAGAAAGCACCTTGAGAATTCCAGGACCAATAAAAATACATCCATCATGTCTATTTTCTATTAGTATTATTGCATGACTAAAACCAGAAGCAATGGAGGTATTTATCGAATCAATGGGTGTATAAAAAATGGACACCTAAATGGTGATTCTCTAAACATGTGGACATACAAAACATGCGTGGGAAACAAAAATAGATGCATGTATTTGATCCAAAAATGTTTTGCAAAGAGCATCTAAGAGAATTGAAGGGAAAAAAAAAAACAAAAACAAATAAACAAACAAACAAAAAACGTACCTTCTCCTTCTTCTAGGGCGGCACGCGCAACTTCAAATAGGATGGGAGCACTCTGTGCACGTAGTATACCTCCTGACCATGAGCATGTACATAACATCATCTTATTATAAGATTTCAGAATTAAAAAATAAAAAATAAAAATTGTGAGAGATTCACGAGAGGTCATTAAATGGGTAATTTGAAGCACACTTCAAATATGGCACACATGTACAGAGAGATTGACGCTATTCATTAGGTGAGACACCTCATGAGAGCGCACCGACCCAAAATGTTGGGATTGTCCACTGATCAAGTCAGTCACACATGTATGAGAAAAAAAATGAATGGGGCGATTGCATACTGATACTGCTAGACTAGCTACTGGATAGTGCTCCATGGGGCCCACACAGCACTTCTAGCTTCAAATAGAGGTAAGAG
The DNA here is from genome assembly GCA_030180095.1 of Magnolia changhungtana. Lineage (NCBI taxonomy): Eukaryota > Viridiplantae > Streptophyta > Magnoliopsida > Magnoliales > Magnoliaceae > Magnolia > Magnolia changhungtana. Next base: position 2,814,362 of record JASAUF010000224.1, on the reverse strand, counting down.
ACGTCGTCAAAAGAATTTAAGAGTCATTTAGCAATTTGGAAATTTGAAAATTATATCCATTTCTAGTAATTAGATTCTTGAGAATTCCAATGCGTCAGTCTTGTAGCAACCTGACATTTGAATCCAATCCTTAATAATTTGAAAAGTAGGTTTTCAAAAGAATTATAAATAGCTTAATCAGGCACTTAACTTTTCTGATTAGATTATATGACGATTAGATTGGCCAACATTTATTTCAATTATATATATATATATATATATATATATATATATATATATATATATATATATATATATATATATATATATATATATGCAACAAACAATTGTCCCTAAATTGGCTAGACCAATTTACTGTTTGGGCTATTATTTATAGAAACATTAGTCTCACAATCCAGTCAGTATAATTTGAGGTAATGCCATGTGTACCATTTCTAAATGCCTGTGTATCAAGTTTCAAACGTGGCTAGAATATCAAATATGTAGGCCAGCAGAACATTAGTCCCATGTAAGGTCTTTCAAAAGTGGTAGTCTGACAATGGAGGTTTGCTAATTCCACGTGTGTGGTTACTTGAAATATGTGTGACATCTGAGCTTTCCATATGGTGCAATACAATGTTTAGACGCTCAAATGAATGGTTAGAAGGAAAAAAGTAAAATAAAATTAACCATTAATTTCTTTTAAACAGAAAATCCAACAATTTTATCCAATGAAAAACTCAGATCTCACACGTGTTTCAGATTTTCAGGTGCACCCGCGTGTTGGATGTGCACGGCTCTACATGCGCCTGGAATTAAAAGCTCTGTTGATATAAATAAATAAAAACAATAGCTCTAGCAGGAGATTCATGAGAGGAGATTGAATTGAGTGGGTAATTCGGAAACCGACAGTCATAGCCAGTAGCTACTGGACGTGCTCTGTGGGCCACACCATGCTGTATGTGTTTTATCCACACTGTTCATTCATTTTTTCAGATCATTTTATGGCAAGAGTCTATAAATGAGGTACATCAAAATATTAAGTGGACCACATGACATGAAACAGTGGTGATTGAATGCATATGGTTAAAAACTTCTTTGGGGCACAAAAGTTTTGGATGAAGCTGATATTTATGTTTTCCCTTCATTCAGGTATGCGTGACTTAATCAACTGGTTGGATAGTGAATAAACATTACAGTGGGACCTGGAAGGTTTTTAATGGTCCGTATTCAATCACTACTGTTTTTTGGTAGTGTGGTTCACTTGAGATTTAGATCTTTCTTATTCTTGGGCTCATACTCTAAACTGATATGAAAAAATAGATGAACGGCATGGATAAAACGCAATAACGTTGGGACCCACATAACAGAACACCGTTCAGTAGCCACCTGGCTACTGCCGTCGTCAATAGGCAATCCGCGTCCGTAATTCGCAGCATACATGCGAGCACGTCACACGTGTGAGAGAGAAAAGTGTGCTGCGGCATTTGATGCGTGGCACGAACAGTGTAGGATTTGGAAAAGGAATTATAAGTGAAGGTTATATATTAATTACACTATCCTCACCTTTTTCTTCTTCTTTCCTCCATATGCTCCAGTCTCCAAAATCATCTTTAAAGGTGTCATTCAATGGGAATGACTTGAGCTTCGGACAATCATCAACCTTCACGAGTCTTAAAGACGGCATTGCCCTTCGCATCCTCGTCCACTCTTCTTCCATGTCTTCCAACTCTTGTAGCACCAAGACCTCCACTTTCCATACCCCATTCTCACTGTCCCAAAATTTGGGACCCATCTTCTTAATCCTTCCCTTACCAATGTAAAGAAACTGAAGATTGGGAAGAGAAATAGGACTGAGCCACGCAGGTGTGCTTTCTCCTGGGTAGACCCAAAGATACAACTCTCTAAGGGATTTTAAAGGATCAGAAAACTGACTGTCAATCTTCTTTACAATTCCTTCACTTTCAATAGAACTGCCCTCAAAGTGTAGTACTAGAAATTGCAGATGATAGAGCATTGAAAACACATTCCATTCCCCTTCTATTTGTTTCTCTGACTTTATGTGCATCCAAAGCTGTCTGAGTCTTGTCAACTTCTTCAGATCCGAAATATCGGATCCATTTTTACTACCCAAATTTATTGGACTAAACCCAATTAACCATTCAAGATTTGAAAGCTTTCCAAGCCCTTCAGGCATGCATTCTAAAGAGGGACAACCAATGATTTCGATAGCTATCAGCTTCTCCAATGTTGTGATTGACACGGGAAGCATTTCCAAATTCGGGCAGTGTATTAAATATAGAATCTGAAGATTTCGAAGATTTCTGATTGAATCGGGGAGTCTTCTTAACGCAGAATTATATATTCTAAGAAGAACGAGGTGCTGTAATGACCCTATCCCACTCAACCAATTCTTGGCCTCGACATCGATTTTCGTGTTTGACAATGAAAGATCTAACGCCCTCAACCACCTTACTTTGCAGAGTACTACTTTGACACTTGCAATGATCTCATTCCTCTCAATTTCCTTTCCAAATAATGATCGCAGCTTGGTGGAACTGTTTCGGATGCTCTCCTCTGTTGTGTTCTTTGAAATTCCCAGGCGGCGAGACTGCACATTGAACCCGATCCTACCTCCACTCTCCAAGCTCACAAAAAAGTTCTCATCTCTTGCAATTTTTATAACCATATCTCGAACCATATCATGCATTTTGCAAAAATTGAAGCGACTTTCAAAGACATCTTTACCTGTTCCAAGTATCAAAAATCGATTAAATAATTCTGCAAGGCATTCTTTTCCAATCTCAAATGCCGTTTTCTCATTTCTTTCCCAAACAAAACCTTCACCAATCCACAATTTAACAATGTACTCAACTGACATTTCATAATCTTCAGGAAGCATGGCGAGACACAAGAAGCAAGGTTTTAAGTGTGTTGGGAGCTCTTCATAGCTTAACTCTAGTGCCGAAATTATCATCTCATCTTTCTGACTGATTTCCAACTCCTCCTTTAGGTGCTTTGATATTTGCTTCCATTCATGGATGGAATCACCTTTCCCCAACATCATTCCGCCCACAATGTTGATTGCCAAAGGAAGTCCCCCACATCTCTTAACAATCTCCCTTCCCAAGACCTCCAAATCTGGATTTGTGCACTTACCTCCATTTCTTGCAAAAGCTACCTTGCTAAACAAGGACCAACTATCTTCATCTGAAAGAACTTGCAGGCAATGTATGCACTTGTCAGTAGCCCCCATTGATTGAGCAACCTTCTCATTCCTTGATGTAACAATAACACAGCTACCCTCCACTGAGGGCAAAGCAGACTTCAAGCTATCCCACCACCTCCCTTCATCTGCTCCCCACACGTCATCCAAAACTACCAAGTACTTCTCATCTAATATACTCTTAAGCCTTTCCAGTAGCTCATGGATGCCATCTCCGCTCAGCGATGTCTCTTCTACCTTTAGTTTCTTCAACATTTTTTTCAGCAATTCTTCGAATTTGAAAATTTGAGAAACAATAACAAAACATGAGTGCTTAAAAGATTTTTCCGCACTCTCCCTGTTATATATCTTCTGAGCAAGCGTGGTTTTACCGATTCCCCCCAATCCAACTATTCCAATCACTGTTAATGGCCCATTAGCTTCTAAGATCCAATTTTTAATCTTCACCGAGTCATCTTCTAATCCTACCATTTTATCTTCATCCATTAGGATTGGGTGGGTCAGTGGCATATTCCCACCATCTTCATATTTACCAGTTTGGCGAGTTGTATATAAGAAGGACTTCATCCTGTCCTTCTCTTCTCTTATCTTTTTATTTATTTTACTCAATCGCATTCCCAACTGACAACGGGTTTTCAAAAGGGCAGGAGAGCAAAAACTCATAAAATTGAGTGCACAACCTTGATGTTTTTTTCGGAATAGAAGATGGCAATCTGCTATTACATCTTCAGCATCGTATACCAACTCTCTTAAGTCGCTCATTACCATCTTGAGAACCGCATTCCTATCTTTTCTCCTCACCTGACCAGCTTCCTTGAGATATGTCTGCATGTACTGAAGCTCCTTCTTTGTTTCCTCAAACTGGTCATTAAACTCAACTTGTTGACGACCTTCGCTTACAAGTAATGACACCAATTTATCCAACATAACACTGAGGACAGCGTCTGCCATTTTCCTGTAAGATATTATCATATACATTTATGAAACGGGAATTCAAAACTAGAAAAATTGGAAAGAATAAAAACTTGCTAGGAAATATTGCAAATGAATTGGCTATAAGAAAGTATTTGCACAAGTATTCCTATAACAAACCCACTTTATTTCATTCATTTTTCCTTAAACATGCATTGTTTAGAAACTCATCAAGTCAACTTAGAACTCCACTATGTCAACTTGGATCAACGTGAAAATCTACCAAGTTCCTTAAACTTTGTTACCTTAAACTTGCCCGAGTTTTGCGCTAACTCTAATGACCTACCAAGTTTTTTGGTATTGGTTGAGTTTTAGAAAGTAACAAGGTTTGATAAAGAAAAATGTAGAGGTTTGAACCTACCACTTCTAACATAAACAAAGACCTTATTAGAGTTTTGTTACAAGACTCATTAGGTTTTCTCTAAACTCACCCAAGTGCACTAACTTGTTGGACTGCTTGAGTTTTATGCTACTACAGTGAGTTTTGTAAAGTGAAAAGCTGTGGTGGAAAGAAATTACTCACGAACAAAGCCACTTAATCACACTGTTCATAGTCCACCTAATATACCCCAGTTGTTATAGGAACATACATTGTTAATATGGTTGGCATTCATCCATATGCTAAATTTTGTGGTGTTTGCTTACTATCTTAATCATAGATGGTGTTATGCCACCATTCTACCAAGGGCAAGTAATGGGCCCAATTTTTTATCCATGCCCCATGAACCGAAACTATGCCTAGTTAAAATTGATGAAGTTCTTTTTCATATTTTTTTTTAGAGTTTAATTCAACTATGACAATGGTTTGGCTAAATCTCTTAACCATGGCTAAGAGGTAGAGCTTGTAGTTATTTTTAATGTTCTAGTTTACTTTTATTCCAGTTATTTGGTTTGAATGATGAATAATTCATTGATTTTAGTTTAAACAAAGCTTTAGTTTTAGTTTACTTTAATCCATTGTCGACTCCAGACACTAGGATTTTCTCAAAAATTTAGGTATTAATATTGCTTTTGTTCTATTCTTTTGTTTCACAGAATCTAACATAAAATCGTCAATCGGGTACTATCCTTCCAACCCTCTTGATCTAGATTATTTCTGATTTTTTATTTTGTTATAGAAGTTTTAATTTCTCTAGAAGTAGAAGTATGTTTAAATAGGTTTGAGTGGTACATGCCCAGGTGGGCCCATGATAATACTCTGTCTTCTAAGTGAGGGAGGACTAATCAAAGGATTGTCCATCCATCGCCATGTTAGAAAATACCAGAGTTCCTTTGAATCGGCCGAGAACATGGTTAAGAATGAACATAATCAGCGTGTTAAAGAAAAAACACAACGATATGAGAATGATGTGCACAGTGGTCATCCAACGGTAAGAACGAGATCATGAAGTTGTCCTTTAAAAATATGACAGTTGACCTGAATGTGTTCAATATGTGCAAGCAACAAGAGGACGGTGATAAGGTCCATGAAATTAACTTGATTAATTAATTCGTGGAAGACAAGTCTCTTATGACATTGTACTCTGATACTTTAGAGGCGTGCTTAGCCCACTCCACTGATCTTAATGATGATATGATTCAGGAGATGGATGCCTTGCTTGATGTGATGTCGGTACTTAAAACTAACTGGTGGAGGCCCGAATTTGAACCATTATCCTTAACTGATATAAAGCATTTACCGTTTAGTATCAAGGCATCGAAGCTTGACCTAAAACCTTTATTTACTGAACTAAAATATACCTATTTGGGTCAAGATGAGATATATCCAGTGGTGATTTCTTCCCACTTGGATAAGGATCAAGAGAGTAAGTTGATTTCTGCTCTCAAAAAGCATAAGAAAGCTCTTGGATGGACTATTGCGGATCTCATGGGAATAAACCCTCTGATCTATATTCACCGCATTCACCTTAAAGATAATGCAAAAATATCTAGACAATCACAACACCGTCTAAATCCAAACATGAACTACGTGGTTAAGGTTGAGGTGTTAAAGCTATTGGACGTGGGTATTATTTACCCTATATCCGATAACCAATGGGTGAGTCCAGCTCAGGTGGTGCCAAAGAAATCCAGAATTACCATCGTAGCCAATGCAAATAACGAACTCGTGCCAACTAGAGTTAATATTGATCGAAAAATGTGCATTGACTATGGGAAGTTGAATACCGTCATGAGGAAAGACCACTTTCTCTTACCTTTTGTTAATCAAAGTTTGAAAAGATTGGCTGGTCATTCCTACTATTACTTCCTAGCCGGGTACTCGAGCTACAATAAGATTGAGATAACCCCTAAAGATCAAGAGAAGACAGCATTTACATGCCCCTTTGGCACCATTTTTTATCGAAGGATGTCATTCGGACTATGTAATGCACCTGCAACATTCCAGAGATGCATGCTTAGTATTTTTCAGATATGATTGGGCAACTTTTGGAAGTGTTCATGGATGACTTCTCCACTTTTGAAGTGCATTTGATGAGTGCTTGGAGCACTTAAAATTGGTATTGAAAATATGTAAAGAAAAGAGCCTTGTTCTAATTGGAAAAAGTGTCACTTTATGGTTCAAAAGGGAGTAGTCCTTGGACACATAGTATCGTCCAATGGAATCGAGGTAGATAAAACCAAAATTGACTTAATCCTTGACTTACCACCACCCAAGAGCATATGCGACGTGCAATCCTTCTTAGGACACGTTGGATTTTACCAATGGTTCATAAAGGACTTAGCCACATATCGTGTCCTTTGTGTAACCTTCTTCAAAAGGAAACTCCTTTTGAGTGGAGCAAAAAATGCCAAAAAGCTTTCACTAAGGTCAAATGCATGTTGGCAAGTGCGCCCCATCATACAACCACCCAATTGGAGTGTCCTTTTTCAAACCATGTGTGATGCAAGTGATTATGCAATTGAGGCGGTGCTAAGCCAGAGAAAAGAGAAGAAGCCCTATGTTACTACGTTAGTAGAACTCTAAACCTTGCCCAGGTGAACTACTCAACTACATCAAACGAACTCTTAGCCGTAGTATTCACCTTGGACAAGTTTAGGTCATACTTGATCGGATCTAAGATAATCATCTTTATTGACCATGCAGTGCTGAAGTTTCTTCTTTCTAATAAGGATGCTAAGCCCCATTAATTGAGATGGATCCTTCTACTCGAAGAATTAAATCTAGGGGTGTACATCGAGCCGAACCGAATCGAGCTGGCCTCAGCTCGGCTCGACTCAGTCATTAGGCACACCCAGCTCGAACTCGGCTTGGCTTGGTGACCGAGCCAACATCTCCAGCTCAACTCAGCTTGGTCAGCAATCAGACTAGTTCAAGCCGAGTTCAAGCTCGAGCTTTCACTGGCGAGTTGCAGCAATGGCCGTAAGGGTAAGGAAGGAGGGAGAGAGTAGAGAGATCGGATGGCGGCCGTGCGGCGATGTGGGTAAGGGAGGAGGAGGGAGAGAGTTGCAGCAATGGTCGTGCGGGTAAGGGAGGAGGAGGGAGAGTAGAGAGAGAGAGAGAGAGAGAGAGAGAGAGAGAGAGAGAGAGAGGAGGGAGGGTTAGTTGACCGAGAGAGATGGAGGAAGAGTGGGAGGAAGAGAGGGTTAGGGAGACTTAGGGTTCGTGCGGGCTGGGAGTGGGAGGGTTTTTTTAAAAGACTTAGGGTTTTTTTAAGGGTATATATATACCCTGCACTGAATTGAGTCGAGTCAAACCGAGTTGAGCCGAGTTGAGCCGAGCTGGGGCAAGCTCGAACTCGGCTCGAACTCGTTTTCAAGCTCCAAAAATCAGCTCGACTTTGTTCGAACTCAGCTTCGATCTGAGTCGAGTTGAGCTTTTTCGAGTCGAGTCGAGCGATCCAACCTAGCTAGCTCGGTTCGTGTACACCCCTAATTAAATCTAGAAATCCTAGACAAGAAAGTAGTAGAAAACGTAGTGGCTCACCATTTCTCTCAACTTGTTCGATCTAATTTCATGGAGACGACATCCATTAATGACATGTTCTCTAATGAACAGCCATTAAAATTCTCTCAATTACCTTGGTATGCTGACATTGTCAATTATCTTGCTACATGTACAATTCCTACTCTTTGGACTGTGCAAGATAAGAAGAAAATTTTCACCAAGGTATACAAGTTTTTTTGGGATGATCATTATCCCTTTAAATATTGCCCATATTAGATTATAAGGAGATGTATTGCAGATCACGGGCAACACAATGTCATCTCCTTCTGTCATTCATATGCGTGTGGTGGCCACTTTTTAGCTAAAAAGACCATCGTGAAAATTCTGAAGTACGCCTTTTATTAGCCGACTATGTTCAATGACACTAGCGAATTTTGTAAAGCATGAGAGAGATGTAAAAAAATTGGAAGGAATATCTCATTAAAATATGATGCCACTGAACCCCATCTTAATCATAGAAGCATTCAATTACTGAGGCATTAATTTCATGAGACCATTTCCCCCATCATTTGGAAATTTGTATATTCTCTTTACCATCAACTATATTTTCAAATGGATTGAAGCAATTCTGTGCCGAAATAATGCTCATCAAATGGTTATTAAGTTTTTAAAAGAAAACATCTTATTTATGTTCGGAACGCCTCGGGTCATCATAAGTGATGGAGGATCTCACTTTTACAATAAGTCATTTGAAATATTAATGAAGAAATATTATATTATGCATAAGGTGAGCACCCCCTATCATTTACAGACGAGCGGCCAAGCTGAAATATCAAGTAGGGAGATCAAACAAATCTTGAAGAAAATGGTTAACTCAGATCACGAGGATTGGTTACTTCGACTAACCGATGCATTGTGAGCTTACCCTACGGCCTATAAAACCCTTATTAGTATGTCACCTTGCAAACTTATTTATGGGAAGGCTTGTCACTTTCCTGTAGAGTTGGACTATAAGGTGTATTGGTTGTAAAGACTTTCAATTTCAATCTTGACAAAGTTGGCTTGCTGCATAAATTTTAATTAAATGAACTTAAAAAAATCTAAAATGAGGCTTATGAGAACTCTTAAATAGACAAGGATAGGATAAATGTGTTCGATGACAAGAACATCCTTTGGAAAAAAAATAAATTGAATCACATCAGAAAGTCCTGTATAATTCGAGACTTCATATTTTTCCCGAAAAACTAAGATCTCATTAGACCGACCCCTTTATAGTCAAAATAGTTTATCCTTATAGGGATGTTGAGATAGAAAATCCGGCGAATGGTAACATTTTTAAAGTGAATGGTCACCGCCTTAAGCCATTTGTTGATAACCTTGATTGAGAGGACATGTCCATCCCTCTAACAAATCCCGTTTACCAAGACTGACCTTCTAGTTTGATAGAGGTCTTTCTCCTTAGTTACTTCTTTTTCTAGTTTTGGTTAGAGTAGTTTAGGTTTGCTTTTGTTTGTTAGTTTGTTTTTGTCTTGCAACCTAGAAACCTCTTTAGTTGATGGAGAATTCATGCAAATTCCTTTGATCTTTCTTAGGCACTATCTCTCTTACTCACTCCGCTTTTATTTTCATTGTCTCGTGTTATGATGCATTGCATGTCTTTTTATATTGAGGACAATATAGATTTTCGGTTAGGGGTGAGATTAAGTCAAATTATTAGCATATCTTTGTGGTTTGTGAGCAATTTTTTTAAATTTTATGATTCTCAAATTTGAAAACTTATTTTGATGATTGATTTTTGTGTACCTAAGCAAATTTTAGTACGAAATGATGAGATACATAAATTTTTTAAAGTCTAAAGTTAAGCTAATTAGTAGATATTTTTTTTCTTTAACAAGTTCTTTTAATGAATTGATTGATAGGAAGATTTAAACATCAATTGAGTCTAGTTCAGACTCATATTCTTTAAAACTAACTTAAACTCTTAATGTTAAGCTTGACAATTATTCGGAAGTGTTAGAAAACAAGTCTCGAGATCCTTGTCTACCCTGATGTCAAAAGAAGAAAATGGACAACTAAAAAAATAGTGGAATAAAAAAGGGATATCTATTGCATGTTCTTAAAGAAAGTAAAAAAGAAAGAAAGAAAGAAGGAAAAGTGATAGTGTGAAAGCCATTGATGAAAAAGCAAAAGCTGAAAAAATAAGAGGAAATGGAGATGGGTTCGAAATTATGACTTGTGGACTTGTGTTGATCTGACCATTTTTTTAGTAATCGTCACAATTAACATCATGGAGGGAACGCTCGCTAACAAATGGAGATAGGTTCGAAATTAGTGATTGGTGGAATTGTGTTGATTTGACCATTTTTTAGTAATCGTCACAGTTAACATTATGGAGGGAAGACTGACCTTTAGCAATTATAAGTTAGAATTCACAGAGCACACTAAGAACTTGATGTTTGAATGCATTATATTGAGTAATTGATTAATAAGAACTTAGTTTAATAGTTTATTAGTCATATTGGGTTTTAGACTGACAAAATATTATCGTTGTATCTCTGAATTCCATTTACATATGCCTTGGATCACAGAAAATGTTGTTCTTCTAAAAGATGTTTGAAGTTTGGGACTTGGATTCAATTTTCTCTTATTTTGCTCGGGATTAGAAAAATGCTAGTTAGGGATGTGTTGGAAGGCATGCTAAATTAATCTAATTGTGTGTTTAATTTGTTATGCGAGGTGATTTGGAAGGCTAAGATGAAATGGACAATTACGATGAAGATTTAATGCTCGAAGAATGACTAGGAGGAGAATTTGATTTATGGAGGACATCACTGAAAAATTCAAGTGCCAAATATTCAAGAAAACCAAGCATTGAACATGGAGTAAAGTCTGGAAAATTACACAGTCTAATAACAAAAATTATTGCCTATTCGATTCCACCTAAGGTTGGTTCGGTCCGACTGAAAGTGCACATAACAGTTCAGCAAGAAACAGTGATTTTAAGACTTAATTTGGCTTGAATATTCGATGCAAACAAAGTAGTGTTCGGTCCCACCGATGGAGGGTTCATTGTGACCTAAGGGAGAGAGAGAGTTCAGAAGTATTTTGAGAAAATTTAGTTGTAGCCGAAAGACCAAGTCGGTGCAACCGAAGTGGTGTTCAATGCAATCGAAAGATACCATCGGTGCAACCAAAGCATAATAAAAGTGTAAAAATTCAAATCGGTGCAAAGTAGGTGTGAAATTTTTATATTTAAATGAATGATTTAGGCAGTTCTATATGTGAATTAGGATTTGAGAGAGAGAGAGAGAGAGAGAGAGAGAGAGAGAGAGAGAGAGAGAGATTGCAGAGCTTTTACAGAGTCGTTCTTCTTCTCTAATCTTTCGATTTTAAGTTCTTTTTTATGTTTTTTTTAAGAGTTTAATTCAATTATGACAATGGTTGGCTAAATCTCTTAGCTAAGGCTAAGAGCTGAAGATCATAGTTATTTTTAATATTCTAGTTTATTTTTATTTAAGTAAATTGGTTTTAATGATGAATAATTGATTGATTTTAGTTTAAATAAAGCTTTGGTTTTAGTTTACTTTAATTCATTGTCGACTCCGGGTACTTTGAAAGCTTAGGAAGGCTAAGATTGGTTGCTTATCTATTTTGTAAAGGACATCCATAAAATTCATTGATTTATCATAGACTATGGGCACGATAGATACTTTGAATTTCTTGTGATCAATAACTTAATGCTTCATCCAAGTCAAACAGATCCCATCAGAATCCAATTTGATCTCTCCAAACATTTTCCTTTCAAGAAAATTGATGAGTAGCTCGAACATTTAAGTCACTGAGATCAACCACTTATCAAATCTTCTAGAAGATCATCTGCCTTAATCGAGTTCCCGAGAAGATCCCTTCATGATTATTGCATGCAGGATCTTAGAGAAAAGGCTTATCTTATCATGGAAGCAATTTGCCTGTAATCCATCAGTAATTGAGAAGGGGGCGAATCAAGCTTTAAGAACAACATATTTATACGTGATTTAGTCTGGTGTTAATTTAAATAATTTTATTTTTAGTTTTCCAATATACTTTTTCCAAGTACATGGGAGGCATGCATATGCCTTTTTGGAATGGGTGTGAAACAATTCTTATATTCTCTATTTTCTCTTGATTAGTGAAGAAAAATGCTTTTTCATTCTCACATGGTAGGCATTCTTGTCAAACAATGTAAATCCTTATCTTGTCTCATTTTTTTTTACTCTTTTCTATCCTACCTTTATTTCATCTGTATTGATTGTGTGCAGCTGGATTTTTGCAACAATTGGTATCTATTTGTTAAGAGGCAGTTTCGCAAAATCAGCATTGGTGTTTATATTGCCTATGTTTTAGATGAAAGGATCAATTTTTCCTAGACTCAAAGTATCGAACTTTAACAATTTGAGTTACACATTTCCAAAGTTAAAGTAAATGTAGTGTTGGTAAAGAAGGGTTGCAAAATCACAATCAAAAGAAAGGAAAAGAAGCATGCATACAAGAAAGATGGAGTTTTTTAGGGGAAAAACTAGGAGAGTATGGCATATCTGTTTCTTGCACTATATTATTCAAATATATTTAATATATGTAATTAAACTACTAATAAAATTTTGTGGGACAAGTTACAGAACATGTACAAAAGGAAGCTATATTGCATAAGACTTTTGTCTAATTGAAGTTGAACCTCTTGAATATGAAAGCTTATCTTTGTAAGAACATTTGAATGAGTTCAATACCTTGGTTAGTGGACTAGCAACAGGAGATTAAAAATTGATGATAAAGAAAACATAGCTCTTTTGCTTTGTTAGTTTGTTAGATGTCAGATTTGTTAGATAGTTTCATAATGGATCTTAGCAATGGTCTAGATCTCAATATAAAATTGACTATATGCACATTGCTTATTGCCGAAGAATTTTATAAAAATAATCACGGGGTCTTCCGATGATGCAATGACGTTTTTTTTTTTTTTTTTTTTTTTTTTTTTTTTTTTTTTTAAGATCTATTGCAAGAAGAACTAGTGGGAGAGATGAAAAAAAGATCCAATATGATTCACGAAAAATGGTACAAAAAAGAAGTGAAGTGTTAGAACCAAAGAAAGAGGATCCATTTACAAAATAATTATAGATTTAAAAAGACAAATGAGGAAAGTCCTAAGCTTAATTTCCATGATCAAGCAATATATTTAAAAGGTTCCCAAGAAAATCTAGTGAAAATGATAGTTCATCAGATGATGGAAAAGTGTTGTGAGCAATTCAATGAGAGAATATGAACCGTTAATGAATTTAGGATTCAAGCATTTCGTTTCATGTCATGTTGCATAGGACTACATTTACATATATTGGTTATGTGTTAATATCATAATTTACATGAGTGATAACAAACATGTAAAATTTTGGGGATTATAGGTATCATGATTACAATGATGATATCATTAAACAATTTTAATGGACCACATGTGGAAAACCCATGGAAGATACTTCTACATTGAAACATTTTAATGTAGATAAGTATAGTTTTTTGGAGAAAATGTTTGATTGAAGATTGTAACGGAGCAATGGTAGTTGTAATAGGAGATTTGATGGGTAGTTATCTCATTTGATAAAAAAATACCATGATCAGCGATGTGATTGTTGCCAATATCAGGATGGAGTCCACTATGATTTAGCACAACAGGTTAGACCATATGAGCAAGTTCATACTAAAGTTAACGATTGATTAAAATTTATTTTGAGGTTTAAAATGTATTAATATTTAATTTATGTGAGGATTGCTTATTTGCAAAGCTCCATAGAGCTTGTTTCTTCTCATCTACTATTAAAAGTAAGAAAGTCATAAATTTGATTCATTCTAAAACTTGAGATGTCTCAGTCAAGTCATGGAATGTTTGATGTATTTTATTTTTTGTTGATGATTTCTTTCGAAAGATATGGTTTCTATACTTAAATGGAAGAAAGATACGTTTCCCTATTTATGAAGTTTGAAGCATTGTTTGAAAAACAAAAAAAAAAAAAAAAAAAAAAAAAAAAAAAAAGAAAGAAAGAAAGAAAATTTTGTTTACTAGAAATAATAATGAAGGAGAATAGAATTCTAATGAATTTAAAGACTTTACAATGAGCAAGTCATTAAGAGGAACTACACAATCCATGGTACTTGTAATAGCCCGGATTTTTCCCAACCTGGGATTAAACGTCCTTAGGCAATGGGTTGCTCCTAACGCCTTATTAACTTGTCAGAACTCAATCCCACGGTCTAAAATCACTTGAGAACCCATTTCCTTCATAAATACCACCCTTCACCACCTTGTTCTTTCAATTTTTCTAAGTACTTTCACCTTAGACACTATCTTAAAGTTTAAGTGATGAAGAACAATACTTAAACTAAACATTACTACAAAGGTCTAAGTACCACCTCAGACCGAAATCACTCAGGACTAAATCCTTTAGAAATGAGACAAAGTAACTAAGTGCTAAACTAGATTAGCTACGAAATCCGCTTGATCCACTTTAAATACGATCTGCAAGACCCAAAACTTGTAGAATCATTGACGCTAGGTTACCCTAAAATCTAGGATCAATTTCATTACCCAGCTGCTCTCGGGAGCATCCCGAAACTCCGTATCAGATCTGGACCGTACGTCGGAAGTCCGATTAACACGAAATTAAGGAATTAGGACCGCCTTGCTGGGCTTGACAGCCATCTCAGAAATCAAAGCCAGATAGTGTCCCAGTGTAATTCGCTTGAGTCCGGAGCGAGGAGTGTGAAAGCACTTGTTATCTTTCCAAAATAAATATCTTGAATAGTAATTTGAGACTTGTTACTTGCGGATCAGTTTTAAGCAACCAGACCGTCAGAATCAGACCAAATTACACCCTCGGATTAGGAGAAATTTCATACACATGTCCATGTACTCGGAATCTCCGATCGAGATCCGCTGACCGTTGAACTGAAACTGGTCCGCCACGCGTGATCTGGGAATCCGACTGAAACGAAAACTTAACTCCACCTGGATCCGGTGTCTGTGAGCTTAAGTCCGACCTTTGGCTCAAGGAGGCCCGCCAGAAGTCTTTCGTTGAGCTGGAAAAGGCTCGCTTTGGACAAAACCCAAGTATACCTTATTCTCAAGTCTATTTCGGTGAAGTTTTAGGCTATATAAGGACCTTAAACCCTCTCTCATTTCAGCCATTCGAATTTGAGTTTGAGAAGAGGGAAAAGAGAGAGAAAGTGAGAGAGAAGTGGGAGCTTCTTCCTGCCGTTCTTCCCTGCCGTATCCAAGCTTAAACCACTCCGTTCTTATCGCTTTCCCGGCAATACCGACTTCGTTTCTAGGTAAGAAACCCTAACCCTAATCTAATTTGGGGTGTTAACAGTTGTAGGTTATGAAATAGCTAACCTATTTCATTCTATAGGTTATCAAACTGCCGAATACGTAAGCTTAGCAAACCTATCGACTCCGTTACGATTCTACGACAAAATGTGAGGACTTTAGGTGTATAGGTTATGGTTTTCAACACTTTCAATGTCAGATAATGATAGATTCATGATCTGCATGCAATTGCACATGTACAAAGTGCTTTATGTTTTCTGTTTCGATTAAAGACGTAGAAGATGGAATTTTACATATTCTAGGTATTCGTAGAAATACCGTATACGTATATATTTTGGAAATGTGTTTGACATGATTATTTGTTGTATGAATATATGATATATGGATAAAATACTTATTTGGCGAAAGGAATCGCCCTAATACATGTTTTGCTAATATACACTATGTATGTAGAAATAGTGTATTGTAGAAAATACCGTATACGTATATATTTTGGAAATGTGTTTGACATGATTATTTGTTGTATGAATATATAATATGTGCGTAAAATACTTGCTTGGCGAAAGGACTTGCCCTAATACATATTTGCTAACATACACTATGTATGTTGAAATAGTGTATGTGAAGTGTTTATGAAAATGCTTGTGAGAGTAAGTGTTTGGATGATGATGCCTTAGGTAGGTGTTAAGATGGGATTCTCAACTACCTTAGAGACATGTATGATTTCCTCCATGAGGTTATTTACTTAAACCGGTTGCGAAATATATGTGTTTGTATTCTTGTTCATATGGTGCTTTATGATATGCTTTATAACATGCTTTATACATGCTTATGACATGTTTGTTAGCATACTTGAATTACTTTGTTTATTATGCTTTATTCCACATGCTTCGAATATGGATTAATTGCGATTGAGACTATGTCTATAGTCCAGACAATCGGTACCAGACTCGAATTCGTGGCTGAGATTCATTCACCACGTAGGGCGTGTTTGACGAACCCGAGTCGTGCGTTGCTTGTCGGCAGTGGTTAGGCCATACGAAGTGCTTATGCACTTCATGTCGTACAACTCAACGGGCGCTCGTGCTAGTCGAGCTCGTCAAGTAACTCGATATGTATAATGTATGTTCACCATGTTTGGTCGCTACTGCTTGAACCTAGGGTACCAAACTTACCAGTGGAATCTCGTTAACCATGGTACCTCGATCCGCTAAGACTCATGAGCCGGGCATGGTGGTATGGGACACCGTGGTCGAGCTGTCGGCCTACGCTGGGGCCATGTGCCGTCCCGTAGTGACCAGTGAGCAACCAGACTTGTGAGCCGATTATGGTGGTATGGGACACTATATTTGTGCTATCGGCCTACATTGATAAGATGATGGGGGAGTGGTGCAACGATTCCGTGTAACAGCCCTGACAACCCTTTGTAGTGACCTCGAGCATATTCTGAATTTGCGGTGAGGCGACGAGTTTGCCACAGTGTATGGAGTATGAACTAGGCCTGTATCTGTATAGTGATGAATCATTAAAGAGGTGATGGGGGAGTGGTGCAACGATTTCGTGTAACAACCCTGACAGCCTCTGCAGCGACCTAGAAACACATTATCGTATGAGATTAACTAGGACTGACGACCCTAGAATGGATTATGTTTGGGAATGATACAAGGGAGGTACCTTAGTTTTCCAATACTGCTGTTTGAAATGGACTAATAACTACTCGGTAATCATGCTCATCATCGCACTGCATGTGCCTAGTAGATGTGGAGCACTGAGGGATGAATGCATTTGCGAACGTAAGATGGTGTCGCATGAGGGTGGTTTGGCAAGGGCATACATCATGACTGCATTCATACTTGCATTAATAAGAGTAGTTAGAATTGTTTGATTGTACTGCTTTATCATTACTGCTTGACTGAATTGATAACATGTTAACCTATGCTTTATTGTTCCACTGAGTTGGCCACTCATTCCCACGTTACGGGACGATGTTTTAAAACACCCACCAGACCCTGTATCAGATGCAGGTATCACTGGAGCACAGGAGACTGAACCCGACTTCTATGACGATCAGGAGGAGTTCTCTTACATGCAGTTTGCTGGAGGCTTCGCATAGGGCATCCCGGTGCTGCGGGCTCTGAGGTTGATAATTTCAGTTGTACTATTTTGACATTTTAATTTAGAACCAACATGTATATATACGGTGACTCAGTTAGTGTTCATACTCTAGAGATCGAGAATGTTTTGTTTTATACATATCTATATACACCTTTCAGTCTTCCGCTTACGTTTCATACATGGATCTGGAGTATGAATTACTGTTTTGGTAGAATCTCACTCATGTTTATTGTACTAACACAAACAACATTTAATCATCATTATCTATGTTGCATAAGTGATGTTCTGGAACTCGAGAGTTGAGTTACTACTCGTCCCTCGATTTTTCGGGATGTTACAGTACTCCATGCTAGAACGGAATGGTTGAATGTATGAACTTTTTTTTTTTTTTTTTTTGTTAGCTTGTTAGTACACCCCACTGTCAGTTCACACTTCACTGTTAGCCACCCCCACTAGGGATCGATGCCAAGACCTCAGCGTTGAAACGAGGTATCTTTCACTCAGTCTACCACTTGAATGTATGAACTTATAAATCATGCCAAAAGAATAATGGATTCGACTGGGCTTAAGTATTGTTTTGGGGAGAAGCCATTTATATGGATTCCTATTTGGTAAATTAATCTTGTCCTACAATCGAATTAGATTAAAAACTATGTGAAGAGATGGTTTGAAAAATTAATATTCATTCATTTGAACTTTTAGTTGTATTTTTATGTTAAATGTTTTAAAGGGTAAAAGATAAAGCTAAATGTAATGTCCAACTAGTATATTTTTCTTGGCTTTCCAAATAAATCTAGGGTGACAGATCATGGGACCCTATTGTCTGTAAGTTATTATAATAAATAGATGGGATGTCATTTTTAATGATGATTCAATGTCTAATCACCTAATTAAAAAAATTTACTTAAGAAAAGTAAGATCCACCTGACCAAACTACCTAATTAGAGATCGATCTGGACCATTAGATCCAAAATTGTGATATATTAAGAAAATTAACGGTCAGATTGGACGGGTCTTAACATCCAATCATTCTAAAAGATAGGTCTTGGAGTAGAGATAAATTATATCTTTATGCATGATTAGAATTATAAAAAAAAATGCAAATATTGATGTAAAGTAGATCGTTATGACTCAAATCTAAGAATTAGGGATCAATTTAGCTGATCCATAAATATATCTTAGATTAATTATTATTTTTGCCAATTTTCTAAGTAAAAAGGACTTAAAATGAGGAAGAAATTTATTTAATGTTTGAATTCTAGTCATGACCTTAAAAAAGAAAACTTTATAAAGATCATAAACCTAAATCTAGTCGTCAAATCAATGAGAAAATTATCAAAAAGATAAAATCGTCAAACCTAAATTATGTCGTCAATTCAACAAGAAAATGATAAAATAGATAAAATGGTCACCTAGTCGAACCAAACGCTAAACTAGGCCTAAACCAAACCCCAATCCAAGGCCCAATTGGAGAGAAAAGTTCAGACAACAGTGCAACATCCTTCAAGTTAAAACCAACACATGCATGGGCAAGCTAACTTGGCAAAGGAGGCCCCGCTTAGCACTGGCGTCTCCGTGGGAGTCACCAGCCAAGTGGCAAGTCTCCTACCTTGGCAGGAGCCCTTCACGACTCCAGTCTCTCCCTTTGTGAGCTTCATTCATGTGGCACTATGAGCTAACTCCGGTGCCTCTCTCCCTTAGTCGAAATTACAACCAATGCCATCCAATCTAACTCTTAAGATCTTGCCATATGCCCCCCCCCCCCCACCCCCCCCCCCCCCCCAATTCAAGCATCTTAGCACACCCAAGACACCCGTGGCATCTAGAACCAATACACAAGTACCTAAAAATATCAAGCAAGAGTCCAATTAAGTCCCTAGAGTTTCCTCTGAAGCCCTTAGTTTAGTCATTCCATCTCTCCACCTAGGAGAGGAAAGAGCGATAGGATTGAGTCTAGCCCAACTCAAGCATAATCTAGTCCAACCCAAAACCTCCTAAGTAATCAAAAACCGTAATCTTAGTCTCTTAACCCAATCCTTTTGAGACATCCGTCCATCCAGCTGCCCAATCATCAATCAGCTTCGGCAACCCTTATATTAAGCATTGTGCAACATCTTTTTCCTTACCAACTCCCCTGCTCAGCTCATCCATAGCATTTCATGCATAACATTCTTACCTAGTCAACTCAAATGTATGCTCTGAGGCTTGCCGAGTTTCTTGGATCATGCCCATCGAAAACTCATGTTGACTGGTTATTTCACTCGATTGGTAAGTGAGTCAGGGTAGATTTATCTAGCCCGAGACACTACTCGGCAACAATGGTGCATTAACCACGACATTCTACACACAATACATACATCAGTGCATAAGTACCAACTCGATCATCGAAAGTTCGAGAGATCTTGTAAAGTAGAGACCGTACACTTGTATAGGCAGAGTGGGTGCCTAAAACCTTCCATCTCCGTAACTGAGGTCCCTTACCCTGAATCTAAGGTCACGGATCAAAGAGTCATCTTAGGACAGAATCATCAGATTTCCTATCCTAACTTTTCCACAAGGTCTAGCAGACTGTAGAATCAAATTAATTAGCTAGTGATGACTCTAATAAGTCTAGTTTGGCCCAATTCGAAGTGGAGTTTGAGTCAATGATGAGACACCCTTACGCAGTCCGTTTAATAAACGAGCCAAACCCAAACTCTTGCAGCGCCGGCCAGGTTTGGACTGGCCCGGCCCAACTCGTAGAATACTACTTATAATAATAAAATAAATAAATCATAAACTGTTCCCGCCACACCTAGTCCCCAAATCTCGCTATCTTTCTCTTGTCAAACCTCAATCCCCAAATCTCACTTCCTGTTTACCACTCTCTCTCTCTCTCTCTCCTCTCTCTCTCTCTCTCTCGATTGAAACCCCTTGCCTGACGATGTCACCCCGGTCTATTTTGCCGACATCGCCCACTATCCACCACTCAAACCCCTATCCGGCAACCTGCCACTCCTGATTCAGTGTGAAAAACCTCAAAGGTAACAACGATAATTATTTTGAAGTTACACTACTTGGAATGATGTTAAACATCATGTAGTAAGATACTTTTGTATTTTTTAATATTATTTCTAAATTTTTTAAACTCTACTCTATTTAAACAAACAACAACCAAAAAAAAAAAAAGGTGACCTGTTCGAACTGAACCAGGCTCCGTTCGAAATTTTCGACCAAATTGATCCCGGCCCAAGCCAGAGTTTTCTGTCGTAAACCAAACTCGGGCCGCATGGGTTGGCCCGAAAGTCAAACCAAGCCGATCCATAAACTGGGGGTAGCACAAAAATGAGCCAAACCAAACTAAGGTTAACTTAGCCGGCCTCTAGCTACGGATTAGCCCGTACCTTTGTATAACATCCCTACCCTTCTAATAAAATAATAGAAAGAAGCTAATGATGAGATCTCACGGTTGTATAACATCCCTACCCTTCTAATAAAGTAATAGAAAGAAGCATACCTGAACGAATAGAGATTATAACCAAGAAATTAAAGAAGGAAGATGGCTTTTGCAATCAGTCGGAGACTCAATGAAAATGGAAATGTCCACGACAGCATATAAAGCAGTTTTGAAAGGAGGGGAGATGCTCGGCTGGGAATCAATCTATCTTAGGTGCACGCAGGTAATCTACTGACCTGCGTTGTACGCGTAAGGAATTTATCTATCTCCCTTGAAAGAATGATACATTCCTTGGTGGGGAGGGAAATATTGCCTGCCGTTGAAACCCTTCCGGCGTCCACCTATAAGTTTATATGCTTCCGTGGCCGTGAATGTTTCAACAGTGAGCGTTCAATCCCCACTGTTTTATATATTGCGACTCACTTTAGCTTTAGATCCGACTTAATTTTGGGTTCATTTCCTATCATGAGCATGAGCAGGAAAAACGTATGAATGGGGTGGATTTCTCACAACCATTACGGTGGGATCCACCCATCTTCCGATGGAAGTAAGTTCTTGCTTACGTCCCAGGAGATCCCTATCCTGCCCCTTCTGCCTTCCCTTGCAGGAAAAAGATTGGCTACTCCCCTGCCACCAGCCAATGGCTGATGATCAGAGCTATGTGGACCCACCATGATGTATGTGTTTCATCCATGCCGTCCATATATTTTTCTAGATCCTTTTATGGTATGAGTCCAAAAATGAGGTGTATCTCAATCTCAAGTAGACGACATTACAGGAAACAGTGTTTAATGATTGGCGACCATTAAAATCTTTTTGGGGCCATAAAAGTTTTGGATCAATCTGATCTTTGTTTATTCCCTTCATCTGGGTCTGTATGACTTAATCAACAGATTGGATGTCAAATAAACATTACATGGGCCTTAGCCTTAGGAGGATTTTAATAGTGGATATCCCATCATTATTGTTTTCCTGTGGTGTGGTCAACCTGAGATTTTTATCCCTCTCATTTTTGGGATCAAGCAATAAAATGATATGTAAAAATGGATGATCGGATTGGATGAAACCCATACATCATGGTGGGGCCTACAGAGCACCGACCACCAGCCACAGGGCTGGTGGCAGGGCAGTATCCAATCCGTTTCCCCTTTTAGTGTTTTTCAACGCGATTCTTGCTTCGCGAAGAACCTTTTTCTCATTTAAGACTACTGTCCGGCCTCCGACCGTTTATAGCCACGAACGGACAGTTTTGTGGGCTGGCTCACCTTATGTATCTCTTTATTCACTACAAGAAAGTGGGCCTTTACCGGCGGTCAAAACCGCCGGTAAATGTCCCAAAAACCGCCGGCAAAGCATTTGCCGACAGTCAGCAAACTGCGGGGAAAAGCTCGGTCGGTAAAGGGTTTACCGACGGCTATAGAGTTTCCTGACGGTTTTTCTTACCGCCGCTATAGGGGGAACTAAACTGGCGGTAGGCACCCTATGCCGACAATCAGCAGATGGTTTTCTAACCGTCCAATATTGTTCTTATACAGGGGTAGCCCAGCTGATGGGTTGACCCACTTGATTGTTGTGGCAGATAATTTATATTAATTGCGGGACCCACTTTATTTACCAGTTTGATGCCCTACAAGCGTGTCACGACGGCACGTGTGTCTTTACAAATGTATATATTCTATATGCATTCACAAGTCAAACCACACCCTATCTCTCCCACTGCTACTACTGAAACAGAACCTTCACTGTAGTAAATACGCCGTACTTAAACTCATCTACGTGGAAATGACAACGTGGAATGATCTTGACGTATAGATAGAATACCAAACAGGCGATGATGGGCCCCACCCAAAACACCCAGTGTCCATCCCAGAGGTGGCCGCCTCTAAGAAGTGCTGGCCCTACACACCGAGCAGAGTTCAACCCAGCGCCTGAGTACCCTTTCTTCGCCCTCTATACTTTTTTGTTACTACAACGTGGGAAAAACAAAAGTTGTAGGGTCCACATGTTATTTGTCCCACATCTAACCCGTCCAACCAATGTACATTAACATTACTATTAGACAAACCGGAAAAAACTGAAATTTCAGGTATTTGGGTCCAACCTTGATAGGTCCATTGTTCGTTCTGAAACTGATTTCAGCCAAATGGGGAACCCGCTGATGAGGAAGAAAGGATCGAAATTCAAAATACTTGCATTTGAAAAAATAAAAAATAAAACTGTCCTTTTTTCTTTTTCTTATTATATTTTCTTAATTTCTCAGTACCAAAAATTCCATTCTGCACAAACAAATGGGCCGATCCTGAGATGAACATAGAGGCCAGCCTGCTTCACCAGCTTGATGAATCGAACCAGATCGCATTGGCCCTCAAAATTATACTACAAAACAAGAAAAACCCAGAAATATTTCCAGTCAAGAATTTCAAAAACCAAAAAAATAAAAAATAAAAAGATATATGTCTGGATAACGACCAAGCCTCCATCTTTGGCCTTCTGAATAAGGCCAGGCCACATCTAAAAAACCCCACAAAAATCAGAGAGAGAAATTATGGAAATGAGAGAAGTGAAGAATCTAACGACACCCACCAACCACATTTTGAGAAAGAAAAAAAAAAAAAAAAACCTGGAGTTTTTACCTCAGGAACACTTCTCGGGTAGTGGATGGAACCGGAAATGAGAATCCTCCTCTGCCCATTTACGATTATAGCCTTACGGTCATATGTCACAGAGCTTGTGGCTGAGGGCAGAAAGATAAATAACAAGAAGGTGGTGCTCAAGAACAGCAACAATCTTTATTAAGAGATAATCGAGGAGGAAATAATTCCAAAATAGAGCATCATGGATAGCACCTTCATTAACAGTAACATCTGCAGCAGATCCATTTCAGTTTTGTGGTTTTTAATGGTGTAAATAATATACAAATTTTATGGCATGGGCCAAAAGATGAACTATATACAAATTTCAGGTGGACCACAACATACAAAACAGTGTAACATGGCCATAAAGATATCTGCAGAAAGAAAGCTTCAAATTGATAAAATTAGATCAATTTTATCAATTTTTTGAAACCTAAAACCTTCCTAAGATGAGCTCTAAAACGTTCCTTTGAAAGAAGATTCCCCAATTTTTTGTCCTTATTAACTCATCATATACATGTTTTGATTCATTTCTCCATATGCATTTACCTTATTACAAGAGGAAAGGAACTAATATAATTCCAGTCTTGGATATGCAAATGACATTAGGAAATGAATTACTTAAACAGCATACAGATAGCCACAACAACAACTTTGGTCTCCTTCATGGAGAAGGATCAAATGATGAATTAAAACCAACATCTTCTCAATTTTGAACTCTTAAAAACTATGCAAAATCTGCATCATCTAAAGACCAAATAAATATCCGGCAATTCATAGTAGCAATAATTGCAACAAATGGGTGAGAATAAAATTCAAGAATCTAAACTAAGAACCCGCGAACTAGCATTGATAGATAATTTCTTCAGGGTGCTTCATTGGAAGCTCAATAACCTGAAAACAATGAGACGCTTAACTGGATCCATCAATACAAATTAATTACCTAAAACACATTGATCGTGAACTCCGTGCTTTGTGAAGAATTACCAAATCAAAAGAAGAAAAGCAGATATATATCACTGGGATATGCTCTCCAACTGCAAAAATAAACTAAGGGCATGTTTGTTTTTCCAATTACCCCAGTAATGTGAATTTGAATCTGAAAAAAAAAGGTGCTTTTCCTTTAATACAAAATAATTCCACTCCCCTTTAATCTCTTCATCTACCATTGACCTTTTCCTTTCCACAAAATCTGGACTAGTGGTCACATGTAATTATCTCACCCATATCCTCATCATCAAAGCCTTATCCCAACTAATTGGGAATATGTGATTACCACAGGACAATAAAACATAGAGGTGAATGCTTCACAACATAAATCTCTGTAGATTAGTCAAGCAAAACTATTAAATAATTCAAGAACATAGCAATGGAATCCCACTACAAATATGTAAAGAGATGTATTTTTAGGATTCTCAGCAGATTCCTCACAGAGCTCTTATGAGTACCTGTATATACAAAAAAGGCAATATATAATCATTTAGGCATGAGCCGAAAAATGTCAGAAACCAAGAGCTCTTATGAGATTTTTGCAGCTGATGTCTTTTAGCATTTTTTATTGTGGTTTCTGGCATCACATGAGCTACTTTCTAAAAGTAAAGTGGAGAAAATTATGGGTCTGCTAATCAAGTAAGCTATTATCAGTACCATCAGGCAATTGATGTGTGTGCGTGTGTTACGTATGTGTGTATATGGAAAATAAAAACAGCATAGCTTCTCTAATCAATTATTTTTGTCTTCAGAAATAACAAAAAGAGAGAGAGAGAGAGAGAGAGAGAGAGAGAGAGAGAGAGAGAGAGAGAGATTTAAGGTCTAAGTCAGAAAATAGACAAAAAACAAAACAAAAATATAACTTTTTTCTAGAGTAATACTATGACCATTGATTTTGGAGAAGTGGGGTCCATGTAGATAATCCAAACTGCTGATCTAATGGACCAATAGTGGATAGGACTGGACCAAACTCACTTTTTGCTATTTTAGGGAAAAATAAACTAGGTTACCTTTAAAACATCCATTGTCAATCCTTATAGATGCCTAAAGCCAAGAACACGAACACGAACACGAACTCGAACATGACTCCCTTCCTTGAACTTTTCATCCAGCTTGCAGACTTCCTCATCAACCGCATCAAATATTTGTGACCCACAAAAGAAGAATCTTTATATTTTCAGCCTGGGTTGTAACAACAACACCAGAAGGATCTTTAAATATGAACCAATCACAATAAAAGAAGGCAATGCCTTCATCAGTATATTAAGAAAAGCTAGAGAGGAAAGAATTCACAATTAATGCATGAATTGGTATGTAAATGTTATATCTACTTTTGCAATTGATGCAATATTTGAATGTGGCCCATCATTTATATGATCTGGAATACACGAAGGGTGCAGCAGTCAAATAGTAATGACGGTTGTAGAGTGAATATGGGTGCAGAAATCTTGAGTTTTATCTAGTGACTTAAAGAGCAAACCTAGCATTATTGATGATGAGATGAAGCCTCAAATCACAGAAGGTGCCCCTGTTTACAACCAGATAAAATGTCACTAAGAAGTCTAAGATTGGTCTGTATTTTCCCAATTCCTTATAAGATTCTATGCATGTTTAAAAGCAAAAGACAAACAAAATTTTAGAAAATGAAAACGAAGACAACCAGCTTCCTTCAGTTGTCCGTCCATTTCAATCATATTAAAATTTCATTGGTCTAAAATATTTCTGCAAAATGATAATAACCTGGCAACAAATGTAATTGTATCAGCAACTTGATGAAGACCTAAATCATGCTATTTAATATACTTCATCAACAGAAAAATAAAAATAAAAAATCAGCAACTTACCTCAGTAATCAAGTAAAGGTTTTCTTCTTGCAACACATCCTCAAAATTTGAAGACATCTATCCCATGAATTAGATAGACCCTTTCATGGTGAGCCATGGGCTTAAAAATGAGGCCAATCCACAACTTAGGTGAGTAACAACATAAATAATGGTTAAGGGTAGATGCACATCCATTGAAACCTTTCTTCTTTTTTTTGTACAGCGGACCCAACGAGATGTGGTTTATACATCTAGGCCATTCATTGTGACTTGAATAAACAACCAGCTAAATAAAAGTAGGGTTGTTTTGAATGTATATGTTATTGCCCCAACATTAAGGTTGTTTTGAATCCAACAGTAGGCCACAGACAAATCCATCACTAGCAGTTAGGCCTGAGAATGAAAATTTGATTAAAGCATGAGACTTCTAGAGTTTGAGACTTCGGCTCCCTTTTGTGTATGGTGTTTTGTGTAAGAGAAAATAAGTTTAGCTTGAGTCTTTAGAAATGGCATAGAGACTTTCATTGTAGTATTCCTGCAATTTCGTAGATGCCAAAAGGTGATTTGTAGATGATGGCAGTCATATTAAAGATTTAAGAGGTGATGCACCCAAGCTTTCACAGCCGCAAGCATGAAAGCAAAGGACAGTAAGGGTGGGCCGCACATAATCACACGTGTGGACAGCTGGATGCTACTTTTCCTATCAGTTATAACTTCCGCATCAAACTCCTTCATAAAATCGGTGCACATTACAATACAAGTAAAGACAGCTAATAGATAAACCAATTTAGAAGTATACTGCTTGACAGATTCCACAAACATTTCAAAAAAATAACAGTGGTACTTTTCACCTGTTGGCCCTTAACAGCAACAGAGAAAGGTGGATAAGAGCCACGTTGCATTCCTCTATTTCGAAGTAACTCTTCCAATTGTTTTCGTTCTTGACTACCAAATTTGTCGATGCCACCATAGTTTGATGGAGAAAAATTCATTAAAGAATATAGAACACAAGCTACACCATTTTCCAATCCATATCATCTTCCTATAAAGTTACGCTTGCAGTTGTACAAGAAATGCAATACACAAAGCTAGATCTAGACATGTATTGCCTACGAAGATACTATTGCAATCTCACAAATGACCAAAGAAAATATGGGCAGTGGAAGTAGAGGATGGATTTCTTGCTCCCATGCTCTCTAGTATCGATTCTAGCCTGATGTAATCCAAAATTTCACATAGCTAAAGTGATTCTAGCTTGATCTGAGCAGTGTAACTAAACATAGATATGCTAGTGTCAAACACAGACTCACAGACAATGTGTTAAGCACATGGGACCCTGGAAAAATCAACATGCTGACACTTTTTTTCATAACCAAAACGAATTATAGAATGACACTACAACAAGATTCATATTTCATAACCAAACAAACACAAACTGACTGATTTTTCTCAAAGCTTTTTTTCTTCTTCTTTTTTTTTTGTCTTTTTAAAAAACAAAAACAAAACTGATGCCCATTGACATGTAGAGGTTGGGTAGATCTTATGTCTCAAAATTCTAATATGAATCTTAACCTATTCTAAAGAAAGTATAGCCAACTTGATGATTGGACCAGCCTATTCTAAAGAAATAGAAGGACCTAGAAAAGGAAGCCACATGAAGGACTGAATGCAGGAGCTAATATTCTTTTAACTTGCACTATGTCAGGGCACAGAAACTTTTCATGCACATCTTATATCAAATGTTCATAAATAAATAAAAGCAGAAGCAGCAGAAAACAGTACGGAAAGATGTTCTTCTTATGGGAATGTTCCACTAGAGGGATTAAGAAGACAGGTGCATAGCATATTGAATATTGGAGAAGCAACACTAAGGAAAGATAACAACAGAGCTGAATTTTAGTGTCAGTCTTCAGTGGGAGCATGCTTGCAAGAATAAGATTTCACAACTGTAACAGATTCATTTCAGAGATGACCAAATGCAACCATACTAAAAGTTTCTGAATGGATTTGATTATTACCGTATGGTGTGCCAACAATCCACCCTGAGACAGAGGATACTTTTGTCCATTGTCCATCAAGATCATTGTCCACCTGAGAAACAATCATACGAGGGCCTTTGGGTTTCACTTTAAACAAAATACAATCTCAAATAGTAATACATCCCAAAGAACAAAAAATGACAACCGATAATATATTCAGGCATCTATTTCGGAAGATTTCATTTACGTTGGTTTATAAGTTGAACAAATGGCAGAGGGTGAGTATTGCCTGTACGCTATTTCCAAATATAAAAATATATCTTGGAATTGAGATTCAAATAAAATAAGATTAAATCCTATATAGGAAAAGGAAGGGAAACAGTAGATCTCAAGATCCTGTATGGAAATGAATTCTACCATTGATAGCAGTTCCTATTAAGGTTTCTAACGATGGGTGTTCTAGAAGAGATGAATAAAAGATTATAACTTGTATAAGATAATAATGAGAACATGAATGGTTCATAAGATCATTTTAGAAATAACCTTGCATGAAAGTACATCCCAATGGTAATGTGGTGCTTTTGATACCATATCCTATCAAAACCCATTTGAGGTCCATGACTGGGAAATGGACCAAGCACACTTCCTAATTGTAATTGCTGATCATCTGTTGGACTATTAGGATAATTAGGATCCAACGGTTGGTGATCAGTCCATGATTTGATTGGCATACATGTATGCCACATGTACATTGGATGAGCTTCCTCTTTATTGATCTATACATTGGATGAGCTTCCTCTTTATTGAGCTTCCTCTTTATTGAGAACAAGTGTTTTAACAAGCAAAACATGCAATTTTGGATTTCCCATTAAAAAAAAAAAAAAAAATTGTCTGTAGGATTTACCATAAGACAATTCATCCTTGCACAGATGAAAGATAACATCTAGTAGTGAAAGATCATTTTTAACACTCAACATAACTAGGAAGTAAGGTCTTATTATGTGAAATACAATTTAATGACCAGCTCCTTGATGGAAGTCCAGACTAGGCCAACGTCCCATTTCTTTAACTGGGAAAGGGAAGGTCACTCAAGTGAAAAAGGCAGTTTCAAAAAACAGATAGTTTACCTTACAGCATAGACGAGAAGTCAAAACAGATAGTTCATCTCATTTTTCAAAAAAAAAAGGGTAGTTTAAAAAGAAAAATGGCACATATGCAAGACCTCATGACCTACTTGAAGAGGCCGCATATGGTTTAGCCAAAGAAAGTACCCCTTGCACAAAGCACCAAAATGCCACTTCGACAGCTATAATGCAGCTCAGATTATAGCCATCCAAGGAATTCCTCCAGAAAAAATGAGTGAACACCTACTATCCAAAATTCCTAGCCAATAAAGCTATAAAAGCTAGATTTCTTTGCACAAGTCACAGATATTGAGAGATATAAGTAACTGCCAGAAATTTTATTTATTTATTTTTTTTTTTAAAAGACATATATCATGACAATATTAACTTTTTCATGTATGTTTGGATGTACTATCAAATTGAACTGCAATTACACAGTCCCATGAAGTGGAAATAACCAGATTGTAGTTACCTTCCTTAGCATTCATGTTGAGGGTCCAAATTGCAGTTATGATACCTCTAATTTGACTTATTTTCCTAGTTAATCTTGATTTTGGCTCTTCTATGAACTCCTTCCTAACTTACACTTTGTTTCTAAAAAAACTCAATGACGTGATTTACTTCAAAAAAGAAAAATAAAAAATGGGCATGACATCTTACAGTTGACGAATTTCTGCCTGGTTTCACCATTAGCAGCAATACTCTGCCACATAGAAACTACTAAATCACCGACGACCAAGACGAAGACCAAGAACAGGCAGTTGAACAAATTTTTTAAAAAAAACAAATCGAAGGAGTTCTACCTGGAAAAGGGTGAGAACATTGGCAACACGTTTGGAAGCTCTTATGTTAAGAGTCCCGTCAACCATCTTTCTATAGAATTCCACCACCTCCTGTTCTGAGATACCAAAGACCTTTGCTTAAGAAAAATTCATGCTGCACACAAATACATAATGAAAATGACAAGCAAAAGATACACAGAACCTGCATCAAGATGGTCATTGTAACACAGGAATTGAACAACAAGAATCCAGCCCTGTAGTAGTTGTCTGGATCTTCTTCCCTTCTCTGCCACCAAGAAAAACCCAAATTGAGAGAACCCCGATCACTAAAATCCTATTCACTAAAAACCCAAATGGCATCTTTTTTCTATCAGGTGACCTAAATCATTCATATGGTGATCTTTATCATAGGATGGGCCCGACCAAAATCAATCCCCCTAGACATGGGGCTTGCAAATGAGTGGTTGAGAAAAGATACAGCCATTGAGTCATACTAAATGGGAAAGTTTCACCAATATCATGTTTTGATTATCCGAGAGGAGATTTCGGGGCATGGCACATTTGTAATGTGGCCCACCATATGGATGGTTTGTATTACCAAAAGGCTAAATAATAAAAACTCAAGTCATGAAATCCAACTGCAAATATTGAAAAAGGAAATAGTAAAACCCCAATCATTCAAATGAAGAAAATAGGAACCAGGAAAAATACCCCCAAATCAATAGAGCCCAAGATTTCTGATTCAGGAAGAATGAAATCATCCAAAAAAAAAAAAAAAAAAAACTGACTCAAATCAAGTAAATATCTAAAAACCTAGAAAACCCTAAAACCACATCCATTAGAAGAAGAAATAAGATCATTCTAGACCAGATAACTAAATTTGAAAACAGAGAAACCCAAATTAGACAACCTCTAAACTCCTAGAAAACCTCATCCATTTAGGTTTTGTTTGGTGGAAAATTGGATCCAATACCACAGTCGTATGTGTTTGTAGTCAAACCAGAATGCGTAATATTTACGACATCGGTAAAATCCCATTCCACCAAACGCGCCCCAAACACCCAAACAGTCTTGTTAGGGAGATCTCACTGCACTAGGCTAAACTCAACTGCCAACCATTGAAAATCAGTAAAACCCAGATTTACAAAAATAAAAATTAAAAAAAAAATCAAAAAACAAAAAACCCCAAATCAAGAAGAAATCTAAAAATGAGGAAAACCCAAGAAAAGGGATCATGCCAGATAATTAGAACTCATTGTGTGTGTGTGTGTATACATACAAACATCACAATCATCTTCCAGAATGTGTGCGCAAAAGCCCAGATTTAGAGACGACCACCAAAAACTCCGCAATAACCCGGAAACATGGGCATATGGAATATAATTCACAAAATATCTCAATGGAGGATATGTGCAAACACAATGTCAAAGACTCAATCCAAGAAAGCTCATAAAACTCAATATAAACACTTCTTGCTAGTGAAAGCATCACCTCACAGGCAACAATCAAATGCCACTGTTGAAAATCAACCAAACCTAGATCATAAAAACTCAAATCAAAACAACCCAATCAATAGAACCCAAATCCGAAGATACCTAAATCAAGGAAATATCTAAAACCCAAGAAACAGAATCGGGCCCAAATCGTTAGAATTCATACACACACACTCACACAAACATCCATGATAACTTTCAGAATCGACGTGATAAATACACGATTTGGGGACTGCCAAACACTCCCAAAAAATGGGAATATGGATTCCGAAACATGAAATATCCCAATATATGCGTCCAAACGCTGCATAAAAGAACCCAATCCAAAAATACCGAAATCAATAAAAACCGAAAAAAACAAGAATCGCCGAAGAAAAAAAAAGGGATAAAAAAAGAAGAAGAAATCGACCTCGAGTAGGAAATTGCTGAGGCATCGAAGCGCATTTTCTCTCAAATCTTCATTTCGGAACTCGAGGATTATTTCCGGAATCGCCATCGGCCGCTTCATCCATCTCACCTTGTGCTTCTTCCCTCCCTTCTTCCTCTGCTTTGCTTCCGAAAACTCTAGAATGATAGAGAGAGAGAAGAGAGAGAGAAGCAAAATAAAAGAAAGCCCATCAAAGTATAGAAAGAGAGAGATAGATAGGGAGAGTGAGAGTGAGAGGAGAGCGAGCGGAGAGCGAGAGGGAGAGGCAGAGGCAGAGGCAGAGCGTTCGAGGGGGAGAGGGAGAGGCAGAGAGAGGGAGGGAGAGCACGAGAGAGAGGGAGAGGAAGAAGGAGAACACGAGAGAGAGGAGCTCTCTAGATCGCGTGACGGAGAGAGAGAGAGAGAGAGAGAGGCAGAGAGAGAGAGAGAGAGAGAGAGAGAGAGAGGGACGGAGAGCGACAGGGATGGAGAGCGAGAGAGATGGAGGGTCGGCGAGCGACAGGGATGGAGAGCGAGAGAGATGGAGGGTCGGCGCTCGAAGATTAGGGTTCTCATTTATTTTTTTCTTGCTTTTATAGGGTGTAGCCATTGCCCGCAGCCGGTAAAACTGGCCGCGGGTAAAGGGTTGGGCCATCGGTCGGCTTAGGTCCCTTTTGTTGTAGTGATTCATGGAGTTTATCTCTTCTTAGGCGTAAAAAATGAGTCACATCAAACGCTTGATTGGACCATTCAATTGCAACTTGCATTTAATGATTTATGCATTTAATGCAACCCAAGCTTATTATCTAATGTGGTCCACTCAAGCGTTGGATTACCTAATTTTTGTGTGCATACCTTAAAATGATATAAGAGAATGGATGAACGGGTGGATAAACGGATACATCACGGTGGGCCCGCCCACAAAACTGTCCGCTCGTGTCTATAGACGGTCGGGGCGGGGCAGAACGCAATCCCGTCTTGTCTGACCATACGGCCTGATTACCATATAAAGGGTAAACGGATTGGCTAATCCCGTGCAGTAGCCAATGCTAGTGGTTGGTGCTCTGTGGACCGAACATGATTTATGTGTCTCATCCACGGAGTTCATCCATTTTTCTAAATAATTCTACAAACCCAAAACTGAGGTAGATCAGATTCTCAAGTAAGTCACACAGTGTTGATTGAACTCTCATCATTAAGAACTTCTTAGGGCTACAAATTTTTGCCTTCATACAGGTATGTATGACCTAATTTACCGGTTTGATGTCAAATAAACATTACAGTGGGCCCTGAGACGTTTTTAATATAGATGTTCAGTCACTACTGTTTTCCTATGCTGTGGTCCATCTAAGATTTTTATCTACCTCGGTTTTGTGTTCATACCATAAAATTATTTGGAAAAATGGATGGACAGCATGGATAAGACACATACATCATGTTGGGTCCACATAGGATTGACCACTAGGCATTGGCTAGTTGCAGGGGAGCAGCCAATCCGTTTGGATACAGGAAGGGGCATGCATAACTGACGGACGCTGATTAGATACTGACAGGTACAGTAGCTGAGTCCCCTACTGAAGTGACGTAACCAAGTTCTGTGGGCCCCACTATGATGTATGTGTTGTATCCACACCATCCATCCATTTTCAGATATCATTTTAGGGCATGAGCCAAAGAATGAGGCAGATAAAAATCTGCAGTGAACCCCCCACAGAAAACGGTGGGGAGAGTGATTCCCACCGTTGAAATATCTTGAGCCCACCATAATGTTTATTTGAAGTTTAAAAAAACACATGAAATAAGGAAAAACATAAATATCAGCTTGTTCTAAAACTTGTGGCCTTTTGAAATTTTTAATGGTGAGCGCCACTGTCCCCACTGTTTTCTGTGCGGGGGTCCACTGGAGCTTTGGATTTAACTCATTCTTTGCATATTACCCTAAAATGATCTCTCCAAGTGTACCGAAGGTGTGGATACGAAACATACATTTATGGTGGGCCCACGGAACGTGGTGACGTCACTTCCGTAGGCTTCTCGCTGCTCACCCTGTCATAGCTAATCCGCGCCCATAATACGGTATGCGAGCTCACTGTCAAAGGCTTTTTGGGAAGTGCCTGCCACGAAAAGCAAGGTGGGGCACATGCTTGTGAGGAATCCACCCCGTTCATCCATTTTTCCATATTATTTTAGGACATGCCCAAAATGAGGCAGATTCAAAACTTACATAGCCCAAAGCGGAAAACAGTGAGGGTTGAATATCCACCATTGATATTAATGGGGTCACAAAATTCTTGGACCCTACTAATTTATTTATTTATTTATTTATTTTGTGTTTTCTTGATCACATTAATAATGACCGCATAGAGGTTACAACCTTGGGTATTTCCCTGCTCACGTGGATTTCTCACAAGCATCATGGTGGCCCCAATTAGCTTCCCACCGGAGGTAGTCTTGAACTTGCCTCATTTTTGGGCCATGCCCTAAAATAGTCAGGAAAAACAGATGGAGAAAAAACAGATGAATAAGAGGAATTTCTCACAGGCATCATGATGGCCCCACCTAGCTTCCCATCACAGGAATTTTTGGATCTACCTCATTTTTGGGCCATGTCCTAAAATAATATGGCAAAATGGATGGACCGGGTGGATTTATCATAAGAATCATAGTCACCTAGTTTCCCATCGCAAGAAGTTCCAACTAAAAGCCTTTAGCAGGGAATTGCCGGTCCATGATGCAAGGGACTCGGATTGAGAGTAAGCTCTTATTGTACTGAGTAAACTCAGTTGAGCTCACCTTGAATGTATGTAGTCTATCCACGCTGTCGATCCGTTTTTTCATCTAATTTAAGGGGTTGAGCCCAAAATTGACCTGTTCATAAGCTTAGACATGCATGGATGAGAAAACACAAATATTAGCTTGATCCAAAAAAATTATAACTCTCGAGAACTTAAGTGGTCCACTTAAGCCTTAGATATTCTTAAATTTTGGTGTCAGCCATGATCTGAAAAAAAAAAATGGATGGATGGAGTGGATAAGAGGCATACATCATGGCGAGGCCCACAATTAGAAAGCCTTGTTAGATGGTAGCTTGGCTATGGCCCATCTTTATTTGCATCATTGGGATGAATTCACTGAAATGTGTGAGATCCAGACAAATCTCCCAGTGGATCTGTCTACCATGAATTTCCCATGGCAAAATATCAGGTTAGTCCATTCATCATGTGAACTGTGTATCAATATAGACCCTCTGAGATCTTTTTTCTTTTTAACTTGTCACTTTTCTTGTACTGATGTGGTCCACTTAGGCGATATTGTCATGGTAGCCCCAGCAGATGAATGGCACCTACCATTATCTTTGCTTAGTCTAAATTTTTTACAAAGGACACAATCATCTAAGTGTATCTCTTTATTTTACAAAGAGGTACCTCGTTTCAACACTCGAGGTCTTGGTATCGATCCCTAGTGGGGGTGGCAAACATGGAGTGTGTGTACAGACATGGGTGTGTACTAACAATCTAACCCAAAAAAAAAAAAAAAAGTGTATCCCTTTATTGACTCTTATTTATTTTGCCAATTACCCAATAATCTAAATGAAATACATTGCCATCACAATTTTACCACCATCAAACTAAACAGTGAAATGCATGGTCAAATGTAAATGTATTTACAAAAGAAGTAAAGAAATTTGTAATTATTGTACTTTTCTATGATTTTTTATAAAAATCTCTCATCCAAACATCGATGTAAGCTTGTTTTAATAATAATTTGACATTAAAGTATTGTAAAAATGTCATCACTATAATTTTTACCATTTTCAGCCCAAACACTAGTAGCTTTGGTCACATGCATTTATTATCATGTAACACCCCAGACTTTTGTCACTTGGAATTAGATGTCCTTAGATAATGAGTCGATCCTCATACCTTATTAATTTCTCAAAACTCAATCTCAAAGGCCAAAATCCCTTTTTAACCCATTTCCTTCCAAATCTCCCATTTCACTTTTCACCACCTTGTTCGTTAAATGTTTTTAAGTAATTTCATAGTAGGCAGGAATCCTAAAGTTTAGGTGATGAAGGACAATACTTTAGAAATCCGTATAAAAATTCGAGTATCACCTCAAGCAGAAACCACTCAGGATCAAATCCTTTAGGAATTTGACAAAATTAACTAAGTGCTAACCTAGATTAGCTATGAAATCCGCTTGATCCACTTTAAATACGATTTGTAAGACCCAAAATTTGTAGAATCAGTGACGCTAGGGTACCCTAAAATCTAGGATCAATCTCATTACCCAGTTGCTCTCGGGAGCACATTGAAACTCCGTATCGGATCTAGACCGCACATCGAAAGTCCGATGACCACGAGACTAAGCGCTTAGGACCGCCTTGCTGGGCTTGACAACCATCTCGGAAATCAAATACAGATAGTGTCCCGGGGCTATTCACTTGAACCAGAGTGAAGTGTGTGAGAAACGTGAATATTTTAGAAATAAAAAGCTAAATTTAAGTAATCTGAGACTTGTCGCTTGCGGGCCTGATATAAGCAATCAGGCCGTCAGAATCTGACCCAAATACACCATCGGATCAGGAGAAATTTCATACACATGGCAGTGTACTTGTAATCCTGATCGAGTTCCGGTGACCGTTGAATGGCCCTGTCCGCCATATGCGATCTGGAAACCCGACTGGACTGACAATTTAACTCGACCTAGATCCATGGTCAGGGAGCTTAAGTCCGACCTTTGGCTCAAGGGGAGCTCCGGAAGAGCTCCGTTGAGCTGAAACAGATGCTCTTTGGACATAACCTAAGTATACCTTAGCCCTGGGGCCATTTCCATCAGTTTTAGGCCTATATAAGAACTTTAAGCCCTCACTCTCTCATCCCATACGAATTTGGAAAACCCTAGGAGAGAGAAGAGAGGAAAGAGAGAGAAAGAGAGAGAGAGGTGAAGTTCATCCCTAGGATTCAATCACATCCTTCCACGGGCTGAATCAGCTCTTCCGTACCGCTCTACCGGCGATACCGATTCCATTCTTAGGTAACAAAACCTAACCCTAATCTGTTTTCGGATTTCAGGTAGTGTAGGTTATGAAATAACTAACCCAACTCATGCTATAGGTTGATATACCCTCGTTGACAAAGACTAAGAGTCTCTGTCGAATTCGTTACGCTTCTACGGCGTAAGGTGTGGACTATAAACGCTTAGGTTATGGTTTTCAATGCTTTCAATGTCAAATAATGATAGATTCATGATCTGGATGTTATTGCACATGTACAAAGTGTCGTCCGTTTCGTTTTTCAGTTATACGTTAACTATGTTGAATATATTGTATTTCATGTATTTATAGAAAATACCGTATACGTATAAAATTTGAAATTGTGTTGGCCATGATTAACTGCTGTATATGTATGCTACACTTACTAGTATTAACTTCTGGGTGAACGGATTTGCCCTAATGTATGTTATATCAACATACGTTGTGTATGTTATATTGTGTAGCTTATGTGTTTGTGAAAATGACTGAATGAGTATAGAATTCGCATTCGTGCTCACCATGATTAACAGTTATGGATATATGATGGTTGTATAGGTGATAACCCTTAGCGAAAGGATTTGCCCTAAATCATGCCACGGCTAATGCACGTATATATGCCTAAGTATGTAGCCCACGTGTTTATGGAAATGATTGAATGGGGATGGAACCCGGATTTATGCATGCCATGATTATCTGTCATGGGTATATGCGTGTAGTATACGGGACAACTCCCTAGTGAAAGGATTTGGCCTACTACTTGTGTGATCAACATAAATCATGTATGTTGATGTATGTGTAGTCTACGTGTTTGTTAAAATGATTGAATAAGTAAGTGATTAGTAAATTATAATTTATATGGGTGTTGAGCTATGATTCCCAACTCCCTTAACTATATGTATGATTTCCTCTATGTACCGTATATTATAGCGTCTGTTTTATCTATGGAATGCATATGTGTGGATTTATGTTTAAGTTGTAGTCCATAAAATGTACAAACAAATCCGTGAAGGGTGATGGGGGAGTGGTGTAAGGATTCCGTGCAATAGCCCTGACAGCCCTAAAGCGGACATTATTTGACCTTTGATTATATGATTTGCAATCTTGATTCATAACTGCTTTCACTATCTTCTAAGATATTTTGTTATAATTGAATGTGATCGGAGCTATTATATAATCTAAGCAATCGGTAACAGGCCTTGATTTTGTGGCTGAGGTCATTTCGCCACATAAGACATGTTCGATGAATCCGAGTCACACGAGGGTTGTCGACAGTGGTACCTTGTCGGCTACTTCACCGTACGCTCGTACCAGTCGAGCTTGTCAACTAACCCGATTGGCTTATCGTGTGTTCACCATGTTTGGACGCTACTGCTTGAACCTAAGGTACCAAACTCACCATTGGACACCCGGTTAACCTTGGTACCTCGATCCGCTAAGACTCATGAGCCGGACATGGTGGTATGGGATACCGTGGTCGAGCTGTCAGCCTACGCTGGGGCGATGAGCCTCCCCGTAGTGACCAGTGAGCAACCCAGACTGGTGAGCCGAATACGATGGTATGAGACATTGTATTCGAGCTGTCGGCCTACACTGATTTGGTGACGAGCCCTTTGTAGTGACCTCGATCGTACTCTGAGTCTACGTGGAGGTGACGACCCTTCCGTAACAACAAGAGTATAAACTAAGCCTGCACTGATTTGGCGACGAGCCCTTTGCAGCGACCTAGAACCGCAACATTGTATGAGATTTACTAGGACTGACGACCCTAGAATGGATCATTATTTGGGTATTGATATAAGAGAGGTACCTTACTTTCCTAATCCTACTGTATGAAAATGACTAATAAGGGATTTGGTAATCACATTCATACACCGCATTACGTGTGCGTTTGGCGTTGATGGTCAAGCACTGAGGGAGTGGCATGCCGCGATCGTAAGGAGTCGTTGAGGGAGCATAGGCGAGGGCATGCATCATACATACATACCAAACTTGCATTAACAAGAATACTTAGGAATGTGTGATTTACTGTTTTATCATTACCGCTTGATTGAATTGATAACATGTTAACATTTGTTTTATTGTTCCACTGAGTTGATCACTCATTCCCACGTTACGGGACGGTGTTGTACACATCAACCAGACCCTGTTTGAGTTTCAGATGATGGCGATGCTTGCGAAGCGGAGCCGGACTTTTATGATGATGAGGAGGGTTTCTCCTCGATACAGCTATCAGGCGGGTCTATGTAGACCATCTTCTGATCGACGGGGTTACAGGGTTGCTGATTAGATGCCATTACACTTTACTTTACTCTTTTAGAACACCCTTGTATATTCATTTTGTCCATTACATTGATATATTTAACCTGGTAACATGTTCACACTCTGGAGACTTACAACAGTTTATATATTTTATATATCTATCACAGTCTTCCGCTTGCGTAATTTAACTGTCTCTGGAGTATGATATGTTGTTTTGATTTAACCTCATTCACATTTAATGCATTAACACGGACAACATTCAATCATCATTATTTATGTTGCATAAGTGATGCGTTGGAACTCGGGAGTTGGGTTTATGCTTGACCCCCGATTTTCAGGGCATTACATATCAAGAGACAAGTAATCTGTAATCTTGCCCAGTTCCTTTACATTAGCATGTTGATTAGTGAAACAAACAGGCATGTAATAGAAATATACCCTTAAATTATTTTTAGGGTATAGTTACAATTAAATGATATATAAGTGGATTAATGTAATTATACCATAAATGTGCGTGTTTGGCTATAAATTTCTATTAAGAAAATGGCCCATTAGACAATCTTGACAGCTATGTTTGTTTAAGAAAGATGATCATATACAACCATTTATTTTCAACTAACTCATGTTTGTAGAATTTCTGGCCATGAAATGCTGGGCCACACCATAATGATAACCTCAGAAGAAATTTCCAGCAAATCCACTCTTCCATGAGCTCTGTTGATTTTGATGTTGTGATTATCCACCCGGTGATTCGATCAGCCTGAGTTCCATACCAGGTGATCATCATGGTGTGTACCAACTTTTGTATCAATCTTATATTCTACAGCTGATCACACACGTCTGCAGTGAAGAAATAACAAGATAGGGTACAAGTAGTTGCTTTGGACACATGTGACTATCCAACATTCATGATAGCCAGTTAAATATTTTCATTTTTACCATCTCCTAAAGTCCACCTATCAAGTGAATAGGAAATCTTGCACATATGTATTTGGAAGCATTTGCCATCAACAGCATACAGCCTTTAAAATGTGAAATGCACCCAAAAAAAAAAAAAAAGACTTCACTGGTCGAAGACATTGTTAGCAATTCAACATACAGCACAGTACGAAAAAAGTTTTTAAAAAATCATTCAGTGTCGAGACTGAAAATATAGTTGAAATTTTCGCCATAAGAGATGGAAATGCTGAAAAATGGAGAAGGGTTCTACTACAATTTTACTTCAAAATTTTAAACACCACTGCTCTAGCCCACATTCAGCATATCTACTCAACGGTTTGTCCACAAATATTTTGGAATTTGGAAATTTGTGGTAATCCAAATGTGTTCATTGTTTTCACATGTGTATGGGTCAGGGAATGTACTGGACAGGGTTGCTGGCTAGCAGCCCTGAATCTTTGATGTGGGTGCCATGTTTACCTATTGCATAAATCATTACATAATGAAGAAATAAGAAAGAAAAAATATGCCTTTGTTGTCAATGAATTCATATGGTAATAGTTTTTAGGCTTTTTTTTTTTTTTCATTGTTTTTCAACAAATGGGTAGAAGGAGACGATAGGAGGAATAGCCGAACCTAGATTTAGGGATTTTTTTAGTGAAAAGAGTTAAGATTATAAAGGGTCAGGCTGTCAATGGGCAAGACCTGAGATTGGTTTCGACCAGAATTTTGAACTATACAGGCCAAGCCTATTGAAAATTTTGATTTTGCTAGGCTAGGATTGGGATCATTGAAGAAATAGTGGACCACCCTTCATCCACTGTGTGTGTCTTCTGTGTGGCCATTCTGAAGAAACAGTGTACCACCTTTTCATCCACTATCCATTCTCTTCTGACATCTGGTGGAGCATCCTTAGACTGTCCGGGGTAGCTTGGGTTATGCCTTTGTTTATGGATGATTTTCTTTGCTGGTGGCATGCAGAGCCAGGAGGGGCGATGGGTAAAAGAAAGTGGAGGATCTTACTCCTAGCTGTTCTCTGGACCATTTGGACAGAAAAAAATAACCAATGTTTCAGAAATCTCACTGTTTCTGTGGCCGGAGTTTTCTCTCGAGTCCTTGTTATGTTACAGGACTGGGCTCCTTAGTGTTTTTTGAGTTTCTTGGGTTCTTTCTGTTGTGGCAGATTTGTTTTTTGTGTTTTGGGTGGGATTTTGTTTTTCTTTTGTTTGTTTGCTTTCTTTCATGTCTTCTGTTTTGTTTCCCTTTTATGTTTGTTATCTTTCTTGTTTTCTGTGTCTATTCTGCAATAAA
Organism: Magnolia changhungtana; assembly: GCA_030180095.1. Taxonomy (NCBI): domain Eukaryota; kingdom Viridiplantae; phylum Streptophyta; class Magnoliopsida; order Magnoliales; family Magnoliaceae; genus Magnolia; species Magnolia changhungtana. Next base: position 2,772,620 of record JASAUF010000224.1, on the reverse strand, counting down.
ATTGTTACCTTAAAAAAAAGGATTGGGATCATTGACAACCCTAATGGAGGTTTATATGAAAGTAAGTTTAAGAGGCGATTTAAACTTAACAAAAAAAAATCAACTTTTAAGGAATTTTAATCCAAAAGTCAGCTAAGCCAAACTATAAAAAACTGTGTTCGAAACCTCTGAAATCCTATGTTGTGGCCCACAAGAGTTTTGGTATGCTATGTTATTTGGGTCTCCAGACATCCTGGTTAGATGCATCTTCTGAATGCATTAGATGACACACAAAACAAAATATTCTTCTCAAACTTTCCCAAACTTGATGTATTAGAGAAAATAAAGAGGTAATTTACTTCCTTGATGGCTCAAAAAAAAACTAAAAAATAAAAATAAAAACCGAAATCTTTTTCACAACAGGACACCTTGTTCAATGATCTTCCAAACATGCTTGGAAATGAAACTAAACCTGGTATAACACCAGGCCGCAACAAAGTTCCCTTTTGTGGCTAGAAGACAGAAAAATGGACAGGAAGATGCTTCGTGTACCTTGCCCTGGTGCACCAAAGAGGAAGAACCCAAAGTGCCCTCTCACTTGTTTTTTTTTTTTTTTTTCCTTTTTCTTTGTTTTTTCTCTGAAAACAACCCTAATTTGAACCTAATTCTCATATGGTTGGACCAGTGTCAGCAAAACACCATAGGGTAAAAAAAGTTACAGGGAAGGTTTATATTTAATCTGATTTTGACCAATAAGATGCTTGAAATTTCAGTGAAAGAAATGAAAACGCCAAGAGAACCAGAGAATGAAACGTTCATATTAAATATGGTTTGAACTTTAAAAATGGCTATATATGTGCATATACATGTGCATGCTGTTGTGTATTGTAAGGAAATAAGATTAAAATACAAAACTTCAATTAAAACTTATAGAGTTTTATGTGCATGAGTAATAATGTACATCGTGGATTAATATCATTATTTGCTTCTCTGAAATCCATCATTTTCAAATAATAATTGTGTAAACGATGTCTGTACTAAAATTTTCACTTTCTACTCAATTCTACCATTTGATGTTGGCCAACAATCTTTGTTTTCTAAATCTGCCTAAAAAGATTTTTTTTTTCTTTGAATAAAGCATGATTTTCTAACAAAATGTGTTTAATTCAATTGGCAAAAAATTTATTTTATTCTTTTCTGCATTATCTTTTGAAACGTACAGAATTTTCATTGTTGAACCGGTTGTCCAATTTTTGCTTTCGAAAAATACAGAGTTTAAAATGGAGTATTGCTAACCATGGGTTGGACCCAATGGTGAAACAGGCGAACAATTTGTATGTTCAAAATCTTTGAATAGCGGATCCGTTTGGTTGTAGGAGAATTCATTCCCTAATTTTTATGTTTCCTCAGGAATGTTAGTGTTGACTTAGTATTTCTTAGAAATAACTAAATTTTATTAGGTTGATATACTGGATTTCTTGAGAAAAGTTGGAAAAAGTCTAAAACTCTGTTTTAATTGCCCAACACCCCCTATTTCCTTTAAAAAGAATACTTGCTTAGCTTTTCATGGATACCTTGTTCCAAAAATCAACCTGGTTCATGAATCGGGAAGGCCAGTGTTATAAACAAATGGACAGGTCAAACAAGTTCTAATAACAGTTCATTCATGACATGCAACGTTGCCCACCTGATGAGTTTATGAGCATAATTTTTGAGCCAGGATCTACAAGGTGGTCCTACCTAATAGATGGTCTAGATTGCATGTGTCTGCAATCCTAGCATGCGTGTTGATCTATAGATGGGTTGGGTGATGATACTTGGAAATATGGAGTAATGTTTGGTTGGATCGTTCACAGGTGCAATCTTCAATGATCAAGTACTAAAAACCACTGAAAGAGATAGGCCTCGTCAACCCTTTTGATCAGCAACAAAATCAATTCATATAACCCATAAGACAGACAGCAAATGCAAATTCTCCAAATTGAGGATTGTTCACAAAGAGGAGAATGGATGGTAGTGTTGCCATCCACCTTGCCTCCAACCTGTCCAGAAGGTGGGCCCCACCATCAAGATGTTTTGGCACAAAATCAGGCCACACCACTCATCGTGTTGACAAACAATGGACACCACTCATCATGTTGATAAGCAGATCAGCCTGATTTTTGCACCAAGTGATCTTCAAGATGGGGTTGATGTTTCCAACGGCTTGGATATTGCACACTCATGACATGTCAGCCTTATGGGCAAGGTGAAAATTAAAGTGGTTTGAACACTCATGGATAAACGAAAGGCCGAAATACACCCATTACATTAATTCATGAGCCCTTTCAGGCATACATAGATGCCAAGAGAGAGTATCTACATTACCACCAGCTGCTCTCATCATAGATGTTAAAGACACTGAATTATCATTTCCTTTGCTTGTCTCGAAACAAATGCATCAAAGCTTCTTGAGTAATGCTTTTAGATGTGGTTGAAGATCATGTATATGTGTAGCCATCTGAACCACATAAGATAATTCAGCATTGACTACCTCAAATACCCGAGTTATCTCCTTCACCTACCAAAAGACCAAAAGAAAAAAGGACTATTTATTATGAAATCTGGCCTCCATCTTTTCAAAACTTGATTGATTTTTATTTCAATTCACTCAATATAAGTCGGTGGTTGGTACAACACTGAAGAGCATGCATGGTGTGAATATAGTGGAAAAGAGCTTGTTAGTAGCCATGACCATCTTTCAAATAAATATTTTGGTAGGTAACCGTAAAGAGACTGAAAGTTTGGAAGATATTATTGATATCATAAGTATATTTTAGCATTCTTGATAAGTCAAGTGTTGAAAGCATGGTTCTAAAATTTGGTGAGATGACCCAAGACTCAGATGAGTCAGCTCAACTTGACAAGATCTCTCTCTCTCTCTGTTTTTGAGAACTGCACAGGTGCGTGGTCTGTTGTGAGTCATGTTGAGTCAACTCGAGTCTCATTAAGGATCAATTTTGCTAGTGGCTTTGCTCAAAATCTTTTCTAGTTGAGTTGACTGAGCCTTGGGTCTTGTCACCAAGTTTTAGAACTATGCTTTCAACATTTAACTAATAAACCAATGCTGAAATATATGGACAATATCAAGAGCTTCCAAACTTACTCGCCCATGCGGTTCTTAAAGACAAACAGACAGACGGATAGACAGCGAGAGTGGATGGAGTCAGGTTCCAATGAGGAGATGCATCTAACCAGCTGCACAAGATTGAGATAATATTATTAATTTATTTATAAAAAATCGAGTCGAGTAAAGGCATCAGAGTCTTTGAGTTGACACATCCATCATTTCATGTGAAGTTTTTGGGTTTCTGAACTTTGGCTGGAAGAACTTTACTGGGATTCATCCTTTTTCTTAGTTTTGATGATCTGGGGAAACCAAAAATTTCAAAGAATATTGTAAATGCATTCTTACGTTTAATCCAATTCTAATTCAAATAGTTACTTTTGACATATTTAAACTTTGACAAATGCTTGATCTCTTCCTACTTTAGTTCCACTGTTTCGAAGTTGACCCTCTTCATCAAAGGTTCATGTTGATAGTTTCATTAATATCAACAGCTGAAGACAGCTGGGGCCAACAATAAAACTAGCTCTCAAAACCCATTTACATCCCCCATAGGCAAATGGGGAACATATAGAAATAAGTTTCTACTTGACAAATGCCCGTGAAATTTTAGTCAAGGAACAAATTTGTTGTGAAAACAGAATTAATCTAGTCAGGAACAAAACTAAACCACTAGGACTCCAAGAATACAACTTCGAGAATTTGCTCAATGCAAGTTCAGGCACAGAAAGGAAACAAAGACGCAATGAAGATGAGCATAGACTTTCACTGCTCATCTGCGTGTAATTTGTTTCCTTTCCACATAAAAATACACCTTTCCATGTACTTAATACCCCACATATGCAACTATGAGTACATTCATACATAGACATGCGGTGCACAATCATGCAATCAGACACAATCATTACCATAGTCTCTGTGTTCCAAACTGACAGTGATCAAAGCAATTACTTTTCTAAGAAAGAAAAAGAAAAGAAAATTTATAGGGATTTTCAAAAAGAAAACTTCAAAAATCCTGATTTTATGAGGGGGGGGGGGGGGGACTAACTATTCTTACTTTGCAAGAGAATATCCTGACAGTATGGATGGAGAGCAAATTGAGCAAAATGCCCTTGGTTTGAATAAGAAAAATGGACTTGAGCATTGCTGAACCCATGTGGTGTGTGTATGACATTCAACCCGTCAAACAGGTGGACTCCACTCTTATTATCATATGAACCAAAAAAAACAAGGCTGATCCAATCATCGGCATATGCCTCCCCAAAAACTCCAAAATTCCATGTGTGACCACCTGATAACCAGATCAGCCCAAAGAACATGATCATCATGGCAGGGTGCACGTTTTGGATGGGTTGGATGACATACAAAAACCATGATAGACCCACAATGCTCAACTATATCACTTCTAAGAAGATTGACCAAGCACATTTTGGTCATTGGGCACTCCTGTAGGGTAAGTAGATTTAGAAAATTCAAAACGGTCGAGGCTTTTGTCTCATAAAATCAGGTTTTTTGAAGATTCTTTTTCATAAATCTGATTTTTACATTTACTCCAATTAGATAGAATATAAGAGGCTTTTTGAAGAGAGTTGGCCAATATGATGAGAAGATCGAGCAATAAGTTGTTTTTGGTGAATATCTGCAGACTTGAAAACAAACGATTACAATATAGGCTCAATGTTAGTTACCTTAGATGCATTTCCTACAAGTTCACTTTGAAGCTTCACAACTTTATTTCCAGTATCATAGGTCCCCTTCTGCAAGTGATAATTGCAACAATAGTAAAAGCACTGGAAAAATTGTTATCCAGGAATTACTACGGGAAAGAGTAAATAGGTTGCCTGCTGAACAATACAAAACAATTTTATTGATTGAAAATTCATTTACTATTTAAATAACCCAAGAGTTATATATGCAGGTGCCCTGCTATAGTGAAAATTTCAGATGCAAGTAAATTGAAACAAAGGTATGAAATACTTCTTTGTTGGATATCCCAAGAAATCAAAGGGATATCAGATCTATGACCAAGTTGAACAAAGAACACTCATCAGTAGGGATGCTGTCTCCTTGGAAGAGGACTTTATGCGAGAAAACAAGGGTAATCGTACAGTAGAATTAGCAAACTATACTATTATAAAAAGGTGAAAGTATATAATGATTAAGGTTGCATATACAACTCCAAGAAGTCATTGCATATATGGTTTCATCACAAGGTATTTTTGTCTGTTAGTATTACATATGCGCTTTGTCCATCTGTAGTCAGTTTTGTAAGAATTTTATGGTTATTTTGGTAATTTTTCCTTTTATTCCACAGGCAACTTTGTTCTTTTATGTTACATGCTTATACTATGTATATCTATTCTTATATACTGAATATGCACTTAATTTTCTCAAAAGTGGGAAGATCTTTTAGAGAACATTAAATCAAGCCTTTATTCACCAGCAAAGCAACCAGACTTCATAAATTTGGTCCAAATACTATATTTAAATTGTAGCACTGTTGAATCGCCCTTGCATGAACATGAAAATTTAAACCTTGTGATATGACCAAGAAATTATACATTTTTTTAACGGTAAGACACCAAGAAGTTACACATTGCCGAGTCTATATACCCATTCAACAAAAGAGGACATCCATATAACCCTGTAGTTTAAATGAGGTCACCAAAAAATTCATTTTATCATCATCATCATCTAAACCTTATCCCAACTAATTGGTGTTGAATACCCGAATCTTGTTCCATCATTTCACACACAACAAAATTCATTTCATTTCCAAAATTAGCAGCATAAATCTCTAGTTTTCATCGATCGCTACACTTCCACTCGTTGATTGTAATCAACCTATGTAATAGAGTATAGACAATTAGATATTGCTTGCTTGTAATCAACCTGTGTAATAGTATATTACATTGTGCCTATGGTTGTTTGGTCCTTTCATAGCCAGTCCCCAGCCAGATAAAGGAGGGTTGCATCAGGTTGCAAACCAGCGTCTTATGCAATAACTTTCATTGCCGACCCAAATTAATTGGGATAAGGCTTACATAATGATGATCATGATGAATCAGTTTCAACAAGTTTCCAAGTGCAAATCGATAATGCAAGTACCTGAACCTCCACAAGACCATTGCTCTGAGCAATTACGACTTCAATTGATCCATCGGTTTTGGGTCGCCAATAACCACTTTCAGCATGCATAGGCTCTCCAGAAGCCAACTTCCACGTCTTCTAAGAATAGGCTATTACAGGCTGCCCGCAAAATAAATAAATAAATGAATGAATAATCAAACCTAACAACATCATTTTACCATAATTACAACATTTTCTCTCAAAGTAACAATAAAATTGCATTTGCCACAACCGTAGTTTCATCAACATGTATAGCACCAGGGACATGACCAACAGACAAGTGGATGAAGAAGTTCGATTACCATGTAGATATAGAAAAGGTGAATCTTTATAGTTTGTGCATGTCCCAACAACCATTTGAAGTCCATCCAGTTTCCAACTTTTGAAAAAATTATTAATATCCAGCAGATCATGCTTATAAGCTCAATAGCTAACTATGCAAGAACAACCCTAATCATAGAATGAATCATAAGGCAACATAGATCATTATCTATCAAAAAGGGATTAACATGTATTGTTGCTTAAGGGTGCATTTGGTTGCATCAAATATCATGAAATTTCTTGATATTCTGCACCAAATTAAGCTGATTAATCATGAATGACAATTGTCTAACCAAATGCAAACTAAACAATTTGCAATGAATTTTGATTTGGAGCGCTCAAATCCATCATCCATTCTGGATTTTATTTTTTATTTTTTGGGCTCTTATGATATTTCCTAATCCATAGCTGTTATTGACAATTGGTTTCTAAAATAAGTTCCTCGTGCATGATCTGCCAAGTATTCAAATGTTTTTTTTATCAGGAAGTGACTGATAGAGGAGTTTGATGAAATGGAGTAAGAGAACAACAAATACATCTTGGGTACGCTTGGTCAATAGATGCAATCTTTTTAAATATCACTTCGGGATATGGAACATTGAAGCCATGTGCAAGTTAACAATGCAACAGAAATTGAAGCTTATGAAAGGATGGAGAGGACCTTATAGATGACCCATGTCGCTATTGGCTATTTAGGGGCTGTTCCATTCACATTATTTTCACTGTACCTGTTTTCCGCCTTCCTTTTCTCATATTAATAACAAGCCATTGCATGCAATAACTGAGAGAGGCTCATTTAAAAGCTACTAACATAATATTAATTGCTCCAAAATTCCTTGCTTGGCATTGAGAAGGCTCAAAATTCTTGTACTAGGCACTTTGTCTACAAGTACAGAAATTTTATCGGGGGTTGAAGCAACATTCTAGAGTTGAGACTTCAGTGTTGCCCTAGGTGGGCCTCAGGAAGTGAACTTGCTTACGAGGAAAGATTCATAAAGATCATGGGTATGAATAAAATGCTCCTAGAAAGTTGTATTTTGATTTCATAAAACAAGCAAACAAGCAGCAATATTGTGACTTTCTAAATGAACAATGGAATTATACATAATCTTTGCAAGGACCAACTGCTGGACATGCTCACAATCTTTTATCTATAAAACATGAGCAAAAAAAAAGAGAAGGAAATTCAGCTTTTTATTAGACTTACATGATCCAACACGAATAAAATACGAAAATATATTGTTTGATAAGTTTTAATTGTCAGTATTTGTACCTCACACATTTTTCCCAAAGTGGTATTTTCATTGCAAGAATCATTTTATCTGTCTACGGGTAAATACGCCAAACTTAAAATGTGGGTGTATTCAATGATTCTGAGCATCAATGAAATTTGAGTTCAACTAAAATTCTATTTGGGTGTGCCTTATATGTCTGTGCTGATTGAAATGGTCTACAAAGACTCTATCATTTGAATCATTAACCACTACAAGATTCCCAATTTCAACTTTAGAAAATAAAAATGATAATAGACTATTTCTAGTATCGTTGTCAACGGTGTAATCATCATCTAAGTATCATCAATTAGGGTTGGCTACATGAATCTTGTTCTGCCATTCCACTCTATTAAGGACCATGTCATTAGTTAAATCGTAGGTCATCAAATCTTTTCTAGTATTATGCGGGTGCGTTAGTTGCATCAAATATCAGGAAATGTCATAATAATCAGTCTAATCTGATGCAGAACATCACGAATTTCAGATATTTGGTCCAACCAAACACACCCTACACCAGCAATGATTTTTTCTTGATTTCCGGATTTTCTTCACATAAGCTACAGCAAAGGCAGGTAAGACCAGATTCCTCTGTTCTTAAACCAAAGACCATCATCATAGGCTCACAGATTTGTAACTGGGGCATATCTCTCAAAAATGGTGGGGACGGGGCCAGCATATACATTGTATGGCAATGCAAACATCCAAAACACTGACGCAATTGTAGATGGACCACAACCGAAAACTAACACCGAGCAAATGATAGTAACCATCTTATCTTGCCCGTTGACTTTATACTACTTGCTGTTTAACTTTTAACTGTCCATTTGATAGCCACTAATTGGAAAGTTAGGCTTCTTGGATCCTCGTGATTTTCAAGCCATGCTTGATCCGCAATGTGCCCCATGATTTGGACAGTCTGGATCGTCGTACATGTGGGCCACATGTATGGTGAACTATCACTAGAGTCATCTGATAATGAGATGGACTCCTATGTAGTTTGCTACCATTGCAATGGGAACGGATTGGCTACTCCCCCTGACACCAGCCCAGTGGCTGGTGGTCGGTGCTCTGTGGGCCCCACCATGATGTATGTGCTTCATCCTTTCCGTTAATCCACTTTCACAGATCATTTTATGGCTTGATCCCAAAAACGAGAGGTATATAAATCTCAGGTGGATCACACCACATGAAAACAATAGTGATTGGACATCAATCATTAAAATCCTCCTAAGGCCCACTGTACTGTTTATCTGACATCCAATAGGTTGATTAGGTCATACAGCCCCACATGAAGGGAAAAAACAAAAATCAGCTTGATCCAAAACTTTTATAGCCCCAAAATATTTTTTAATGGTCGACACTCATTCAACACTGTTTCCTGTAATGTGGTCCACTTAAGATTGTGATATAACTCATTTTTGTTTTCATACCGTAAAATGATCTGTTTAAATAGATGAACAGCATGGATGAAACACATACATCATGGTAGGGCCCAAGGAGCACCGACCACCAGCCATTGGCTGGTGTCAGGGGGAGTAGCCAATCCGTTCCCCATTGCAATGCATCCACCCTGCCGATGGCATAGTCATAACTCATAAGGCAATCCAGCCTATCCAAATCATGGATAGAGCACAATCCAAAAGTCATACTGAGCAGATGATAGTAACCATTTGATTTTTCCGGCTGATAGCGGATAGAGCATCGCCCAAAAAACATCAGCGATCGTACAGTCTCACCCGTCTCATCTATCCTGTTGAGTGTGTGGTGGTTTGGATGGTTCTGTCGCTGTGATTTTCAATCTAGGCTCCATCCACCATGGGCCACTCAAATTGGACGGTCTGGATTGCGGCAAAACATGTATGCCACGTGCTACTACGTACCTTTCCGGAGTGGGAGAAGGTGAGTTCCTCGCCGTATTGGAAGGAGTTGATGGTGGGGTATCCGCCTTCACCTTGGCCTCTCCACTTTCCCAGCAAGTGGGCCAGAGGAACAATGGCCGGATGCATCGTGATTCCACCACCATCCATTTCCGTTTTCTCGTTCTTCTCCGCGATGTCTACGGACGACACCCTTGTATTTCTCCCTCCCTTATATCGTCGAGGACGGTTCCACTTCATTAAAACCAAATGTTGGCGAATTAGCTTATTCTATTATCTTGTGCGTGGGTCCCACGGTGGTGTGTACATGACCTCCACACTGTCCATCATGCGAGCCCCACATGTTATCCTTGGATCCCAAACATCATGGCGTTCCAGATATCAGGTGGGCCACTCCATTTAAAATTATGTCGTGTGGCCTACCTGAGTCTTGAAATGGTCTGATTTTTTTGGTGGTTATTCTTCCTGGTATAGCGCATATGATGAATGGATTGGACGGCATATGAAAAACATGGTGGGCCACAACACAATCAGAAAGGTTTGAATGGCGGGTGTCCTATCACAACTTTTTCTGGTAGTGTAACCCACCTGTGTTTTGAACCTGCCCGGTTTTTTTTGTACAGTTTGTAACATGAAGGGTTGCACCTTATGGACGGAGTGGATGTGAGCACAACATCACTGCGTGGTCCACACACAGGATTGTAGAATAAGGTTATACTACCATAGTTGTAGAGGAAATCCTGTTCGTTTGGTTTTCCCGAGTTCATCTGATAGTTCACACGTACCTTTGCACCTAGGAGGAAACATGTGACACGTGTATGCAGCTATCATGGTTCGGTAATCATGTCCTTTCACTCGTCAGGTGGGCCACACCTGCACTTTGGGTGTTGGCTGCAAGTTTTATTCTTGTAACTCTTCGGTGTTTTCTTATAAAGGAGATGCACCGAATGAGTAGACGGGCCTGGTTTATGGGCTCGGCATCTACATGGTGGGACCCACCTGATGAGCAGCTTGCTTCGTGCACGTGTGGCATGAATTATTTAATGACCTTGCTTGTAGATATGCGTGTGTATGAGTGGATCTCTGATTTTTTTTTTAGCGCGAGATGCCGCGCGGTTGAGATTGAGGAGTGAGGTGCCTTCGTGGCGCAGGCATGCAGTATCCGACCGTTCATCAAGCAGGGCCCGCCGTGAAAATGCAATGGACGAAAATCAGGTCAGTCATTGATAGGTGGGTCGCACTGGAATGGAGGATGAGAATTTTAGAGAAAATTTCCCACGGTCGCATACACATGTGACCCACCTAATGAATGGATCAGCTTTATTTTTCGACAGGACGTCTTCACATGAGGCCCGCCTGATGAATGGTCCCTATTTTCACACGTCAGTACGTATGCGGTGCGCAGCGCTTGGTCAAGTGCGCATTCCTCTTCCAACACTGTGAACGGATTAGGTGGCCACAGATCTCTTTCCTTCTCCTCCCTCGTTTATTCTTGTGTATGGTGTCATTGGACGACTCATCCTATGTTTTAGGTGTATCACTTTAAAATTGTACACGTCTCATACATACAGCTATTCAAAATGAATAAGCCAAAGTGCTCATGCAATGGCTAAACTGACACTACACCAAAATCGTCATTTAGGAACGGTTCTAAACCGCTCCTAAATGCTTCAGGAACGGTTCATTACCGTTCCTAAAAGAGGCGTCGCAGAAAATCAGGAACGGTTCAGAACCGTTTTGGGTACCGTTTCAACAGAATTTTGGGAACGGTTTTTAACCGTTCTGGTGCCAACGGTCATATTTTCAAAAAATTTAGATACGGTTTTGAATGCTTACTAATGTTGCCAACGGTCAGATTTTAGGATGGAATTTTAAGAACAATTTAAAACCCCTTCGTTCATTGTATTTTGGATGTAACCCGTCCATGGTAGGGTCCAGTAGGTCTTGGGTTCTAATAACCTCTCAACCATAGGTGCTGGTTCTAATAACCTCTCAACCATACAAATCGTATATCTCGGTCTTGGGAGATGTTACGGTAGAACCATCTCTACAGAGTACACGTGGCAGAGAAATGTATAGATCAGGACCGTTCATGTAATGGCCCTTATTATTATAATGAGTGGTTCATTATTTATTTATTTATTATTATTATTTATTTTAATCACATTTGCCAAAATATTTAGCCATTTACTACTTTCACCTCAAACCGTCACTTTGAAGGAAGGCCAAAATAAATGTGATTGTAGGCCCAATAAAGTTTCAATGGTGGGCATCATTATCCCAACTCTTTTTATGGTGTGGTCCACTTGAGCACAGATCTGCCTTATTTTGGGACCCGTCGCCTAAAATACTATCATAAAAATAAACGGACAGCATAGATATAACACATACATCATGAGGGCCTACAGAAATTAATGACATCAACACAACCTCAAGGCACAGTGGTGTGTTGCACAACACGCAATCCCATCCATTCTTACTCGTGTACGTTTTTTATTGGATAATTAGGCATCAAGCCCAAAAGGGATGCAGCTTCAAAGGCACAGGAGGGAAATCCACGTCCACTTTCTACGCACCTTTATTTCATCCTATTGGACCTTTTTCTGTAGATTCAACATCTTTCAACGGCAAATTTCCTCTGAAGGCCTTTCCCAAGAACTTCCTCACAAGAAGTTAGGTAAGGTTCACCATGATATACTTTGGAGAAATTCACTTTTCTTTTCCTATTATTTCAAGACATGCCCACAAATTAAGTAGGACTGATACTAAAGTCGGTTTGACTCTGGAAAAAAAAATGGTTAGAGACGTGAACACAATCCAAACGTCCTTGCCTCCACTGTGATGTTTTTTTGCCTCCCATACCTTTGATAAAGGAAATCGGATTGCCCGCTTACTAAGTAGGCTTTTATCATACTTGAGTAAACTCTGTTGAGCCATCCTGAATATATATGGTTCATCCATGCTTGTCCATCCATTTTTTCCATATTATTTTAGGAGTTGATCCCAAAATTGAAGCATATCCAAAACGCAAGTGGACCATAACACATGAAACAGTGGTAATCATGATTTCCACCGTTGAAACGTTACTAGAGCTTAAAATAATGTTTATTAGTCATTCATCCACTTCATAAAATCACAAAAAACAGGGATGAAATGCAAATACAAATATCAGCTTGATCCGAAACTTGTGGTGCCTAAGAATTATTCAATGGTAGAAGTTCAATTCACACTGTTTCATATGGTGTTGTCAACTTAAGCTTTAGATATGCTTCATGTTTTAGCTCAACCCCTAAAATTATATGTTAATATGAACAAACAGAGTAGATAAATTACGTAAATCACGATAGTCCCCACTCAATACGCAATCTGCTACCTTCGTAAGGTGATTCTTACCGGAATGAAATGAAAACACGGAAAATACTAGCCGATCCAAAACCTCTGGCACAACTAATGCTTCACCAGTGGACATTCAATCCTCATTGTTACCTATCTTGCAGCCCAGATGAGTTTTAGATCTACCTTGATTTTTTGGCCAATGCCCAAACTTAATCAAGAAAAATGAATTAATGAGATGGATTTCTCACAAACATCACAGTGGGCTACACCTAGCTTCCCATCGCAGGTATTTCAATGCTTTTGCAGGCAATTGGTTCGACCAGGGCAGTTTTGTGTGACCTTCCTGGTCTGTCCATCTCCTCTCTCCTTCATTACAAAAAAGTCAATGACATGTCACTAGACGATTGAAAATAGTGTAGCCCGCTGTCCACCATGTTGAAAACTAGGATGTCATACACATTTGTTGTTGTAGCACATATGTCTGTATTCATATAGGCAGTGCTGCACGACATTTGGGTGTAGCACAAACAAGAAAAGAAAATTGGATGTACCATCTTGTCTGCTTTTTTTTTTTTTTTTCTCTTTCTGTCTCTTGACAACCATCCAATCCTCTATTTGTCAAACAGGACTCAAAGATAGGGAGTCATTTGATACGTGGGAGAATGCGATGGTTGATTACATGCATTTGAAAAGCGTATGCATGGCATACTTAAATGCTACTTAACCATCCATATTGTGGGATTCAGTGTAGATAAGTGGACTAAATATCAGTGTTGGTACAAAGAATCTAAACTTGGATTCATGGACCCTTTTTTGCTTAATGAGGACCATTGGCCATTTCCATTCTTCCATCAACTAAATGGCTACAAAATCAGATGTTTAAGTAATCAAGTTAGTCATGTCATCACCAATCTGTTGGGGTTTGCTACATGAACTCTGTTCTGCCATTCAGCTTAGACCTTCAGTTAGACCATGGGTCAAGTCTTTTCTTACTACCTCCATGTCCTTGTGGGCCTTCCCCTTGCAAGTCAGTTTAACTTCTTATTTATAATCTATCTACAAGTCAGTTTACTACCTCCATGTCCTTGTGGGCCTTCCCCTTCCCCCTTTAAATAATACTCCAAAGAATAAAAAATTACGAAAGAAAAGTCCCTTTTAATTGTAATGCGAAGAAAAGTGTAGACATCCTTTCTAAGAGAGAATATAATAGGAATTTCCATGAATAGTAGGAAACTTGATTAGAAACATAAAATAATGTTGGGAACATTATACCGGTGGCTGGAAGTGTGATGATAATTTTGACCGCAAACCTTTCGCCACGTAGAACTTTGACCTGGTGTTATTATGGAGATGAGAAAAGGTAACTAAACTCACAGATTTTAACATGGTTCTTTTCTAAAAACAAGAAAAAAGCATTGCTAACCTCATATTCTGCACGCCCACCAATCCCAAAGTCATCACTTCTTAGGGGGCTGACCAACATTAAATCTCTAGCTTTCCAGTGGATTTCCACACCTTAAAAGGAAATGATAAGGACAAACAAGTTAGTGTCCATCATGGGAATTCCTAATCCTAAGAGAGTACATCAATAAACCACACCTGTGTTTCCCATAATTGTTATGAAACTCTTGTTGGAGTTCGGTGTCAGGTTCATCTGCATCAATCAGCACCAAGCAGTAGTTAAACAACAATCTCACAAGTCTAGAAATCATTGCCAACATTCCTGGTTTCCTTCTCTAGTGACTTAGTGACCCAGCCCAGAACCAGTGCAAGCGCACCAATTTTGCAGCATCAAAACAGAAAAAGCCAGAACTTGGGCTGGAACTAATGCAAGTGATGCTTGGTAGTTTGCCAGATGAAAGAACTACCTAAAAAGTGCAGTATTCCAAAAACTAGGTAGGCCACACCATAGGAAACAAAAGAATATTGATGACTTGGAAAGAAGAGAAGGAACACTGTGGGGCTCCACAATGAGTTCCCCAGTTATTAAACTTTCAAATCCCAAAAGTGGCATATGCATTAAGTTGGAAATTATCATTAGTATGGTTTCTATAATTTAAAGGACAAAAAAAGAAACAAAAATTATCATTATAGAAACAAAAATTATGTTGATGAACTTGCAAAGAAGTGTCACGAGAAAACAAAAATTGAACACAAGGGGCAATAATAGTTCTTAAAGGAAAATAAATTTGATTTAAATAGCCATTCATTTCTTCAACAAATCTGAGCAATGTTTGATTTAAATAGCCAACATGCAGTCTAATCATAAGGAAATGGCAAAAGAATTACTAATGATGTTTCTTACTATTTTATGTTATAAGCACAAAAATGAGGCAAATCCAAGGCTCAAGGGGACCACACGATAGGAAGCATCACTGATAATGACAAGGGACAATCACCGTTGAAACCTATTCCTAGTGCCACTGTCATGTTTATTTTCCATCAAAACTATTGATAATGTCACACAAACATTGAAGCCTTGGATCTATCTCATTTTTGGGCTCATACCCTTAAATGATCTATAAAGATGGATGAACAACTTGTAGATATAAAACCGGCCATGCATCATGGTGGGTCCACAGATCCCAGCTGCAGAAAAATCAAGAAGAAGCCTGCTTGAAGCAGTTTCTGTTTTTCACAACCCAAACACAAAGGGTACTAAGCGATCAAGCACACTTTGGAAGTACACCAACCATGACTCAAGACTCATCCAAACACTACCGAAATCTTTTGCAGTTTTCAAACTAATATGCCAATGCCAATCAATGCTATTGGGTGTAGAATCCTCTGTTAAAGTTAAGAAAAGAGTCCTACTTGCCTGGAATTATACTCAGGGGCACAGAGCTGTCATGGGTGATTCCGCTAAGTAGACATTTTATGTACAAGGGTTCAATCGACAATGCATTTTGCACCCTGAAACAATCAAAGTCCTTCAGGAGATCAGTGTCACGACAAAGAAGAACTAGAGGAGTAATTGAATAGAGATATACAATCTTCAAATGCTTGGAAAACCCACAACTCTAGCTGAAACTCTAAAAGCGAATGAAGCACGCAATCCGCAATGGAATAATGGTCAGCTTGTCGTACACTTGATGGGACTGCCACTACCTTCATTCCAGCATTCTTGGCACTCTAACACCAACCCTGATTAAAAAATAAATAAATAAATAAACTACATGATTATTTCAAAATGAATAATGACATATATAATTTGTGGAAGTACTCTAGTTGCAGTAACCGCTGCCACCGACCATGGGCAGGTCTTCATCCTTTTTTTTTTTTTTTACAGAATCCATGGTATTTCTATTCATTTTGAGAATACTATGATACTAATTACTAAAGATGTGTTTGGTTGCGCACTGAACATCAAATATCATGATATTTCATGATTAATCAGTCTAATTTGGTGCAAATTTTCATTGTATTTCATGAAGTTTGGTGAAATGGAGCAACCAAACAAACCATCATAAATGAGAAATGTGCTGGTAAAACTTACAAAGTTTAAGCAGATAGTCAGCTTAAATAGTTTAAATAAGGCTTACAAAGTTTAAGGCCTACATCAGCTTGCTGGTGTATTGCAGTCCTGGTGCTAGTTTCACCATGGCCCTTACAATGGAAAAATAGTTTAAATAAGTTTTTCCCAAAGAATGATACTAATCACAAGGAGAAAATTAAAAAGTTGAATTTTATTACCAAGCCTCACATCCATTACTTTGTCCATTCAAGATGGGACATGAGTGGTGGAACAGATGGATTATCTAGTCCATCAAAAAATAGTTTAGATAAGTTTTTCCCAAAAAATGCAAATAAGAAAGGAAGACATGCAAGTCATCTTATCAAAAGATACATATGATAGAAGTTGTAGACAACATATTAATATCATGATACATATAAGACTCCTTACCCATCTCTGTTGTTGTCCTCACAAAATTGACGGAACTCAATGCAAGCAAGTTTTACATGATGAGCACCCACACTGCAATACCAGAAAAGAATATAAGGAAAACGGAAAGCTGATTCAATAATTTTGAGAGTTCGAGCGAGAGAGCTCGAGTTCTCAAGTCCGAGAGAGCATATCACTAATCACAGTAAAGTCATAACAATATGCTAGAAAAAATGCAACTCAAAAATAGCATCAGAAATTACGTGTCCTCTATCTGTTATCAGGCTTGCAAAGAACTGACAATATAGTAAATATCCTAGAATAATGCAACTTAAAAATAGCAAATACCCTTTTCTTCCTCTTACAAGACTGATCAATCAATTTGATATAAGAAGATATCCAGGATTCAAAGTTTCCTTGAGAATCAGTTGGATGAATGGAATCATCAAGGAGTGGAAACAAAGCCTTTCTAGGAAATGGAATCTCTGAAAGAGATTCGTTTTGCCATGTTTAGTTGATGGGATTGTGATTCCATGGAATCATAAATTTATGCTTGGATTCAAGAGGAAAGAGACAGCAATTGGGACCTACCAAAATGAAGAGAAGGGAGGGGGGGATCATTATGAGGAAAGTGTGTTTTGCAGTACATCCATGCACTCAAACATGAAAAATTGACCAGACTCATTGAAACAGATTCCATAAATTGTTATTTCCATGAAGCCAAACAACTCCAATGGAAAAGTCTAAAAGCAGGTTTCCTAGAGAAATTGATTGATCATCAACATCTTCTCTGCAAGCAACCAGCTTAAGAATCAAAGCCCATGCGCCCATGCAATCACGTCCAGTTTAGCCTTCCTAAACATCTCGCCGTGGCAATGACAACAATTGCAGAAATGTCTGTCATTGTGCTCAAGCCAGATGACAAACCGATGAGAAGAGAGACACCGCAGAACCCTTGCTTCATGTCCAACTCCACCTCCATGCCAGGCTAAGAAGAAATGACACAACTGAAGTGTTATTTATTTATTTCTAACTGAATTTTGGAACTGAAAAACCTAAGATAATCAAGGAGAAGAAACAGAAAATCAAAAGTGGCAGATCACTTAATACAATTTCATCAATCTCCCTGAATTGATTCTTTCTTCATTCCTTGAGAATATTCTTCAACAATTTCATCTTCACACTAATCTTCTGCATGCATTGCCAGTGGGATTATATTAACAAGTATAAACATCCAGGAAGTATAAACATCCAGATTTAAAAGTTCTGGACAATTAGTAATGGGGCCACCTACAGGTCAAGGTCATTGGTCCAGCAAGTTGATGGTCCAGCAGGTCAAATGATAACAATCATTTACATACAATTAATATGCACATAAAAATTGCTTAACAGGCTGAGATCTTGTTGGCTATTTTAGCCAGAGTTTATCTTGGCTTTTCAAAGCCTTGGGTTTGAGCTCACTGGACTCGTAGAGGAGAAGAAGAAACTTTGTATTTCTTACTGTATGTTGCTTACAAGCTTGCTGACTTTGTTAATTAATTTTTTTTTACTACAACCGGATACACAGGATGCCAATTTATAGGCATTTGAATGTTAGGTGAAATGACAAGACTGCCCCTACTAGGAGCTTCCAACATTAACTATTCATAGAAAAATACACACGCAGTTTCATCTTCCAAAACAGCTACATGGGAACTCCTGCTATACATTGGAAGATGAACAGACACAGTAAATGCAGGGTTTTGGATTGCAATTCCAACAGATCTTGCTTGAAAAAGTTCTAATCCAGTCCAGCTCAGGCCTAAAAAATTTGACTAGTTTCAGGTTTTGGTCAGGCTCAGGCCTCATGATTTTCAGGTTTTGTGATGTTAAAAGAAGAGAACCAGAAACAAAAGAAAGAAAAATCAACATTGCAGAATTTATAGGATTTGGACGCAAACACCAGTAATGAAAAAGAAAATTCCACACAATACAAGCCAACTGAAGAGAGTAATATCCTAAATGAATGTATCTCATATTACCACCCAAAAGTTCATCCTCGTCAATGTCATCGGGTACACTGTAGCTTCTTCCAAGAGATTCTTGGATTTCGTTGCTCACATCCATCAGATCCATCATCTCATCTTGCATGTTCTACATCATCAAAATAATGAAATAAACTATAATAATAAGAAATAAAAAGATCCAACACTCAATAGGGACACACCAACAAAATAATGAAAGTAACAACATACAACAACAAGTATACGAGTACGGTGTATTACCGTTTCAATTCAGAAACGGCTTAAAGCCGTTTTTAAACCAAAATGTCAACCATACCTGTTTGGCGATTTTGGTGTAGTGACCCCTGATGATCCATGCAAAATTCAACAAGCTAATGAAAGCATCACATTTAGCTATACACTCATAACTTTAGAAACACATTGTTTTATGATAAAATATCCTGAAATCTCCCCAAAATGGGAACTTTCATTGTTCCAGTTCCATGGTAAAATATCCTGAAAGCATTCACATTTACCTATACACTCATAATTCATTGTTCTCCTCTTTAAGTTTTGCAACTTCAGCCTCCAGTTCCATGGTATAAGCCTGGCAGAAAAATTAAATTAGATAAAACACAAGCATGCATACTAGGATATGAAATATTGTAAACTCTGAGGTGGTTACATAAAATTTTTTCCAGGTTGGCTGATTGAGTTCAGTAAGACTTACATATTTTTCCATCAATATGAAAAGGAAACAATACATATTTTTCCATCTATCATTCCGTTTAAATAAAATCACACCTTGTTACGATTCAACATTAGAACAAGGAAAGGATTGATCCAGTGGACTAACACCATCCGTTTATATAAGATTGGCGGGGCTTTTCAAGGGATAAAATTACAAAAATACCCTCATATTTTTTTTCTTTTAGAAATAGTGAAATTCAAGACTTGCGAGGCACACATGGCATGCGTGTAACATCCAACCCATTAAACATATGCACCACCCCATGTTGACAAAACAGGTAAAATGTCATCAGATAATCATATAGGCTACATATGAATTGTGATATTTTGAATGGTGTAAATTATTTTTTATAAATTGGCCCACTTTACAATTAGATCGTAAGTATTTTTGGCAGGATTCCAAGGTGATTACTAAAAATAATAATAAAGACATACAAAAACAGAACATATCTATGTAGTTCTAGACATCTCCAACAACATTTGCGTTGTCCCCTGGTATAAATAAGTGACAGCCGCAGTAGTTGTTTCTATTGCAGGATCATTGTCGGTTCCTAGATCATTGAGTCATAAACTAGAACAGAAACTTCTTGACAAATCTTAATAGGCATATACATAGCCACAATAAGCTTCTTGCCAAGATCTCCATTCCCAATTACATGAAACCAGCACACATACATGAGGAACCACTAATTGGCCGCATAGCAGAACCAGGCCTGTAATGAGCCAAAAAATTAACATGCCCGAGTCCAGCCCATTCATGGCCTGAGCCTGCGCTACCTGCCTTTGTGCAGCTGACTATGCCCCATCATGCATGATATGGTTCAAGATGATGATTGGATTTATTTGTTTATCCACTCAATCTTGACTATCCATTACACATGGATCTCAGATTGAAGACCGACCACATAGTAACCAAAAGATCTCTGCTTTGCCTGAAAATCTACAGCTACTCCATCCTAAACTTCAACACAGAAAAGACCATCCAATGGCCAAATAACCTCCCTAATTCTGATGCCACATCTGCCCGCCACTATATCAATGCCATTCATGATCCAAATACAACAAGCACAAGCCGCATTACTTTCTAGCCTACAAAGTAGGAATTAACAAGCTACCAATATTCTCAAGGAAACCAATTTTGAAGCAGCTCTAATGATGGAAACAGAAGTGTTAAAAACCAACTATGAATCTGCAACTTATCAAAGATTACTAGCAACATAGCCAAGAAGATTGCATATGATGCCATAATCCAAACATTCAAGTGTTCCATCAATAGAACCTGGCCACCGAATGCTCAACTAACACCATTATTAGACAATCAATGAAATGCAACCATAAAATGCATACAGATGGTCCAAAACCAGCAATTGCTTTGCTCCACCAATGACTGAAAAGTGGAATACCTTCATAAATTTTTACAACCATCTGCATCCAAAAGGTGAAGCTCCTCTAGATTTTCTAGCCCTGCTATGGAATCAGAATTACCTGTTTCCTTGGACAAAAACATAGCGAATTAGGACTGATGCAGGAGGCTGAATCCCAATGAACAAGAATTCAACCAAGTAATTTACCAATATCACAACCAGTTAATGCATTCTCTTCCCAACCATCTGTGTGATATCAAGTCTCAAACAAGTATCAAATAAAAATAAATAGAACTGCTCTAACAAATTAGCCTATATTCTTTTTGAAAGGGTAAGTAAACACACTATATAATATGGTTGGCTACATGGGGTGCAGCTGCAGTCATGGAATCTGAAGTTTCATAAGCTGATCTGATATAATGCATTAATTTTTTATTTTTATTATAAAATAGACAACCATGAACAATGTCTAATACACAAAAACAATGCCAAAGAATACATGTTGTTTTGGTGAGAAATTCCCTTATCAAGGATCCATTGCCAAAGGGCGCCATCCCCATTTATAATACCTGCTACGTCAAGTTGCCCACGTTGGATTTTTGAGTGGTAGAAGTCGTGCCAAGGGCTTCGAAAAGTTAAGAGAATAAAGTGGTTGGGTTAAATTGAACAGTCACTATTTTTGGCTGAAAACAATGAAGTCTAATAGAAATAGAGGCCTTCTATAAATAGTAAGTTTACTATTTATAGTAACTAGTTATGTTCTTAGGGTGTTTGAGCTCATTATTTAGGGTTGTAATTTTGTAATTTTTTTTTTTTTTTTTTTATCATTGTAGTGGGTTCAAGGAAGCCCGGTGAGGAGTCTGTGGCTTGGACTCAGTAAGAATGCAAAAGAATAATACCCAAAGAAAATTACTTTGAGTGGTTAGGATCTAGAAAGATGGCCAACTCAATGAGAGAGGAAGCCTGTGACAATCAACTGTCTACTAGCATTTAAGAAGAGAGAGGAAGTGGTTTGCAAGGCAGTTTAAAAAGCAAATTCTTTCAATGAGAGATACCCAAAGAAACTCTCATATTAGAATATTTCAGGGCTTTGATCATTTGGACTCTTTCACGATATTCTCAACCAAAGTTTAGAATATTCACATTACGAAGAATTTCATGCAATCATAGTTAACAACATATCGATTTCAAGAAATGGTGAAAATTCTTCCACCAAAACATGGCTTAATTGTACCATGATCCAGATTGTCCAGTTGCGGACCGAATTGCAGATAGAATGTAATGGAAAATTGCATTGAGAATAATAGCATTAATCAACGGGTTTTGTACAACTCATAGAGAAGAATAGTATTAACCATGGGATTCGATAGCCATGTGTTGGATGGTTATGATTGCATTATCAGCATGATTTAAATACATGCTCCATCTATAACGGGACCCACAATTTGGATGGTCTCAATAGATGTACATTAGTGCCCATGTGAGGACAAGTCACCACTATTTTTTAAAGCCTCCGAAATTAACATGGGAGTCTTCCCCTAATAATATAAGCATATAGAGATTAACTTAACCAAATTGTCCAATTTGTCTGCCCCATTAAACATTCCTAATCTCTTGAATAGAATTTTATGGAATCTAAAAATAGAGTTCCTGGCTAGCCAAAATCTGAAAAAAGGAAAAAAAAAAATACTACCTAATTAAGAACAAAGCATTTAAATTAAAAAAGCACTTCAATAACTATATAAAGATACGAAAGATTTAAAAGAAAAATCCTAATGTAAAGATAAAGGCATAAAAGAAAAAGGAAATTAGAGATAATTTAAAAAAGGAAAAGTAATTAAGTATTTTTCTTCCGCATCAAGATAATTTGAGGAGCTCGATTCTTCAAATCTTGCATGGACAGTATCTGATCTCTGCTGAGGATGTACTGTAACTCGAAGTCCACATCAGCCATGTAGCTAACCATGAGAAGGCGCAACTGATGAGAAGTATAAAACAAGCCCAAAAACCAAAACCCTTACGTTTGGAGGAAGCAAAACCCTTACGTTTGGAGGGAGTCATATATTCACTATTTTCAAGCGATTCAATACTTTCAAAGTGGCCTTACCTTAGACATCCCTTGTTCATCACGTCGTCAACGAGGTGACCGTACCGTAGACATCCCTTGTTCATCACGTCGTCAACGAGGTGACCGTACCGTACACCCTTCTCGTTCATCACGGCAACGAGTTGGGGATAACTGTAGATACTGTCCCCTTTTCTCACATTTTCATTCATCCACGTCCCCTTCACCAGATCAAGGGAGAGGGAGATCGAGAGAGAGGGTTGAGATCGAGAGAGGGAGATTGAAAGAGAGGGAGATTGAGAGAGGGAGAGGGAGATCGGGAGAGGGAGATCGAAAGAGAGGGAGATCGAGAGAGATAGTTGAGATCGGGAGAGGGAGATCGAAAGAGAGGGAGATCGAGGGAGATGGTTGAGATCGGGAGAGGAAAGAGAGGGAGAGGGAGATCGGGAGAGGGAGATGGTTGAAATCGGGAGAGGGAGATCGAAATAGAGGAGAGGGAGAGGGAGCTCGCGTTTTGGGCGTTTTGGAGGGATTAGGGCGTTTAGGTGATGAAAATCATCCAGTAGTCTGCGGCAGATGTACATAAATGTGACCTCGGGCCATGTGGGGTCCACTTAGGAGGTTCTAATAGAATCCATTTCGTCCATCTATTTCAAAATAATATAATAAGCTATAATAATAAGAAATAAGAATATCCAACACTCAATCGGGGCACACCAACAAAAAGTGAAAATAACAATAGCAACTATTCCATGGTTGCAAATCTAAACGGCTCGTTTTTGAACCAAATTGCCAACCGTACTAGTTTGGGTTGGTGTATACATACGTTTCAAATCGAAAAAGGGTCGCTACTTAGCTTAATTGGTCGAACTAGTCCATGAAATTAAGAATATCTTTTTATACACATGTAACCAAAGTTTATGCACCCAATTTTATATCCAAATGATACATAGTTTAATTGGCGATCAAATTATGTTTATGAAGGAATACAAACTTAAGTTACCAACTTAGACTAGCACGACGTGCGGCAAAGAACTTTGAGGACGAAACTACCCTTCCTTTTCACTGCGAAGACGAGCGCTGACGCTCCTCCAACTGAGAGTTGTACGAACGGCTTAAAAGAGATCAAAGTTACATGGCCCACAGCTATATATTTATTATATCCACAACGTTCATCCATATTTCGAGATCATTTCGGAGCATTATCCAAAAAAGAAAATCATATCCAAAGATCAACCGGACCACACCACAAAGAGCAGCGGGGAAATTGATTTTCACCGTTAAAAATTTTGTACGGCCCATAACATTTATTTTCCATCCAATCTATTCATAAGGCCAGAAAGGCCTGGATGAAGAGGAAAAACAAATTTCATAATGATCCAAAACTTCTGTATCCCCTAAAAGGGTTTCAATGGCAGACATTCAATTCCCCACTGCCTTTTACAGTGTAGTCCACTTGATAGTTAGATCTGTCTTATTTTTTTTCTCAAGCCTTAATATGAGCTCGCTAAATAGATGGATGGTTTGGATATAACACAGACCTCATGGTGGGGCCCATAGAAGCAACAAAAATTTCATAGAAAAAAAAAAAAAAAAAACCAGAATCGTAGATTCCGCGATTCCACCACAGCTCACTGTAGGATTTGGAGATGGATCGCGGAATCCGCGATTAATCCCTGATTCAAACAAAAGGCTATGGCTACGGATTATAACCGTAGCTATAGCCGTATCCTGTGCACTTTTCTTTTCAATTATTTATTTATTTATTTATTTTATTTACATTTAGAATTTTATTCTACCTACATTTTTCTCTAACACATATTTATATAAATATGTATATATAAGCATATAAAAAAAAATTCTCTCCTTTTTTAATTTCTTTCTTTATTCATATAATAAGAATATCTTCTAAACCAAAATTAGCTACTTGACATACCATATATGATTTTAGGGTTGAAAGTTGGGCGGGTTCAACCTGACCAACCTGTGACCCACCTGACATTGGGTTGGGTTTAGGCAGGATGTATCAGGTTTGGTCTTGGGGTTGGGCCATACAAACACCAACCTGATAAAACTTGGAAACGGAATCGCCGGGATTGACTGTAAATTGCATGGAAATGACTGTGAAGTGAAGGGAATTGACCGTGAAGTACATCGAAATGACCGTGAATCTAAACGGAATCATCGGAATTGACCGTGAAATACATGAAAATGACCATGAAGTTAAGCAAATTGACTGTGAAATGTGTGGAAATGACCGTGAAGTGAAGGGAATTGACCGTGAAGTGCATCGAAATGACCGTGAATCTAAACAGAATTGTCGAAATTGACCGTGAAATGCATGAAAATGACTGTGAAGTGAAGTGAATTGAACGTGAAATGTGTGGAAATGACCGTGAAGTGAAGGGAATTGACCGTGAAGTGCATCGAAATGACCGTGAATCTAAACGGAATCACTAGAAATGACCGTGAAATGCGTGGAAATGACCGTGAAGTTAAGTGAATTGACCGTAAAATGCATGGAAATGACCGTGAAGTAAAGGGAATTTACTGGAAATTGAGTGGGACAAACTGGAAATTGAGTGAGCCAATCTAGAAATTGAGCGGGCCAAACTGGAAATTGAGTGGGCCAAACTGGAAATTGAGCGGGCCAAACTGAAAATTGAGCGGAATAAACTGGAAATTGAGCGGGATAAACTGGAAATTGAGCGGGCCAAAATGAAAATTGAGCGGGCCAAACTGGACTATGTGTCAAAATTCTACGTGATATGACAATATTAGCTTTTCCGTTTTGGTTTACCATAGACGGTTCACATTCAACTGAAAAAAAAATAAAAATAAAGGTCTAGATATTGGTAGCTGAGAGGTTCAAATGACAGGTTTTCTGGGACCTGCTCTATCTACCGTTGGACACAACAAACCAACAGTCTGGATTAACGAATCATGTGCTTCATTTATTTGAGATGAAAGATGGTTTATACCGTCGAAAGATGTATGCTAATCATCACATGATTCCTCCTCCACTGTGATGAAACACGTGAGAGATGTCAACCATTCATCACATGGGTCTAGAATAAGGGAAGCTAGAAATTGAGCGAGGCAAGGTAGGAATTGAACGAGGGAACCTAGAAATTGAGCAAGGCAAGGTAGAGTTCAGCGAGGGAATCTAGAAATTAAACGAGGGAAGCTAGAAATTAAGCGAGGCAACGTAGAAGATGAGCGAGAGAAGCTAAAAATTGAGCGAGGGAACCTATGATTTGAGCTAGGCAACCTAGGAATTGAGCGAGGGAAGTTGGAAATTCAGCAAGACAACCTACGATTTGAGAGAGGGAAGCTACAAATTGTGCGAGGGAACCTAGAAATTGAGTGAGGCAACCTAGGATTTGAGTGAGGTAATATAGGAATTGAGCGAGGGAACCTAGGAAATGATCAAGGCAACGTAGAAATTCAGCAAGGAATCCTAGGAATTGAGCGAGAGAAGCTAGAAATTAAGCGAGGGAACCTAGAAATTCAGTGAGGGAACCTAGGATTTGAGTGAGGAAAGCTAGAAATTGAGCGAGGGAACCTAGAAATTGAGCAAGGCAAGGTAGAAATTCAGCAAGGAAACCTAGGATTTGATTGAGGCAACCTAAGAATTGAGCGAGGGAAGTTAGAAATTGAGCGAGGAAAGCTAGAATTTAAGCGAGAGAACCTAGAAATTCAGCGAGGCAACCTAGGATTTGAGTGAGGGAAGCTACAAATTGTGCAAGGGAACCTAGAAATTGAGCGAGGCAACCTAGGAATTGAGCGAGAGAATCTAGGAAACGAGCGAGGCATCGTAGAAATTGAGCGAGGGAACCTACGATTTGAGCTAGGCAACCTAGGAATTGAGTGAGGGAAGTTAGAAATTGAGCGAGGGAACCTACGATTTGAGCTAGGCAACCTATGAATTGAGCGAGGGAAGTTAGAAATTGAGCGAGGGAAGCTAGAATTTGAGCGAGGGAACCTAGAAATTCAGTGAGACAACCTAGGATTTGAGCGAGGAAAACTACAAATTGTGCGAGGGAACCTAGAAATTGAGCAAGATAACCTAGGATTTGAGCGAGGCAACATAGGAGTTGAGCAAGGGAACCTAGGAAATGAGCGAGGCAACGTAAAAATTCAGTGAGGAATCCTAGGAATTGATCGAGGGAAGCTAGAAATTATGCAAGGGAACCTAGAAATTTAGCGAGATAACCTAGGATTTGAGCAAGGGAAGCTAGAAATTGAGCGAGGGAACCTAGAAATTGAGCGAGGCAAGGTAGAAATTCAGCGAGGAAACCTACGATTTGAGCGAGGCAAACTAGAAATTGAGCAAGGGAAGTTAGAAATTGAGCGAGGGAAGCTAAAATCTGAGAGAGGGAACCTAGAAATTCAGCGAGGCAACCTGGGATTTGAGAGAGGGAAGCTACAAATTGTGCGAGGGAACCTAGAAATTGAGCGAGGCAACCTAGGATTTGAGCGAGGCAACGTAAGAATTGAGCGAGGGAACCCAGGAAATGAGCGAGGCAACGTAGAAATTCAGTGAGGAATCCTAGGAATTGAGCGAGGGAAGCTAGAAATTAAGCGAGGGAGCCTATAAATTCAGCGAGACAACCTAGGATTTGAGTGAGGGAAGCTAGAAATTGAGCGAGGGAACCTAGAAATTGAGTGAGGCAAGGTAGGAATTCAGCGAGGCAACCTAGGAATTGAGCGAGGGAAGCTAGGAATTGAGCAAGGGAACTTAGGAATTGAGCGAGGCAACCTAGCAATTGAGTGAGGGAACCTAGGAATTGAGTGAGGCAACCTAGGATTTGAGCGAGGCAACCTAGGAATTCAGCAAGGCAACGTAGGATTTGAGTGAGGCAACCGAGGGAACCTATGAATTGAGCGAGGAAAGCTACAAATTGAGCGAGGGAACCTAGAAATTGAGCAAGACAACCTATCAATTGAATGAGGCAACCTAGGAATTGAGCGAGGGAAGATAGAAATTGAGCGAGGCAACCTATGAATTGAGCGAGGGAACCTAGAAATTGAGTGAGGCAACCTAGGAATTGAGCGAGGTAACGTAGAAATTGAGCGAGGGAACCTAAAAATTGAGCGAGGGAACATAGGATTTGAGTGAGGCAACCTAGGAATCGAGCGAGGGAAGTTAAAAATTGAGCAAGGGAAGCTAGAATTTGAGTGAGAGAACCTAGAAATTCAGCGAGGCAACCTATAAATTGAGCGAGGCATCCTAGGAATTGAGTGAAGCAACATGGAAATTCAGTGAGGAAACCTAGGAATTGAGCTAGGGAAGCTAGATGAAGCTAGAAATTAAGCGAGGGAAGCTAGAAATTGAGAGAGGGAACCTATAAATTCAGCGAGACAACCTATAAATTGAACGAGGCAACCTAGGAATTGAGCAAGGAAAGCTAGAAATTCAACAAGGCAACCTAAAAATTGAGTGAGGGAACCTAGGAATTGCGCGAGGCAATGTAGAAATTCAGTGAGGCAACCTAAGAATTGAGCGAGGGAAGCTAGAAATTGAGCGAGGGAAAATTCAGCCAGGCAACCAACAGATTGAGCGTTAGTTAAATCATCAACAAAGATTAGAACGACTTTTTTTGAGAGACTATCTATCCTCTCATAGATAGAGGAATAGATAGAACAGAGAAAATCTTTATATCTTTCCTCATAGATATAATATAGAAGAGAGATCCCTCTAATTTTTTATCAGGAGAGAGATCTTTCTTCTCCGAGGGCTTTGGATTTAACGATTTTTAAGAGCAAGACAGGAAAAAAAGCGTTGAGATAATACCTTTCATCCTAATCTCATCTACTGGAAAAGGGGGCCTTCTTGATTACCTGAAGAGATTTGTAGGCAGAATTAACATAATTATGACCGCGAGGATTGAGCTGCCAAATGAGATTATCCTCATTCCTCGACTGAGGTTCTGGAAGATAAAATTTATGCAGTAAAAAAAAGTCTTCTAAATTGAGTGAGGGAAGCTAGAAATTGAGTGAGGCAACCTAGAAATTGAGCGAGGGAACCTAGGAATTGAGTAGGGCAATGTAGAAATTCAGCGAGGCAACTTAGAAATTGAGCAAGGGAAACATGAATTTGAGCAAGGCAAGCTTGAAATTAGGTGAGGCTAACATGAATTGGAATGAACTTTAAATGTAATTGACCTAGCCTAACAATTTGCTCTTTGGTGAATTTGACCGAGCAATTAATGAAATTGACTGAGCTTTACATGAAATTCTCTTCGGTGAATTTGACCGAGCAATTAATGAAATTGACCAAGCGGTTCATAAAATTTTCCGTTACATTACATGAATTCGTGGAAGTTCCCCATCATATTTTTATGATATCTCCATCAAATTTATGAATTACTCCGTTACAATTCCTACGTTGCCTCGCTCAATTCGTAGCTTCCCTTGCTCAATTTATACATTGCCTCGCTGAATTTCTAGCTTCCCTCGCTCAATTCCTAGGTTTTCCCTCAAAATATTCCTAGGTTGCCTCGCTCAATTCATAGGTTGCCTCGCTGAATATTTACGTTACCTCGCTCAATTGCTAGGTTCCCTCACTCAATTTATATGTTACCTTGCTCGATTTCTAGTTTCTCTTGCTCAATTCTTAGGTTGTCTCGCTCAATTCATAGGTTGTCTCACTGAATTTCTACGTTGCCTCGCTCAATTGCTAGGTTGCCTCACGTAGGTTCCTTCGCTGAATTTCTCGCTCAATTGCTAGGTTCGCTTACTCAATTTATATGTTGCCTTGCTCAATTTCTAGTTTCCCTCGCTCAATTACTAGGTTGTCTTGCTCAATTCATTGGTTGTCTTGCTAAATTTCTACATTACCTCGCTCAATTGCTAGGTTGCCTCGCTCAATATCTAAGTTCCTTCGCTCAATTTCTAGCTTTCCTTGCTCAATTGCTAGGTTCCCTCGCTCAATTCCTAGGTTGCCTCGCTCAATTTCTAGTTTCCCTTACTCAATTCCTAGGTTCCCTCACTCAATTCCTGGGTTTTCTCGCTCAATTTTGAGGTTGCCTCATTGAATTTCTAGCTTCCCTCGCTCAATTCCTAGGCTATTTCGCTCAATTCATAGGTTCCCTCGCTGAATTTCTAGCTTCCTTCACTCAATTTCTAGCTTCCCTCGCTCAATTCGTAGGTTGCCTCGCTGAATTTCTACATTGCCTCACTCAATTGCTAGGTTTCCTCACTCAATTCTTAGGTTCCTTTGCTCAACTTATATATTGCCTCACTGAATTTCTAGCTTCCCTCGCTCAAATCCTAGGTTACCTCGCTGAATTTCTAGGTTCCCTCACTCAAATTCTAGCTTCCCTCGTTGAATTTCTAACTTCCCTCGCTCAATTCCTAGGTTACCTCGCTCAAATCCTAGATTTCCTCACTGAATTTCTACCTTGTTCGCTCAATTTTTAGGTTCCCTAGCTCTATTTATAGCTTCCCTCGCTCAAATCCTAGGTTGCCTCGCTGAATTTCTAGGTTCCCTCGCTTAATTTCTAGCTTCTCTCGCTCAATTCCTAGGATTCCTCGCTGAATTTCTGCGTTGACTCGCTTATTTCCTAGTTTCCCTCGATCAAATCCTATGTTGCCTCGCTCAATTTCTAGGTTCCCTCGTACAATTTGTAGCTTCCCTCGCTCAAATCCTAGGTTGTCTCATTGAATTTCTAGGTTCCCTCGCTCAATTTCTAGCTTATCTCGCTCAATTTCTAACTTCCCTCGCTCAATTCCTAGGTTGCCTTGCTCAAATCGTAGGTTTCCTCGCTGAATTTCTAGGTTCCCTCGCTCAATTTCTACATTGCCTCGCTCAATTCCTAGGTTGTCTCGCTCAATTTATAGGTTCCTTCGCTTAATTCATAAGTTGCCTCGCTCAATTTCTAGCTTCCCTCACTCAATTTCCAGCTTTCCTTGCTGAATTTCTTACCTTGCCTCACTCAATTTCTAGGTTCCCTCGCTCAATTCCTACCTTGCCCCGCTCAATTTCATGATTACCCCGCTCAATTTCTAGTTTGAACGCGAAGTGAATGAAATGGATTTTCGACCATTGACCCGATGAAATCGTGGAAAATAACTAGGTTGGTTGACTAAATTAGCTTCTCCTACCCCAAAATCATATATTGTACGTTAAGTAATTAATTTTAATTTAGGAGATATGCTTGTTAAATAAATAGATAAAGAAATGAATTAAAAGATAGAAAAATATTTTTATATACTTATATATACATATTTACATAATTATGTACTAGAGAAAATTGTAAGGGGAAAAAAGTTCTCCTTATAAAAAAAAATAAAAAATAAATAAAATCTGCCAAGCTCCCTCGATAATGCCGCCCTTTGTTTTTTTTTTTTTTTTCTCCTCTGCGTGTGCTTTTGTGGGTCCCATCATGAGGTCTGTGTTATATCCAAACCATCCATCTATTTGGCGAGCTCATATTAAGGCTTGAGACGAAAAATAAGACAAATCTAACTATTAAGTGGACTACACTGTAAAAGGCAGTAGGGAATTGAACGTCTACCATTGAAACCCTTTAGGGGGTTACAGTAGTTTTGGATCATTATTAAATTTGGTTTTCCCTCTTGGCCTTTGTCACCTTATGAATAGATTGGATGGAAAATAAATGTTATGGTGGGCCCTACAAAATTTGTAACGGTGAAAATCAATTTCCTTGCTGCTCTTTGTAGTGTGGTCCAGTTGATCTTTGGATATGATTTTTTTTTTTTTTGGATAATGCTCCGAAATGATCTCGAAATATGGATGAACGTTGTAGATATAATAAATACATAGCTGTGGGGCCACGTAACTTTGATCTCTCTTAAGCCGTTCGTACAACTCTCAGTTGGAGGAGCGTCAACGCTCGTCTTCGCAGTGAAAAAGAGGGGTAGTTTCGTCCTAAAAGTCACTGTCTGCACGTGCTAGTCTAAGTTGGTAACTTAAGTTTGTATTCCTTCATAAAAACCGCTGGATAAAAGGTTTTGTCTACAGTGGTCATTTTCTCCAAAAAAAATAATGTTATGGGAAGATCTGAACCCCTTTAATTCTAAGGACCGACGCCACCTTAATATGTTCGGATACCCGACGGGCTATCTGGAATGGTGAAAAACGACTAAAGGGGAAAATGATTCTCGGCTTGGCCCGAGATGTGCTCCTACTCCGAGGCCGTTGGTTCGAAATAATTTGAAGTCGGGGCAGTCAGCGTGAAGTTCAGATCGGAACCTGCTTGCAAGACTTCGGGCCGTCCCACTATTGCTCAACCAGAGACAAATCGTTCGACCACCCACGTCTACGTGTCGCCCGTTGCGGGGAAACTCAACTCGACGGGTTAAGTCCGCCGCCCACCTTGGAGCTCGGAGGAGAGACCCCTAGATTACTTGACAGATGATCGGCGCCGAGTCCTCCATGAGCTTGCACCGAAGCCCGCCTCAGTCTCCGAACGCTCTCCTATGTACACTAGTCCAGGTCTGAGGCTCGAAGTCAGGGCTTCTTTAGCCTGAGATCCCAAGCTAAGGCCGAGGCTGGATGTGAACGTTCCATGCGCTAAACTGAGAAATTAATTTAAGCGGACACGTCTGATTATCTTGCCCGCAGATACGCACAATACGCTACACAATCGCCGGATTATGGGAAATATCTCCACGATTGTAGAATCCCACTGATTGAGCGAATCGTGCAGAGATTAGTGGACCCAAACGGTCCGATAGGTAGATATAAATATGATGGGACTCCATTGCTATAGGTATGCAACATCTCACACCCTCTACCAATACCCGAACTTAAACCCAGATTCCCTTGACCTAACTTAGGCATCGAAGGGTCCCCTGTCTAGACCAGGGTCTCCTTTGCTCATTGTGAGTGTGCAGGTTCAAGGCGCTAAAGCGGCTCAGAGTTTGGGGATCAAAGTGGAGAGCCGACCAGATTTTGACATCAACATTTTTGGCGTCGTCTGTGGAAATTTAATACGAAAGGTCAGGTTCATATTCTTAAGTACAATGGCAAGAGAAAAGAAGAAATTTTCAGCTGTGGAACCGGAGCAAAATGACCAAACTCGGTCTTCTTCATTGCTCCATGCTAAATCAGCCCCAAGGCCTTCCCAACGTTCTCGTAATCGAGCGAGCAAGTATCGAGCTATGCAAAGCGAGATACAAGCTCTACGCGATGAAATTAATAAGATGAAGCAGCAACGGGAACCACAGCCACATCCTGTTCAGGAAACAGTTGGTCCGGTAGTGGAAGCCCATTCCACGCTGAGTATGAGACCTGAGGGTTCTCAACGTCAACCTACTTGGGCACCAGCCTCGGTTCAGAACCCTCCCCCGACCCAGATCCGAGTTTCGGCCTAGAGTATAGCGACTCGGG
This sequence comes from Magnolia changhungtana, assembly GCA_030180095.1. Taxonomy (NCBI): domain Eukaryota; kingdom Viridiplantae; phylum Streptophyta; class Magnoliopsida; order Magnoliales; family Magnoliaceae; genus Magnolia; species Magnolia changhungtana. The sequence goes on along the minus strand of JASAUF010000224.1, from coordinate 2,739,194 downwards.
TTCCAACGAATGCTTCAGTCACCTCGACCCTAGCACCAACGGATCTCCGTCATGAGTTGGAAAGGAGGAGGTGAAGGAGAACTGCCAAAGTAGAAGACACCCAAGAGATAGTGGATGAAAATAAAGATCCGTGGGAGACATAGTTTGCAGAGCTCAACAACAAGATTCTGACACTAAAAAAAAAGCAGCGGTCGTCGTCAGTTCCCACCGCCGTTCAGGCAATGATGGAAGAGACCAATCCTCCCTTCACCTCTGCGATCATGAGCAAGGTGATGCCGCAGAAGTTCCGGATACCTCCCATCATTCAATACTCTAGGTTTGCTGACCCATCTGAGCACGTGGAGGCTTACCGTTCGAGGATGCAAATCTAGACAACAACGGACGCGATGATGTGTAAAGGGTTTTCGATTACACTCACAGGATCCACTCGAAGTTGGTACCGTCAGCTCAAATCCAATTCCATTGGTTCCTTCTCAGAACTTAGCCTATTATTCCTTACCTAATTCATAAGCGGGAAGAAGAATCAGAAACCGAACACTCATCTGTTCACCATCAAGCAAGAGCCTAAGGAGTCGTTAAAGGACTACATCGCTCGTTTCAATGAGGAAGCATTATAGGTGGAAGACTACGACGACAAGATGACGCTTTCTACAATGTTCAGCGGTCTAAAAGAGGGGAAGTTCGCCTTCTCTATTAGGAAAAATCCACCGAAGACATTAGCCAAGCTCATCACCATAGCTCAAAAGTATGCTAACACCGAGGAATTCTCCAACACCCGCAAAAATGCTCAAGTAACAGAACCGACTAGCAAAGGGAAGAGGTCAAAGAACGAAGAACCTCAGATTCCCAGCAAAGGGCCAGATGATCGCACCCCTCACGATCGTCGTCAAAGCAAAAAACTAGAAGGCAAATTCCGTTCTTACACCCCCCTCAACACGTCTACCGACCAAATTCTGCTGGACATCGGAAAGCACAAGCTTCAAAATTGGCTAGTTTATATGAAGGCCAACCCCGATCATCGAGACAAACGCAAGTATTGTCGTTTCCATCGAGATCACAGTCACAACACAGTCGATTGTGTGGATCTCAAAGACGAGATCGAGACCCTTATTCGTAAGGGCCATCTGCGCTGATATACCAAGGAAGAAAGAACAGCTTGGAAAGAAGAGCGAGACCAACTGAGTAACACCCTATAAGGGCCAGCCAAAATCCGCACCATTTTCGGTGGCTCGTCCGGTGGAGGAGACTCGAACCGGGCTTGAAAGGCCCACTCATGGAAGTCTGATCCGAAAATCGAGACCCTTATTCGTAAGGGCCATCTGCGCCGATATACCAAGGAAAAAAGAACAACTCAGAAAGAAGAGCGAGACCAGCCAAATAACACCCCAGAAGGGTCAGCCAAAATTCGCACCATTTTCGGTGGCTCGTCTAGGGGAGGAGACTCGAACTGGGCTTGAAAGGCCCACTCACAGAAGTCTGATCCGGAATACCACATCCACATGACCGAGTGGCCAAGCAAGGAACTCCGGGTCAGCCCATGCAGTCTGACCTTCACGGAAGATGATGCACGTGGAATTCAGCATCCGCACGATGACGCCCTAGTGGTTATTATGGCCATAGTCAACCACAAGGTGTACCACATCCTAGTCGACACCGGAAGCTCACCCGATATGATCTATTCCGAGGCTTTCGAAAGAATGAGAATTCGGAAGTCACACCTTAGACCTGTGAAGACCCCCCCTACATGACTTTGCCGGAGAAAGGGTAATCTCCGAGGGAGCTATCTCCCTCCCTGTGACAGCGGGAGAAGGACAACATCAAGTCACCCTCATGGTAGACTTCCTCGTTGTCAACGTGCCATCAGTACACAACGTCATTCTGGGCAGACCTTCTCTCAATACAATAAGGGCAGTCGTCTCCACCTATCATCTGATGATGAAATTTCCAGCCGAGGGTGGAATAGGTTACCTTCGAGGTGATCAACGCAAAGCTAGGAGGTGTTATGTGATAGCAGTAAAGAAAGGGTCTGTGAAGCAAGCACTCACTATCAACATCCTAGATCTTAGAGGACCTACATAAGACTCATCTGTGGAAGACCTGGAAAAAGTACCGCTCGATGAAGCAGACCCAAGCAAGACTGTTTAGCTCGGAACGTCACTAAGTTCTGAACAGCGGTCTAAAATGCTGACTTTCCTACGGCAACATAGGGATGTCTTTGTATGGTCGCATGGAGATATGTCCGGGATCTCTTCGGATGTCATGGTCCACAGTTTGAATGTGGACCCGGATCACAAACCCGTGAAATAAAAGAGGCGACCATTCGATGCCGAACGGTACAAAGCCATAGCTGATAAAGTCTTCATTCTGCTCGACGCTAGCTTTATAGAGGAGGTATACTATCCCGATTGAATCGCAAATGTGGTCCTCGTCAAGAAAGCCAACGAGAAATGGCAGGTCTGTGTGAATTACTCGGATCTGAACAAGGCCTATCCGAAGCATAACTTCCCATTGCCTTGGATCAATCAACTGGTGGACAGCACAACGGGGCACGAACTACTCTCCTTCTTGGACGCTTATTTCGGGTATAACCAGATTGTAATGCATCCCCAAGACAGGCAGAAGACTACCTTTATCACAGACAAGAGACTCTACTGTTACCGGGTCATGCCGTTTGGCCTGAAGAATGCTAGGGCCACATATCAGAGGTTGGTGAATCAAATGTTCGCCAAGTAGATTGGGCATACCATGAAAGTTTACGTCGACGACATGCTTGTGAAGAGCATCAGGGCATCCGATCACTTAGTGGATCTCGGAGAAACTTTTGTCATCCTCCGAGAGTACCAGATGAAGTTGAATCCCGCAAAGTATGCCTTCGGAGTTGGCTCTGGTAAATTCCTCGAGTTTCAAGTCAGCCAAAGGGGTATTGAAGCAAACCCCGACAAGATCAAAGCACTCCTCGATATGATTTCGCCTCAGAATATCAAGGATATACAACGTCTCACCAGACGGGTAACAGTGCTCGGACGATTTATATCCAGAGCCACGGACAAATGTCTCCCCTTCTTTCAGCAGTTAAAGGGTCATATGAAGGCAGAATGGACGTCGAAATGTGAACAAGCTTTTCAGCAGCTGAAATAGTACTTAGGTTCACCGCCCTACTGTCTAAGCCCGAAGAAGGCGAGCTCTTGTTCTTGTATCTTACGGTCTTAGTCTCAGCTGTCAGCTCGACCCTGATTAAGGAAGTAGGGGGAAAACAACATCCCATATACTATGTGAACAAGGTCATGGTACCTGTCGAGACGAGATATCCGGCTATTGAAAAGTTAGCACTTTGTCTCATTGTCTCGGCTCGGAGGTTACGTTCGTACTTTCAATCTCATTCAATCGTCGTCTTAACCGACTCTTCTCTCAAACAAGTCCTCCAGAGGCCCGAAGTGTCGGGTCGGATAACCAAGTGGATCATCGAACTCGAGGAGTTCGACGTACAGTTCCGACAAAAAACGACAATCAAGGGCCAAGCTGTGGCTGACTTCATTGCAGAATTCACCACCCCGGACGAAGAAGGGATCAGTGCCGAAGTTGAGATTGTTCCTTCGCTTGTTACTCCAAGTAGTCAAGAGACGGTGTTGGAGCCAGGATGGATCCTCTATGTAGATGGATCATCCAATGCCAAACCCGCTGGAGTAGGAATTGTCCTGGTTGCACCTGATTCTACATCCATCTAGTATGCGATTAGACTTAGTTTCAAGGCCTCTAACAATGATTCAACACCTATTTGAAGACTCATTGTAATGATTATTTGAAATCCAACCTATTCAAAAGTTAAAAAGTACATGAAATAAGGGAAAACACAAATATCATCTTGATATAAAACTTCTGTGGCCTTTAGAAGTTTTTAATGGTGGGCGTCAATGTCCCACTATTTTCTGTGCTGAGGTCCACTAGAGCTTTGGATTTAACTTGTTCTTTGGATATTGCCCTAAAGTGATCTCTCCAAATGGATGGAAGGTGTGGATATAAAACATACATCATGGTGGAATGAGAGGTATATAAATATAAGGTGGGCCACACTACATGAAAACAATAGTGATTGGTTATCCATCATTAAAATCCTCGTAAGCCCCACTGTACTGTTTATTTGACATCTAATCTGTTTATTAGGTCATACAGGCCTAAATGAATGGGAAAAACAAAAATCGTCTCGATCTAAAACTTTTATGGCCCCCAAAATGTTTTAAATGGTTGACGCTCATTCAACATTGTTTCCTGTAATGTGGTCCATTTCATATTAGGATATGCCTCTTTTTTGTCTCATGCCGTAAGATTATCTTTAAAAATAGATGGACAACATGAATTAAACACATACATCATGGTGGGTCCCACAGAGCACCAACCACTAGCCATTGGACGATGTCAGTGGGAGTAGCCAATTTATTCCCCTTATTTGTGGTGTGGTCCATTTGATTAATCTTTGGATATGAATCATTTTTTGGATAATTCTCTAAAATGATCTCGAAAAATAGATGAACAATGTGGGTTGATCTCGAATTTTCAGTAAATCCAAAACTCAAGTGGACCATGCCATACGAAACAGTGTGGAATAATGATTTCCACTGTTGATACCCTCCTTGGGCCCATAGTAATGTTTATTTGACATCCAACATGTTCATAATATCAAAAAGATATGAATGAAGAGAAAACACAAAAATATATGAATTATTGTGGGCCAACTTTGTGGTCCATTTGATCTCTTTACCTGCCTCATGTTTTGGCTCATAACTTAAAATAATCTGAGAAAAACGATTAACGACATGGATAAAACACTTACATCACGGTGGGCCCCACATAGCCCTACTCGGACGGATTACCGTCCGGGCAGGGGTAGGACACAATCCGCATCCATGATTTTACCCATTTTTTTGGTAATCTCAGATCTCGACATTTCTTTTTATTTGTTTTGATTGATCTTTCAAAATATAATCGCATATTATTTCATGGCATATTTCCTTCTTGAAATAAATGTATTAATTTTGTTTGTATCTTGGGGTTTTCTTAGAGATTTTTTCTTTTTCTTTTTACTATTATTAGTCTCTCATGCAATTGGTTCAATTTGCCTCTCCTTGCTATTTTGGGGAGAGTGGGATTCTACTTTAACTAACTTATCTTTAGATAAGGTCATGTGGGCACAAGTGTCATTAGTTAACACATGTTTGCTTCTAACTTAAGTAATTTTTTTTTAAAAAAGGAAGAATAATTATTTGTTTAAAATAAATTTTTTGTGACATTTTTAATTCATTTTTTATTATTTTCTTTCCCCATAAATCTATTGCAATATAAAAAGTAAAAAGAAAAAGAAAACTTTATTTTTTAAGGTGAGAATTTTTGTGAAGAAAGTAATCAAAAAGTATAAAAGATTTACCCAGAATATTTAGAAAGTACAGGAGATCACGGTGAGAGAAGAATACTAGAAAATAGTAATAAAAGAAATCGTATAAAAAATGTTTAAGGCCATTTTCGTCTCAAAAATTTGAAAAAAAAAAAAAAGAAATCGTATAAAAAATGTTCAAGGCCATTTTCGCCTCAAAAATTTGAAAAGGTGTTCCATTTGTACGGAAGAAAAAACCAAATACTTAGAGCCTTTACCTGGTAGCAGACTGTAACATCCCAGATTTTTGCCAACCAGGAATTAGACGTCCTTAGGCAATGGGTCGCTCCTAACACCTGATTAACTTGTCAGAACTCGATCCCAAAGTCTAAAATCACTTGTTAGCCCTTTTCCTTCACAAATCTCACCTCGCACCACCTCGTTCTTTAAATCTTCTAAGTACTTGAGGGCATGATTTAGTTAAGTGTTAATTCTTTGAACCACCTTCTATACAAACTACCAAAGGCTCGAGTATTCCCTCAGACAGGAATCTTATAGGACTAAATCCTTTAGAAATTAGACAAAGTTAACGAAGTGCTAAACTAGATCACATACGAAATCTGCACTAATCACTTTAAATCCAATCTGCAAGACCCAAAACTTGTAGAATCAGTGACGCTAGGTTACCCTAAAATCTAGGATCAATCTCATTACCCGGCTGCTCTCGAGAGCATCACGAAACTCCGTATCAGATCTGGACCGCACATCGAAAGTCTGAATAATATGAGGTTATAGAATTAGGACCGCCTTGCTGGGCTTGACAACCATCTCGGAAATCAAATCCAGATAGTGTCCCACGGCTATTCGCTCGAGCCCGGAGCGAGGAGTGTGAGAAAGCCTGGGTTTCTTTAGAAATTAAATTAAATTTAAGTAATCTGAGACTTGATGTTTGCGGGCCAAATATAAGCAATCAGACCGTCGAAATCTGACCCAAATACACCCTCGGATCAGGAAACATTTCCCATACATGTCTGTGTATTTGTAATCCTGATCGAGTTTCCGAGACCGTTGAACTGAAACTGGTCCGTCACGGGCGATCTGTAAATCCGATCGGACCGAAAACGTAACTCAACCTAGATCCAATGTCTGTGAACTTAAGTCTGACATTTGGCTTAAGGGGGGCTTCCAGAAGTGCTCCGTTGAGACGGAACAAACCCACTTTGGCTATAACCTAAGTATACCTTGGTCCTGAGTCTAATTTGGTGAATTATGAACCTATATAAGGACCTAAACCCTCACTCTCTCATTCCATACGAATTTGAGAAAACCTAGGAGAGAGAAGAGAGAGAAAAGAGAGAGAAAGTGTGAGAGAAGTGGGAGGATCTCCCTGATGCTCTACCCTGCCACTATACAAGCTTAACCACCTCTTTCTAATCGCTTTTCCGGCGCTTCCGACATCGTTTCTAGGTAAAAAACCCTAACCCTAATCTGTTCTAGGGTTATGATCAATGCAAATGATGAAATAGCCAATCTATTTCGTTCTATAGGTTGTCAAATCACCGTAGACGAAGACTTAGCAAATCTATCGAGTTCATTACGCTTCTACGGCGTAGGGTGCGGACTTTAGACATATAGGTTCTGGTTTTCAATGCTTTCAATGTCAGATAATGATAGATTCATGATTTGCATGCAATTGCATATGTACAAAGTGCTATCCATTTCGTTTTTCAGTTTTACGTTAGCTATGGTGAATATACTATATTCTTTGTATTTGTAGAAAATACCGTATACGTATGAAATACGGATTTGTGCTTAACATGATTATTTGTCGTGACTATATGCTTGTATGTATGCGACAACTCCCTAGCGAAAGGACTTGCCCTAAATCACGCCATGGCCACTATACGCTATATATGTTAAAATGTGTAGCCCAAGTGTTTGTGGAAATGACTGAATGAATATGGAACTTGGATTCCTGCTTGCCATGACTATCCGTCGTGGGTGCACGCGTGTTATAATTGGGGCAACTCCCTAGTGAAAGGATTTGGCCTAATACCTATGTGATCAACATATGTCATGTATGTTGATGTATGTAGTCTAAAGTGTTTGTTGAAATGTCTGAATGAGTAGTAGTTAGTAAATTGTAATGTATAAGGGTGTTGAGATATGATTCTCAACTCCTTTAACTATGTGTATGATTTTTTTAGATATCTGTGTGATTAGGAATTGAATATGTACAAACTCATGCTTATATTGTACTTCATAACATGCTCAACTGATTGTACAATTTTATCTATGTAATGCATATGTTTAAATTCATGTTTAAGTTGTATTCCATAAAGGCAGTGAAGGGTGATGGGGGAGTGGTGTAACGATTTTGTGCAACAGCCCTGGCAGCCCTAAGCGGACAATATTAGATATTTGATTGTGTGATTTGAAATCTTGATCCATTACTGCTTTAACTGTTTCGAAATTGAATGTGATTGGGGCTATTGTATAGTCCAGGCAATTGGTAATGGGATTGGATTCGTGGCTGAGATTCATTCGCCACATGAGATGTGTTCGACGAACCTGAGTCGTACTTCAGTTGGCGATAGTGGTTGGCCACGCGAAGTGCTTATGCACTTCATGTCGTTCAACTTGTCGTGCGCTCGAGCTAGCCAAGCTCGTCAAGTAACCCGATTCGTCTAATGTATGTTCACCATGTTTAGACGCTACTGCTTGAACCTAAGGTACCGAACTTACCAGTGTAACCCCGTTAACCTTGGTACCTCGATCTGCTAAGACTCATGAGCCGGGCATGGTGGTATGGGACAACGTGGTCGAGCTGTCGGCCTACGCTGGGGCGATGTGCCTCCCCGTAGTGACCAGTGAGCAACCCAGACTCGTGAGCCTAATACGATGGTATGAGACATTGTATTCGAGCTGTCGGCCTACACTGCTTTGATGGGTGATGGGGGAGTGGTGTAACGATTCCGTGTAACAGCCCTGATCGTACCCAGTGTAGTGACCTCGAGCATACTCTGAATCTACAGCGAGGCGACAAGTCTTCCCGTAATAAATAGAGTATAAACTAGGCCTGTATTGATAAGGTGAAGGGGGAGCGGTGCAACGAGTGCATGTAACAACCCTTTACAGCGACCTAGAACCGCATCATCGTATGAGAGTATCTAGGACTGACGACCTTAGAATGGATCATTGTTTGGGAATAATATAAGGGAGGTACCTTAGTTTCCCAATATTGCTGTATGAAAAGGACTAATAACAACTCGGTAATCATGCTTATCATCGCACTACATGTGCCTGGAAGATGTGGAGCACTGAGGGATGAACACATGCCGCGGACGTAAGATAGTGTCGGATGAGGGAGTATGTTGGTGAGAGCATGCATCATGACTGCATTTTCATACTAGCATTAATAAGAGTATTTAGGAGTGTTTGACTTTACTGCTTTATCATTCCTGCTTGACTGAATTGATAACATATTAACCTATGCTTTATTGTTCCACTGAGTTGATCACTCACTCCTACGTTACGGGACGGTGTTCCGGACACCCACCAGACTTTGTCTGATTGCAGATGGCGACGCTACTTCTGAGGCGGAGCCGGACTTTTGTGACGACGAGAATGCTCTCTCGTATATGTTGTTTTTTGGCGGCTTCATGTGAGCCGTGCCTTGATCGATGGGGTTACATGGATGTTGACTAGATGACACTACACCTATGGTATATTTTGAAATTGTACATGTAATTCATTAACCTGGCAACATTATCACACTCTAGAGACTTACCATAGTTTATATATTTTATATATCTATCACAGTCTTCCGCTTGCAAATTTAACTGTCTTTGGAGTATGATATGCTGTTTTGGTATAATCTCATTCATGTTTCCATGCTCTCATCATAATCATCATTATCTGTGTTGCATAAGTGATGCGTTGGAACTCGGGAGCTGAGCTTTGCTCGACCCCCGATTTTCAGGGCGTTACAGAGACGGATGAACACAAAAAAGACAAAATCTAGTAATGGATTCTGTTAAGAAAGAAAAAGGCTCAATTAATAAACATCTAAGATAGTATAATCATAGAAAAAGGTCAATTAATGGTCGATTCCATAAGATTAAATTTCTCACATTAGCTTAATCCAAAACTTCTGTGAATGTTATTTTTAATGGCGGACGTTCAATCTCCACTTTGTAGTCCACTTAAGCCTTGGACCTGCCCCATTTTTTAGTTAATATCTTAAAATGATCTGAGAAAAGCGTTGAACGATATGGAGAAAGTCAATCCATGACTTAGGTGGGCCAAGAGCTTAAAAATAAAGTCAATCCATGACTTGGGTGGGACACACTACATAATATAGTAGAGAAAGGTTTTCTTAAAACATTCATAATCATATATTGGGCCTGCCTAAATGTGATTCACATATCCAACCCACTCATTATGTGTGTCCCACTTGGATGAGGGGTCAGACCAATTTTCAGCCGCATCCAAAACTCATGTGGGCCCCACCAAGTGCTTTTATATTTTTTAGGATGTCTTCACATAGTTTTAGATGGTATGGCCCACTTGAGTTTCGTATACAAATGATTTTTGAGATATCTCATAACCTAAAGGGGATACATCAAATCCACGGTGTTGATGTTCGACACACATCATGATGGGGCCCACAAAACGTACTAACATCAATTCTTAGGTTCTCATGAGGTAAGTGAGTTGGGTCACAATTTTGACCAGAATATTTGGCCCATTTTACATGTCTGGTCCATTCACTCTATTTTACTGATCAATACTCTCAATTTGACTAGTTACTCGCCTTAATCAGGCTACATATGAGAAAGATATTGGGCATACAAGATTGATCAACAATTTCAGTGAAATTTGATTTAAACATCTGAAGTTATTTACTTTTCAATCTGAACTGATTAGATTGTCCAAAAATGATAAAAGGTTCAATTAGTGGATGTGCCTAATAATTTAGTAATTTTATTTTTCACAGATAAATTTCAATTTCTATTTAAAAATAATATATTCTTTTCAAAATCTATATTTTAAAAACATTATATGCTAGAATTGTGTGCATGTCATCAATGGGGAATCCAACGATGGGCATGAATGTGAATGTCTTGTGTTTTCTGTTGAAACGTGTATTGAATTGGGGTGTAGATACTTTAAGAGTAGATCAGGCCTCTGTCATAGTTTCGGATTCTCAGCTTGTTATGTGGGATTAGCTTGTATTGTCCAAGTTAAGCAAATCAATGAGTTCAGTATATTAGTTTTATGATTAGCTGCACATCAATGAGTTTAGCATATTAATTTTATGAGTAGCCTTATAAATTTAATTTATGTTAACATTTTTTTAATTATTTTCCATTTACTTACTAGGCTAGAATCTTTATATGCTCTTAGATATTATTAGGAAAACATTAGAAGCAGACTTTTAGACCAAGAGAGCATTTGTCAGATAAAGGAGCAACATTGTTTTAATCTAAATTAGCAATTATTTTGTTTTTGGCAAAGATATGTGATAACATTTATTTTATACAAATCTCTTTTATAAATTCATGGATTGTTGAATTAATGAGTTTATTTTCCACATGGAGACCCCTTGATGCAAATTCATGGATTGTTGAATTAATTAGTTTGTTCTTATATAGACCACTTCTCTTTTCATACAGCCCCTAAAGAGTTTTACCGACGAAAATTTTCGTCGCCAAAAAGCGGTTTTTTGCTTTTTACCGACGAAAATTTTCGTCGGTAAAACTCTTACCGCGTAAGTTTTCAAAATAGCGCCAAAATTTTCTAAGTGAAAAGCATAACGCTTTTACCGACGAAAATTTTCGTCGGTAAAAACATTATTCCCGATGGTTTTAGTTCGTCGGTAAAACTCAGGGCGAAATTTTTGTTAAGTGAAAAATGTAACACTTTTACCAACGAAAATTTTCGACGGTAAAAACATTATTCCTAACGGTTTCAGTTCGTTGGTAAAACTCAGGGCGAAAATTTTAAGTGAAAAACCTAACACTTTTACCGACGAACATTTTCGTCGATAAAAACATCATTTCCGACGGTTTCCGTTCATCAGTAAAACTCATGTCAAAAATTGAAACCATCGGTGAAACTCAGGGCGAAAATTCCCTATGCACTTTTATCAACGAAAATTTTCGTTGGTAAAAACATTATTCCCGACGGTTTCAGTTTGTCGGTAAAACTCATGGCGACAATTTTCTAAGTGAAAAATAACACTTTTACCAATGAAAATTTTCATCGGTAAAACCATTATTCCTAACGGTTTCAGTTCGTCGGTAAAACTCAGCCTGAAAATTTTTTCAGTAAAACTCAGCCTGCAAATGTCCGAAGTGAGAAAAAATAACACTTTTATTGATGAAAATTTTCGTCGGTAAAAACATTATTCCCGACGGTTTTAGTTCATCGGTAAAACTCAGGGCAAAAATTTTCGAACGTCGAAAGTTTTCTAAGTGAAAAACCTAACACTTTTACCGATGAAAATTTTCGTCGATAAAAACATTATTCCCGATGATTTCAGTTCGTTGGTAAAACTCAACCTAAAAATTTCCGGAGTTAAAAAAATAACACTTTTATCGACGAAAATTTTCGTCGGTAAAAGTGGTTTTGTGCTTTTTACCGATGATAATTTTCGTCGGTAAAACTCTTTCCACGAAATTTTCAAATTAGCGCGAAAATTTTCTATCTTAAAAATTAAAATAGTTTTACTATCGAAAATTTTCGTCAGTAAAAACATTATTACCAACGAAAAAAAATTTCGTCGGAAATTTTTTTCGTTGGCAAAAATGTCGTTGGTAAAACTACTATTTCTAGTAATGTAAGTTGGCACATATGGTGTTGATCAGCTGTTCAATCTCTCCTCTCATGATTCGCCTTAAGCATATCTTTTATGAGCATTCCTCGTATAGTCCACATGCTACGTAGTATTTGACTTCTGTTTTTCTTGTTTTTAGTCCATTAAAATGGCAAAACATGTCATAACAAGGGACGCGGATTGCGTCCTACCTTCGCTCGGACGGTAATTCGTCCGGGCAGAGCTCTGTGGGGCCCACCGAGATGTAAGTGTTTCATCCATGTTGTTAATCGTTTTTCTAATATTATTTTAAGATATGAGCCAAAAAATGAGGAGTTAAAGGTCTTGTGTTGACCACAAGGTGGGGATTGAACGCCCACCGTAAAAAACTTCTTGAGAGCTGGAGAAGTTTAGGATCAAGCTAATATTTGTGTCTTCACTTCATCCACGTCTACATGACCTTATGAATAGGTTTTATGGTTAAAAAACATCACGGTGGCCTTTAAAAAGGTTTCAACGGTGGATGTCATTATCACTGCAGCTTCCTTTGGTGTGGTCCACTAGAGCTGTGAACCTACTTATTTTTTTGGATTATACCTTAAAATAATCTGATAAAAGCGATGAACGGCGTGGATGAAACATTTACATCACAGTGGGCCCCACAGAGCCCCGCCCGGACGGATTACCGTCCGGGCGAGGGTAGGACGCAATCCGCGTCCCATAACAAGTGGGGTTACAATGATAGGGGAGTTTTTCTTTCGACTGCCGGATCACCAATTTCGGTGGTTCTCTCTAATCATCACTGTACAAGTCCTGATATAGCCATTGGAAAGGTAGATGAGCTCGCGGGTGGTGCTCTTGTTCGGGTGGTAGACTCATAGGAGTTTCAACAACCCCTCAAGGGTTCGAGTACACATGGGTGGTAAAATTCCACTAGCGTGAGTGTGTGGGGGTGCGTGCGCGTGTGTATAAATAAAAGAAAAAAAAAAGAAATGATAAGTCATGTCTGCTTTAACTTCAAGCGTATGTGGGGCCCATTTGGGACTGGTATAACTGTAAAGTCACACTGCAGATTATCTGTCCAATTAGGCGCCATCTAATGTACGATGCAAATGAAAAGTGGATGGTCTAAAGTCAATAAAACAATGGGCTACGATTTGGATGATTTTGTTTGAATGATACATAGGCGACGACGATGTATAGCAGCGCAGGTGTGCTTGCGTATGATAGTCACGCTCTACCGTAGTTTCGTACATTTTATACACAGGTGTGCATGCGTATGTATGGTGCAGGTGTCATTCGTGTCATTCGTGTATCGGGCTTCTGGGGCGACACGCTGAGACAACCGTCCGTTTTCTGGTCGATTTTCTATACAGGCCGCAGTGAGAGGACGGGACTTGCAATCCTGTATCTAGTGATGTGAGTGGGACGCTGACCGTGAAGACCACCTCGATGTATACGTTGTATATCTACGCTGTCCATCCGTTTTTCGAACTCATTATAGGTCATGTGCCAAAAAGTGAAGTAGATACAAATCTCAGGTGGACCACATCATATGAAACAGTGTTCATTGAATGCCCACCATTAAAAACTTCCTAGGGTCCATCATAACATTTATTTGCCATCCAACCTGTTGATAAGGTCATAAAGATCTAGACAAAGGGAAAATATAAATTTCAACTTGATACAAAACTTTTGTAGCCCACAAAAAAGTTTATAATCGTCATTCATCACTGTTTCTTGTGGTATGGCTCACCTGAAATTTGGATCTGCTTAATTTTTTGGTCCATGCCACAAGATTATCTGGAAAAATAGATAGACGGTGTAGATATGCAACGCATACATGAAGGTGGGATCCATGGTCAGGGACCCACCCGCTGGATCTGGGGTCGCACCCAAATCGTGTTCGCAGGGAGATACTTATGACGCATGGATGATCCTGACAGTCGATACACATTACTGAATATAGACGGAAGAAAAATAAAACAATCCATGATTCACGTTCAATTGTACAAATCAATGGCCTATGGTCGTACTTGGCCCATGAACATGAGACCATGGCCCACTCAAATTAACATGGTTGCATTCATCGGACTGTTTCTGCATTCACGCAACGAAGATCTCGAGTCGTCCCAGAAAACATTGCCACCCATTTTATGGGCACTAATTGGACGGTTAGATTTATTAACTGCGTGGTCTTTGAGTTGTGCTTCATTCAAAACACATACACACATCCACTTAGATGGTCTGAATTGATGGTCATGAATGCCATCTATATGCAGTGGATAGTCACCATGGCTAATAAACTGTGAAGAACACACAATGAAATGTATCTACTGACATCATCATTGAATTGTATCTAACGGTAAAATCCTCGCAGCCAATGATATGCACAGTAAATTACGAATGTTTATTGGTTACAAACATATCATAAAAGGGAAATTTAAGACTTCTCCCCATCTGACAGAAGGAACAAGAGTTCACAGATTTATTAAGAGACAGCAAATTAAAACTGAGAAAACACTGATATGAATCGTACGCGTTGTTGGATGAAAAGCACAGTAAATCGTCTACAGGGTTGCCTCTACATGATACGAATCTCCCATATTGATGTACCTTCAAAGAGAGGACGGTTGGATTAAACTCAAAAGTGAAGCAAACACCAATTCGTTACTGTACAAAACAATATATATCCATTTTCAGCGCAATTGTATTCATCATCATGAAGCAACTGCAATCACCATCGTAAAATAGACAGACCTAAGCAACACTATCCACACTGTACTGACAGGCATCAAAGGACCCAATTAGCAGTAGACGTGAAAAGAAGATGCCTTAAAAGGTAGACCAATCAAACGTACCACGACGTGGACCACAGTAAAAAGAAAAATGGACAACTGCCCAAAAACCTTCAAATTCATGCAAAACCACTCTATAGTTAAACTAGCCAGATTTTTAAAGGTGTACTTCCTGCTTTCATGGCGGGGCAACCCTGTTGGAGGATGGAATATCATACACATACTAAAATAGGCCCTGCATGAAAGTACTTTTGCTGTACTTTTCACCTAGAGCTGGTGATGTAGAGCAGGTCGCGGACAGTTTCATGGCCAAGATGGATCAGAAAAGGCCCGGTCAGTGATAGAAGTGATCCAGACCATTGGACCTTAAATTAGGCGTATCTCACAATCCGGAATGAGTTACCTGACGTAAAATATATGATTTTGGGGTAGAACGAGCTACTTTAGCCAACCAACCCTGCTACGCCAGGTTGCGATGCCCGGAATTGCAAAAAACCCCTAGATCGACAGTCATTTCCCTGTTTTAATTTCGTTTTTACTATAAATAGTAAGTTTTAGTTTGATTATAACTCTTCATCCGTCGGGCTTTAGGAGTTGCGCCCAACATGAAAAGAGCTTAGAATAATTAGGAGAACGGTTTGGTGAAGCCAAATAGGACATTTACTATTTTTGGCCAAAAACCTTGCGCAGTAGTAGACATCACGACTGTCTATAAATAGTAAGTTTATTATTTATAGTAAGTCGCAATTTCTAGGAGTTTTAGTTGTAGTTTGATTCTGATTTCTTTCCCGTTGCTTGGTACCCCTATTTAAAGGGTTGTAAACTCGTTTTTATTGATTCATTAATCAATTTCAAATTTATTAGAATTTATTTTTATTTTATGCTTTCTTTTCTCGTGGATTCGAGAAGTCTCTGTGAGGAGTCCAGAGAAGTTCCGTGGATTCGGAATACTTATCCCCTTGAGGAAGATGGTGCTCAACCTCACGTCCTCCCTGCGTCAGCTGGTGATCTCGTGTGCACAATAACCATGAGAGAAGATAACTCTATTACCAATAGTTTGGTTGCCTAAGAACCAAGGATCTGTTTGGGCAGGTAATCCTGCAAAATAAGGATCAAGACCAATTGCCATTTTCATGGGGACATGGACCTCAATGCCTAAAAAACATGCACTTATTTTGCCATGAACTCTTCAAAGATAGTGATTTACCGTAAGAAACACCCCGACAAGTAGGAATGTGAGCATTTCTATGCTTTTTTAAAAATCATTTATTTATTCTTTTCCTAAATGTGTGGCCCACCTGATAAATTTCCCCATCTGTTTTTTGTTCTGGTCATATATGCATTAGAACCATCAGATGGATCACTCATTTGTGCCATACATAAAGTGGGGAATTCTTTGTGGGTATATACCACTTCCAAAAGAAATGATTGCAAAACAAGAAAGCAGATAAGGTAGAGCCATTAGAACAGGAACGTGGCATCGCCTCGCCACCTCTCTACCGTACATTGGTTATGATCATGTGTCAATTGAGACCGTTCGTTTAGTAAGACTCATCACTGATCATGTTCCAAAGTAGTTTTGTTAGACAATCCAAGAAAAAGTTTCTTCTCCTCTCATTTAATCTCCATGATTCGAAGGATAGGATCATCAATAATGCATGATTAAGCGGAAAGAGCTTCAATACAGTAGTAATAAGAGCATGAACGGTTCAGATGAATCTAAGGATGAGTTACGGGTGGAAAACAAGCACCATACCGTATTGTAGCAGGGGAACCGTACCCCATTCAACCCCTGCAATGAATAGTAGGAAGACAGCGCGACGGTTAGAATAAAAGGACCAATAACTCTATACGTGCAGTATACTGACTCAAATCAACACCTCCAATTGCAGGTAGCACTATAGATAGATCATCACTCTAGTGATTATAGGCACTGATTTATAAACGTTTGTTTGTTGAATTTGGACTACTGGTTAATTATTTTCATCTCCACCATCCGCTAGCATATATAGCATATAAGTTTTTCAAATTATAACATCCAAATTAGATGCAGTAGTTATATTAGGATAAAAAAATTGTTAAATTTATTTAATTATCTTAGATTGGTAGACATTTATTAGATGAATAAAAGTATGTTTGTGTATGCGTATATATACACGGATGCACACATGCACCGGGTCTCCTGCGAAGCATACAGTAAATAAGGTTAGGTGGGAGCAAATGTGCATGGATCAGGTGGGCCCCACTGTGAGGATGTTTCCAAAATCCACTCCAACTATCAAAGGCAGGACTGCATCTTAGGTCTAGGGATAAAAGTTCTGGCAGATTCACCAAGGGAAACAATTGGGAGGGAATGTCTACCTTGATTTTTTACAGGGCCCACAATGGTGTGTATGTATAATTGATTCCATCATCGGTTGCATTATCCATCATTAGGTTCAGGCCATAAAGTTAAGCTGACTGATGATTTAGGTGCCCACACCAAAGGAAAGAAATGTGAGAGGGACGTCTACCTTTGATTTTTTATTTTTATTTTTTAGGATGCCTATTGTGAGGATTACCTGAAATCCACTCCAACCACCAGCTGCCTTGCAAAAATTTGTCTAGGCCACCATGATTAGCTGCATCTATAATTTATTTGGGCAACACCAAGGGAAACAGTTTGAAAGGTAGGTGTCCCCCGTAGCTATTTCCACTCGTGTGGTCCACCTGAATCATAGACATGGCATTAGGATTTCGGCCCATCGTTGGCTGATGCAAGGAGTGGATTTCACATATACGTCATGATGGGGCCCTCCCGACCTGACCCTCTGCTCTGTGTATGTGTGTATATATATATATATTCTTACGAGGAATTAACAAAGTTATAAATAGTGTGCTCCCACTTTTCTGGTTAAAAAAAGAAAGAAAGATAAAAACTACTGTTACCAAATTAAAGGCCAGGATTGATGGACCAATCAAAATCTTGGGCTATAACTTATAGACATTGGTTCCATAATTTAGTCAGTTTAATTTAATTAATGCCACGTCTGCCATTTCCAAATGCTTGCATATCAAGCATCAGAGATTTCTAGAGGTATGCTAATACCATACGTTTGGGCTAGAAAAAATAAAAATAAAAATAACCATGAATTTATTGAATGTTGTGGCCCACTTATAGAGTGAGATTGCCTATTTTTATGCACAAATCTAATAATTATTTCCAACCTTATGGAAAGCTTAGGACTCCTGTGTTTCCTGTTTTTGCATGTGCTGCATGTAGATATGTACGGCTCTACATGTGCTCCTCTCGATGCTTTTAGTCAATTAAGATTGAAATTTTGAACAGGCATAACTGATAAGAGTAACATGAATTATATCGCGAATGTTGCCACCTCTAATAAAAATAAACCCATCATGTTTACTTTGTATTTGTATATGACAAAAAGCATAACGGATGGAGGTAGTTATTAAATCAGTGGGTGTAAAGGTTCCAACAATATTATAAAACCTAATGGAAAATAATGAAATTTTGACCCAAAACTGGGGATTCCCTGCATATGATGTGTGATGTTCACCAACCAACTAAGATTAAGTGAATATATTTAAGTAAAAAATGTTGTGCAAAGAGCATGTGACAGATGATTAAAAAATAAATACCTTACTCTTCTTCTTCTTCGATTTCTATCTTCTTCTTCTTCGGTTTCTTCTTCGTCAAGAGAATGACAATTTTGACCCGAAAATGAGGATTCCCTACATATGATGTGTGTGTCAAAGTGCCATGGAAACCAGAATAATACCAAGGAAACTTTGGAAAAACTTGTCTTTCATTCATTCACGTCTCAAACCCTATACAAGAGAAATAGATAATATATCAGTACACGGAACAGTAACAGATCCCTAATATTCAGCCTATATACACGGTAATATATATCTGTACAGCTAGAGAAGTCCTAAATTGTATAACTTCCTAAATGGTATACATTAACAAATCGCCAAACATGCCTAAAGTGTATACGTTAACATCCCCCCTCAAATTGATGCCGGTAAGTCAACCAACAATAATTTGCCAACAAGAAATTGATGCCGCTGTCGAGTCATGGCTTTGGTAAAGACATCAGCTACTTGGAGATTAGAAGAAATGTAAGGAAGAGATATCACCCGATTTTCCAAGGTATCGCGAATAGAATGACAATCAACCTCAATGTGTTTGGTGCGTTCATGGAAGACGGGATTGGTGGCAATCTGAATAGTGCTAGTGTTATCAGCATGAAGAGGTGTAGAAGTAGTTTGACGAAATTCAAGCTCCATAAGAAGACCACGTAGCCATACAATTTCAGAACAAGCAGCAGACATGGCACGATACTCTGCCTCAGTAGAGGATTTAGAAACACGATCTTGTTTCTTACATTTCCAAGAAATTAAGGCATCGCCTAAAAACATACACCAACCCGTAGTAGAGCGACGTGTATCCGGACACCCAGCCCAATCAGCATCACTATAGGCAACAAGTTGAAGAGATGAGCCGGTAGGAAAGAACAACCCACGAGTGGGTGAACCGCGAAGATAACGGATGATGCGTCGAACTGCAGCAAGATGGAGATGCCGAGGAGAAGACATAAATTGACTGACTTGATGAACAGCATAGGAGATATCAGGTCGAGTAGTGGTCAAGTAGATAAGACTCCCAACTAGTCTCCGATAGAGAGTAGGATCATCCAGAATGTCCCCTTCATCTTTCCTGTATTTAACATTTACCTCCATAGGAGTATCAACAGAAGAAGTGTCCTCCAAACCAGCCAAGGTGATAAGATCTTGAATATACTTATGCTGATTCAAGAAAATACCATTGGCCCGATGATGAACTTCCAATCCTAAGAAGTATGTGAGCTGGCCAAGATCTTTCATATGAAAAGTGGCATGCAACAGCTGCTGAAGTTTAGTAATCAAACCACAGTCAGTGCCAGTAATGATAATATCATCCACATAAACCAAGAGAATGACTATACCCAACGCAGATTTGTGGAAGAAGAGAGAAGAATCATACTGACTTTGTGTAAAACTGAAGGAAATAAGTGTACTGCGAAACTTCTCAAACCAAGCTCTCGGCGCCTGTTTGAGCCCATACAGAGAACGCCTGAGCTTACAAACCTCATGAGGAGAAGAAGAAGTCATACCGGAGGGAAGCTTCATGTAAATAACTTCCTGGAGATCATCATGAAGAAAGGCATTCTTCACATCCATCTGATGCAGTTGCCACGACTGTGAAGCGGCAATAGCTAAGATGGTTCGAACCGTGGTCATTTTGGCAACAGGAGCAAATGTCTCCTCATAATCGATCCCATATTCCTGTTTGTTACCCAGAGCTACGAGGCGAGCTTTGTACCGGTCCAAAGAGCCATCAGAACGAAGTTTTACAGAGAAAACCCATTTACTCCCAATAGGTTTGACTGTAGGAGGACAAGGAACAACATCCCAAGTGTGATTCTCCTCAAGTGCCCGAAGTTCAGTTTGCATTGCATTTTGCCAACACTCATGTTCCATGGCCTGTTTGTAGCAAGATGGAATGGAAATAGAGGATAAGGTAGCGACAAGAGAGACATGAGAATAGAAACCATACCAATCAGGGGGTCGAGAAGGACGAGTAGACCGACGAAGAGTGGTGGGAGCAGGAGCAGGAGCAGGTGCCGGGTCAAGATCGGTAGGGGCCACAGAGGAAGCGGAACTAGACTCAAGTCGACTACGTCTTTCATACACAACACCAGGTTTGAACCTTTCTACAATTGTCGGGGAATCAGAAAAACTAGGCAGAAGAGATAAAGATGTAGATGGCAGCTCAACATGAGATGGAAAGAAATATTGATTTTCAAAGAAAACCACATTCCTAGAAACCCGTATACGATGAGCATGGGGATCATAACAAACATAACCCTTTTGAGGGGTAGCATAACCAAGAAAAACACACTTAACAGACTGAGCAGTAAGTTTATGTCGTTCATGAGCAGGGAGATGCACAAAACAAACACAACCAAATGTACGAAGATCAGAATATAAAGGAGAATGACCAAACAGCTTAAAGAAAGGAGAAACATGATTTAACGTAGGAGATGGTAAGCGATTGATCAAATGAACTGAAGTAGAAAGCGCCTCACACCAAAAACGAGGAGGAACAGATGATTCAAGTAAAAGGGTTCGTACCACATCAAGAAGGTGACGATTTTTCCTCTCAGCAACACCGTTTTGTTGCGGTGTCGAAGGACAAGAACGCTGAGAAATAATCCCTTTGCTTTGGAGAAAGGTCTGAAACTCATTAGACATGTATTCACCTCCAGAATCAGATCGCAAGATCTTGATGCCGGCAGAAAATTGAGTCTCAAGAAGGGCAAGAAAGCGTTGAAAGACTGAAAAAACTTCTGCCTTAGCCCGTAGGAAGTAAACCCAAGTAAAACGACTAAAATCATCAATGAAAGTAACAAAGTACTTATAATGCGCATGAGAAACAACAGGTGCAATTCCCCAAACATCACTATGAATAATATCGAAACATTGTGAGGCACGAGATGCATGAGAAGGAAAAGGGAGAACTTTACTTTTGCCAAGTTTGCATGTTGTACAATTAAAAGAAAGATCAAGAGAAGAACATGTTTTATTGCCCAATAAACCAGAATTAAACAAAGTACGTAGGACATCTGAGTTTGGGTGGCCTAGACGTCTATGCCACATCTTATTTCCAGGACTAACAACATTACATGCAAAAGAAAGTAAAGGAAAACTGGGGAGAAATGGGGAATGAGAAACATGGAGAGGAAAGAGTCGTCCCACTTTAGGCCCCTTCGCGATCATCTTCCCGGACACTTGATCCTGCACGACACAACCAGAACGAGAGAAATTGACATTATAATTATTATCAACCAATTGACCAACAGAAAGAAGATTTGTGGAGAGAGCAGGAGACACAAAAACATCAATTAAGGAAGAGGAAAGATCACCAACAGCACTGATAGGCAGAGAGCTACCATCAGCGGTGTTAATTTTCATATTTCCATCATAATTTCGGACATTGAAAAGGGGAACAATAGTATTGGTCATATGATTAGAAGCGCCGGAGTCAAAATACCATGGCTTAGAAGAAAATTGATGATTACCTGAGAGCCCAAAAGCAGAAAGAGCAGAAATGATCATTTGTTGTACCATTTCAGGAGTGAGTGTGTTTGGGTTTGCTAAGGCTGTAGGAGCAGGAATAGGAACAACCGGAGAGGCAGCAGGCAATGCAGCAGAACTAGAGGCACCAGTGGAGGCATGATAAGCAGTACCCTGCTTTCGTTCAGGTCGAATGGGACAAGCAAAGATGATATGACCATGTTTCTTGCAGTAGTTACAAAACTTCCTGGGGCAATCCCGAGCAATAGGACCAAAAGTCTTACAACTAAAACACTGGACAGCACGCATGTCTCTACCCTTATGTGCTGCATAAGCCACGGGAATAGGGACACTAACAGGAGCCTGATGTGCCATGGAAGCTTGAGTGAGTAGACGTTGCTCCTCACGAAGAAGTTCACTCAAACAAGCATCCAAAGATGGGACAGGAGCACGATTCATCAAATTAGACCGTGCAATTTCAAAATCTGGACGTAGCTTCATCAAGAATTGATCTCGCTTGCTGGTTGCATGCACGGCTTGGACAGCAGAGAGAGCTGCAGCGGGAACCTTAGCATAAACAATGTCAGAATAGTCAGCCCAAAGAGTTTGAAAGCCAGAAAAAAATTCCTCAATTGAGAGACTTCCTTATGTGAAATTAGCCAGCTCATATTCCAATTGAAAACGCCTAGCAGAGTTGTCTTGGTTGTAAACCATATTGAGATAATTCCACATATCAGCAGCAGTTTTATAAGGCCTCAAATTGAGAACAAGATGAGGCTCAACCGAGCAAAGGATCCAAGTCATGACCCTAGCATCCTTAATTTTCCACTTAGACAAAGATGCGACATCTGGAGGTGCGGGATCACTTCCATCTATATGACCCCATAACTCTTTTCCCATAACAAATAAACGAAATTGGAATTCCCAAGCAGAGTAGTTCTTACCCGTAAATTTCACAGAAAATGATTCAGAAGACATGATGCCCGTAAAAATAATAAGTCTAACACAAAAATACCTCCACGTGCACACCAAATGCCGACAACCCAAACACTGCACAGACCGCACCGAGAAGCACCAAACAGTCCCAGATAATGCCGATAGTTCTGAGAAACTATCACCCACAAGCAATACAACGTATTGCAGCCCACAAAGCGCACACAGAATGTGCTGATAATCTTAGAAATCTACAATATGCTCGCTGAAAACAGAGTGCCGAGAATCACCTCTACAGACGGCGCCGAAATGCATACCAGAAGCAAGAAATTGGCACAAAAACAACCGAGAGTCAGAACTCAAAGAGGAACTGCAACAGAGAGTGTCGACAGCTTCCTAGGAACCAGAAACACGTAACGTGGAGCACCGAAATCCACAAATCACACCAGAAACCAGCAACAGATGGTGCCGAAATCCCCAAAGATAGAAAAAAAAAATTTGAAACAGGCAAGAGTCACGAACTTGGCTTTGATACCATGTCAAAGTACCATGGAAACCAGAATAATACCAAGGAAACTTTGGAAAAACTTGTCTTTCATTCATTCACGTCTCAAACCCTATACAAGAGAAATAGATAATATACTGTACACGGAACAAGAATGTGATCCCTAATATTCACCTATATACACGGTAATATATATCTGTACAGCTAGAGAAGTCCTAAATTGTATAACTTCCTAAATGGTATACATTAACAAATCGCCAAACATGCCTAAAGTGTATACGTTAACAGTGTGATGTTCACCAACCAAGATTAAGTGAATATATTTGAGCAAAAAGTGTTGTGCAAAGAGCATGTGACAGATGATTGAAAAAAAATATATACCTTACTCTTCTTCTTCTTCGATTTCTTCTTCTTCTTCGATTTCTTTCTTCTTCGGTTTCTTCTTCGTCAAGAGAATGACAATTTTGACCCGAAAATGGGGATTCCCTACATATGATGTGTAATGTTCATCAACCAAGATTAAGTGAATATATTTGAGCAAAAAATGTTGTGCAAAGAGCATGTGACAGATGATTGAAAAAAAAAATATACCTTACTCTGCTTCTTCTTCGATTTCTTCTTCTTCTTCGATTTCTTTCTTCTTTGGTTTCTTCTTCGTCAAGAGAATGACAATTTTGACCCGAAATTGGGGATTCCCTACATATGATGTGTAATGTTCATCAACCAAGATTAAGTGAATATATTTGAGCAAAAAATGTTGTACAAAGAGCATATGACAGATGATTGAAAAAAAATATACCTTACTCTTCTTCTTCTTCGATTTCTTCTTCTTCTTCGAATTCTTTCTTCTTCGGTTTCTTCTTGATCAAGAGAATGACAATTTTGACCCGAAAATGGGGATTCCCTACATATGATGTGTGATGTTCACCAACCAAGATTAAGTGAATATATTTGAGCAAAAAATGTTGTGCAAAGAGTATGTGACAGATGATTGAAAAAAAAATATACCTTACTCTTCTTCTTCTTCGATTTCTTTCTTCTTCGGTTTCTTCTTCGTCAAGAGAATGACGATTTTTACCCGAAAATGGGGATTCCCTACATATGATGTGTGATGTTCACCAACCAAGATTAAGTGAATATATTTGAGAAAAAAAAGTTGTGCAAAGTGCATGTGACAAATGATTGAAAAAAATATATATATACTTTACTCTTCTTCTTCTTCTTCGATTTCTTCTTCTTCGATTTCTTGCTTCTTCGGTTTCTTCTTCGTCAAGAGAATGATAATTTTTACCCGAAAATGGGGATCCCCTACATATGATGTGTGATATTCACCAACCAAGATTAAGTGAATATATTTGAGCAAAAATGTTGTGCAAAGAGCTTGTGACAGATGATTGAAAAAAAAATATACCTTACTCTTCTTCTTCTTCGATATCTTTCTTCTTCTTCTTCGGTTTCTTCTTTAGTTTCTTCTTCGTCAAGAGAATGACTATTTTGACTCGAATATGAGGATCCCCTACATATGATGTGTGATGTTCACCAACCAAGATTAAGTGAATATATTTGAGCAAAAAATGTTGTGCAAAGAGCATGTGACAGATGATTGAAATAAAATATACCTTACTCTTCTTCTTTGATTTCTTCTTCGATATCTTCGATTTCTTTCTTCTTCTTCTTCTTCTTCAGTTTCTTCTTCTTCGTCATCATCATCATTGAAGGAGGAGGAGGAGGGAGAGACTACAAAGGCTTACGAGGTAGATAGAGAGATGGAAGAGAGGTTAGAGATGTTTTCAAAGGAATTTCGGAGTGGCTTGGCATCTAAGAATTTGAAAATTACTTCAGAATTCATTTTTAGTAATTGGATTCTAGAGAATTTCAGTTATGTTTGGCAATCTGGAATTTGAATTCTATTCCTAAGAATTTGATAAGTAACTTTTCAGAAAGAATCATAAATAGCTTAAAATCTGGAATTGAATTTGGGTCAAATTCTAGAAAATTAGCTCTAGAATTAAATTCCAATCCCAAAAGAAAATACTTTTTGAAAAACTTAGAGAATCTAGCAGAGTGTCATGGATGATAATCGGGCATTTAGCTTATCAGATTATTTGACTATCAGATTGGTCCAAATTTATTTGGATGATCAGAAATAAAAAAAAATATCCATTGTTCTTATTTCAACAAGAACATTGAGTTAATGCCAGTGTCTCATTACGTGACTTGAGAATAGAAAAATGGCAAAAAAAAAAAAAAAAAAAAAAAAGGAGGAAAAAAAAGGAGAAGTTGCGGGGGATTTATAATGAGAGGAGATTGAATACTTCGCAGAGCGCTTAGCACCGCACATATATGTCAAAGAGATTCAGGCTATTAATCAGGTGAGGCACACCGTAAGGAGTCACTGACTCAATAAGTTTGTGTAGTCCACAGCTCAAGTAGGTCACACAAGCATGAGAAAAAGAGCAAGTTAACTACTTGATGAGTGGACCCTTGATTTTTCATGCCCCAATAGAGAAATGTGCTGTGGCATTTGCACGATTTGCGAATCGTCTCTTCAATGTCTCATTGCATCAGCATTTGTTAGCAAAAATGGTAGAATAAACAAAATGAATTACAATAGCCTTACTTTTTTCCTCTTCTCCCTCTTTCTTCCATATGCTCCACTTCCGATTATCAATCCCAACTGGGAATGACTGAAGCTTCAGACACCCACGAACCCTGAAGAGTATTAAAGATGGCATTGCCTTTTTTATCCTTGGCCACTCCTCATCCATCTCTTCTAAGTCTTCTAGCACCAAGACCTCCACTTTCCATACCCCACTCTTCCTGTTCCAAAATCTGCGACTCATCTGACTAATCCTTCCCCCATAAATGTTAAGAAACTGAAGATTGGGAAGGGAAGTAGGATCGAGCCATATAGGTGTGCTTTCTCCTGGGTAGTACCCAAGCCGCAACACTCTGAGGAACTTTAGGGGTGGAGAAAGCTGACGGTTTATCTTCCTTACAAGTCTACGACTTTCAAGAGAACTGCCTTCAAAGTTTATTCCTAGAATTTGCAGATGCTGGAGTATTGATAACACATCCCATTCCCCTTCTTCAATTTGTTTCTCTGACTTTATCTCAATTTCAAGTTCTCTGAGTCTTATCAAGTTCTTCAACTGCAAAATTTCGGATCCATTTTTATGAACTGAATTCAGAGGCCTAAACACTGTTAAAATTTCAAGATTTGAAAGCTTTCCAAGCCCTTTTGGCATGCATTCTAAAGATTCACAACAAAAGATTTCAATGACAGTCAGCTTCTCCAATGCTGTAATTGACGTTGGAAGCCTTTTCAAATTGGGGCAGTCATATAAACGTACAATCTGAAGATTACGAAGATTTCCAATTGAATTGGGGAGTGTTACTAAGGAAGAAATCGTATTTATGTTAAGATAAACGAGGTGCTGTAATGACCCTATCCCACTCAACCAATCCTTGGCCACGACATCTTCCCTGATTTGCATGCTTGACAATGACAGACATAACACCCTCAACCACCTTAATTCGCAGAGTTTTGCTTTTACACTTGGGATGATATCTTTGCTCTTAATCTGCATCCCAACCAACGTCCGCAACTTGGTGGAACTGTTTCGGATGCTCTCCACTGTTGTGTTCGTCGAGATTCCCAGGTGGCGAGGCTGCATACTAGACCCAGATGTACCTCCACAGTCTAAGCTCACAAGACTCTCCTCTCTTGCAATTTTTATAACCATAGATCGAACCATATCATGCATTTGGCATGCGCGAAAGAATCTTCCAAAGACATCTTTATCCACTCCAAGAATCAAACATCGATTAAATAATTCTGCAACGCATTCTTCTCCATTCTCAAATGCTGTTTTCCTGTCTCTTCCCCAAACAAAACCCTCACCAATCCACCAGTAAATCATTTCTTAACTGATACATTAAAATCTTCAGGAACCATGGCAAAGCACAATAAGCATGGTTTTAAATGTGTTGGGAGCTCTTGGTAGCTTAATTCTAGCCTCGAAATGACCAGCTCATCTTTCTTTTTGATTGCCAACTCCTCCTTTAGGTGCTCCGAAATTTGTCGCCATTCATGGATGGAATCACCTTTGCCAAACATCATTCCTGCCACAACCTTGATTGTTAAAGGAAGCCCCCCACATCTCGCAACGATGTCCTTTCCCAAGTCCTCCATGTCTGGATTTGTGCACTTACCTCCCGTTCTTCCAAAAGCTACTTTGCTAAATAACAACCAACTATCTTCATCTGAAAGAATTTGTGGACGGTGTATGAGCTTGTTAGTAGCCCCCATTGATTTAGCAACCTCTTCATTCCTTGTTGTAACAATAACACAACTACCCATCACTTTGGGCAATGCGGATTTCAAGCTATCCCACCACATCCCTTCATCCGTTCCCCAAACGTCATCCAAAACTATCAAGTATTTCTCACTTAACTCTCTCTTAAGCCTTTCCAATAGATCAGTGACATCTTTTACCCTTAGAAATTTGTCTTCTACATTTAGTTTCTGTAACGTCTTCTTCAACAATTCGTCAAATTTGAAACTTTGAGAAACGGTGACAGAAACTAAGTGCTTAAAAGACTTTTTCACTTTCTCACTGTTACATGTCATTTGAGCTAGTGTGGTTTTACCGATTCCGCCCATTCCAACTATTCCAATCACAGTTAATGGGCCATTAGCTTCTAAGATCCAATTCCTAATATTCGCTAAGTCATTTTCTAATCCTACCATTTCAGCTTCATCCATTAGGATTGGGTAGGTCATTGCAATATTCTCACTGTCTTCATCTTTGCTCGTTTGGCCAGGAGTCGTATGCAAGTAGCACTTCATCCTCTCCTTCATCTCTCTTATTTTTTGATTTGTGTTCCTCAACTGCTTTCCCATCTGACGGCGGGATCTAAAAAGGGTAGGAGAACAATAACTTATAAAATTGGGTGCGCAACCTTGGTGTTTTTTCTGGAATAGAAGCCGGTAATCTGCTATTACATCCTCAGCACTGTACACCAACTCTCTTAAGTCGCCCATTATTATTTTGAGAATCTCTTTCCGATCTTTTCTCTTCAGCCGATCGGCTTCCTTGAGAAAGCTCTGCATGTATTGAAGCTCCTTCGTTGTTTCATCAAACTGGTTATCAAACTCAAGAAGTTGACAACCTTCGCTTACGAGTAATGCCACCAATTTATCTACAAGAATACTGATAACAGCATCTGCCATTTTCCTGTGAAATAATACCATAACTTTATGAAATGGAATTCAAAACTAGGTGCAGGGAAAGTGGAAAGAATAAAAAACTTGGTAGAAAATATTGCAAATGGATTAGCTACAAGAAAGTAATTGCACAAACATTCATACAACAAACATATTTTCACTTTATTTATATAATTTTTCCTTAAGCCTAATGTATTGTTTAGAAACTTGCAAGTCAACTCAAAACTCAACTATGTGAACTCGAATCAGCATGAAAATGTGACAAGTTCCTCTATGACTTAAGTGTTGCAAAACTTGTTGGGTTTTTCGAAACTTGCTTGAGTTTTACACTAACTATGTGGACCCACCAAATTTTGTATTAATTAGCCGAGTTTATAGAGTTAAAAGGTTTGATGAAAATGTAGAGGTTTGAACCCACTACCTTTAACATAAACAAAGACCTTGCTCGAGTTTCCTAACATGAACAAATAATAACATGTGTTATGATCAAATCAATCTGTGAATATGTTAGCATACACCAACTTATCTACAAACAATAAAATCATTAACTGAGACCCTCAATGGTCGATAAATAGAAATCTAGAAACAATGGTCCGCACCTTTAAGAAGGAATCTTCGATTTTGAGCTCCTAGGGTTATAGATTTGGAAAAAATCACAAATTCCTATACACATACCAAGAACTATTTGAGATTCATACAATTCATCATAGAAAAACCTAGTTGGAAAGTATGATTTGTTTTTTACCTCCCAATCGCAAGTGGGGTAGATTCGGCTGAGGAAAATGATCGATGTTAGGGTTTTAATTGGAAGAAACCAATGAAGGAAAGCAACAAAAACTCCCAACTCCTACTCTCACTCTTCTTCTCTTCTTCTTTCTCTTTATCTTTCTCTCCTTTGGAAAATGCAAATTTGTATGGAGAGATGGAGTGCCCAAACGAGGCCCTTATATAGTTCTAGAAGTTATGCAAATGGCCCCAAGGGCTAGGTTTTCATTATACTAGCCTTATGGGAGAGTGTTTCTAACCTCTAGGGCCCATTATGAGGTGTACATGTCGATATACACCATAGAATAGTTAGCCCTAATGATGATTTACATATGGATATAATCGACTCGCCATTTGTATGCTTGATCGACGAGTATTATTAAAAGTCTGTTCAATGGTCACTGATGGTCGATCGGGGCCACGACTATATGGATATGTGTAGGAAAATATCTTTAGTTGGTACATCGACTTTGGCCATGAATTGACGGTCTAAAAGCTACAACTTTGTAAAGAACAAATGGACTTATTTCACTTAAGTTTCAGGCTTCAGCATAGGGTATTTGCGCATTTCAAGCACTCGGCCTCTGGCTGAAGTTGCGTAGTTTTGGGTACTATCTTGATTCTCCATATGCGATGGAGGTCAAGCCCAGCGAGATGGACATTATTTTATAGTTTCGGAACTAGTGGCCCACTAACGAGCAGTCTAAAGCTTGTTCAAAAAATTAGGGCATTTTTTGAATGAATTAGGTATCAAGAATTCTTGTGCACATTTATTAGGGTTTGAATTACCTAAGTTCATGGTGTGGCCTATTCGCAACCAGTGGAAATGACGATTCGATTATAATCACTCTAAACTGTCGGTTCTTAGGCTAAAAGGATACTTACTCAGTTTGGTTTGTTAATTAAGATCTGATCCCTAGTTATCTAGACTTTGGGAGAGTCTTCATTTAGTTGTGGTTGCCTTGATTAGTCAGTGATAGGTCAGCTAGATTTGGGCCTCATGTGAACAAATCATATGACTAAACTCGGTGTTTAAGTGATCGACAGGATGGTTGATTGATTTGATTTGTGCAATTCTTTATTAGTATCACCCACGTATAAGCTAATATCGAGTGTTAATGGTCAGTAAGTGACAACATAATTTAATCATAATGAATTTTTTCAAGGGTTTTTGAAAATTCAAAATAGCGAAAATCCAAGACGTTACATGGAAAAACTACATGAAGAAACTACTGCATAAATTCAAAGAATTCACCCTGGAACAAATCCAAAAGTATATTCGTATTGAAGAAGAATCCTATAACCGAGATAAGAAGGATGATGCAAATAGTGCATCCTCATCCAAGGTGAATGCAGTAGAAAGACCATCTCAAAACACTAACTATGAAAAATCTGATTCCTTTAAACCTAACAAAGACCAAGGAAAATTCGAGAAAACTCAAAAGAAGAAAAACGACAAACCCAAGGGATCTTTCTATGTCTACAGGAAGACCGAACATTTTGCCTAAGTCTGTAGGGACCACAAAAAGCCTAAGAAAGAGGCCAATGTAGTAGAAGATGATATCATAGCAATGGTCACAGAAGTGAACTTAGTTAAGAGAAAATTTTCGGTTGGTGGTATGATATAGGTGTCACAATCCATGTATGCAATGATCGATTTGCCTTCAAAACCTATGAAGACGTGACCAATGGTCAAGAGGTTCAAATGGAAAATGAAGGTCAGTTGAAAGTCGTAGGCAAAGAAATCGTGGAATTACTCTTTACCTCTGGAAAGAAGGTAATCCTGACCAATGTACTGCATGTCCCAGACATAAGGAGGAATTTAGTTTCAGGAAATCTCTTGAGCAAACCTCATTTGATACCCAATATAGCATCCACTTGTCCAAGATCCTTCATTTTGAAAATTTGAAGAGAGAAACTTCTTTGTTACAGTTACTCCTTCCATTTTATTACTGATTATTAACAAATTATCTACATACAAGCATATAATTACAATATAATCATTACACACTTTTGACTATATGCATTTATCAGCAATGTTATGTGAAAAACCATAAGATAAAATTTTAGAATTAAATTTATTATGTCACTGTTTTGGTGCTTGTTTTAATCCACACAAAAACTTAATAAGTCTGCACACTTTCCTTTAATTGCCTAGTAGAACAAGTATACCTCTTCATCGAGGTCACCATTTAGGAATTTTTTCTTCTCGCCCATTTGATGGATATGAAGATAATGTATGGATGCTAGAGCGAATAAAATCCTAATCAATATTATTCTAGCCACTAGTGAATATGTGTGAACATAATTGATTCTTTCTTTCTGTCGAAAACCTTTAGTAACTAATCTTACCTTAAAAGTTTGAATTGTACCATCAGTGTGATATTTTTTTCTTAAATACCCACTTATATCCTATTGGTTTAGAACCTAGAAGTAGATCCACCAGTTCCCATGTTTGGTTAGATATTATTGAATCCATTTCATCATTAATGGCCTCTTTCCAAAAAGTGGAGTCTCTTGAAGTCATAACTTCACTAAAGGTTTTAGGTTCATCTTCTATAGTTAAAACCATAGGCATTTTTCTAATGACCTTCTCTCTATCACCCTCAACTAGATGAAAAGAGAGTCGTTAAGAGTCTATTTAATCAGGATCAAGACTCTTTTCTACTCTTACTCTTTGATCCTGCGAGATTCACTTAGTGTTGCAGCTTCTAATTGTGTTTCTTTTATAGTTTTATTAGGAGATTGAATCTCAGTATTCTTTTTCTCCGTGAATATAGAGTTCTCAAAGAACTCTACATCTCTAGACTTTATGATTATATTGGAGTCTAAGTCTAGAAGTCTATAGGCCTTACTATATTTTGCATATCCTACAAGGACGCACCTGATAGCTCTTGTTCGTAACTTAGTTCTTTTAGGTTCTGGAGTTCTGTAATATGCGAGACAACCCCACACTCTAAGATACCCTAGGTTTGGTCTTCTTCATTTCCATATTTCGTATGGAGAGGTCTTGGTTTTCTTAGATGAGATTCTATTTAAAACATGACATGCAGCTAACATCGCTTCTCCCCATAGGTTTAATGGTAACTTTGCTTGTATTAACATTGAGTTGACCATTTTAACTAAGGTCCTATTTTTTCTCTCTGCTACACCATTTTGTTGTGGTGTATAGGGCGCTGTACACTAGTGTATTATGTCATGTTCCTCACAATAGGTAGAAAATTTATTAGAGAAATATTCTCATCCTCTGTCACTACGAAAGATTTTAATCTTTTTAACTAATTGATTTTTTACTTCAGATTTATAGATATTGAATGTATTAAATGCTTCATCTTTTAATTTTAACAGATATACATATACATATCTTGAACAATCATCTATAAACGTTATAAAGTACCTCTTCCCTCCACGGGTAAGAACGTCATTTAGTTCACATATGTCAGTATGCACTAGGTCTAATATTTGAGATAATCTGTCAACACTTGGGAATGGTTTCTTAGTTATTTTAGACCGTATGCGTACTTCACATTTATCTTTGTCATTATCATTGTATGATATTAGGCCGTTCTTAGCCATGAGTTTTGTTATGGAGAAATCTTAAGCATGACCAGTCCGGGAAAGGTCTCCGAGTAACGAGGTTTGGCGGGACTACACTTGGCTCGATCTCGTTCAACTTTTTAGAGGTCGGCTCTGAGGCATAACATCGGTGTCACCCACTGAAGTTAACCGAAAGAGTGGACACGACCGGCATAACGTCCCATTAGCACACAATCTGGTGACAACTATCGAGACCTGCACGTTCGTCAGTCGTGGTTAATGGCTAGAATCATGCCGAGAAAGGCGGGCACGTCCACCCTGGTTGTAAGGTATAAATACCCATTGAATACATAGGAACAGGCATGCGATAGCTTACACCCTAACTCCCAACTACTCCACTCAGACCCAGGTTCCTAGCCTGACTTTGGCATCAGTGGGTCCCCTGCTCTAGCCGGGGTCTCCTTTGTTCTTCTCCTGTGCAGGCTTACAGGGCTCAGAGCCAGCCATCGGAGCTCGGTTGGGTGACCAGATTTTTGCATCAACATTTTTGGCGCCGTCTGTGGGAACTTGCGAGACTAAAAGATCTTTGTAGCTTTACCAGAAATGGCTAAGGGTAAACGAAATGCACTCCTAGCACCTGCAGTGGAGTCCAGGCCCGCGGAGCAACGACATTCCTCGTCGATACTTCATGACGAGTCGGCCCCAACGGGACCATCTCAACGGACCCAGAGCCGTGGAGGCAAGTATCGAGCATTATAAAATCAAGTGCAAGTGTTGGTCAATGAGATCAACCAGATGAAGCGGAAGCAAGCCATGAGTTAACATCCGCCACTCGACCAAGGCGAGGCCTCTCCGTCTGCAGTGGAGTGACCCATCATTATAGGTTCGCAAGCAAGAGCATCTCAGAACGTGTCGCTCGAGCACCGACTCATACACGAGAAGTGAAGCCCCAGATATCGACTTACATGTCCGAGACCTCGACGTTATCTCCAACAGATCTTTGCCATGAGCTGGAAAGGAGGAGGAGGGGCAAAACGCCAGAAGTCGAGGCTTCCCGAGAAATAGTCATGGAGAACAGGGATCCATGGGAAGCTCAGCTCAACGAACTTCGAAATCAGATCAAAACCTTGCACCGAAGCCACCAGGCACCGACATCAACTGCAATGGAAGCAATGATGGAGGAGACCGAGCCTCCATTTACCAGTGACATCATGGATGCCGCCATGCCACCGAGGTTTAGGATGCCCCCCATTGCTCAATACTCGGCATCCGGCAACCTAATGGAGCACATGGAGTCTTACCACTTGTGGATGCAAATCCAATCGGTCTTGCAGGCAATGATGTGCAAAGCATTCTCCATAACCCTCACACGAGCTGCAAGGAGTTGGTATCGACAGCTCAAGCCAAGGATGATTGGTACGTTCGTCGAGCTTAGTTTCTTGACGCCGTTCATCGTCGGGAAGAAGAACTGAAAATCGTCAACCCATCTACTCAATCTTAAGCAAAGGAAAGGAGAGTCATCGAAAGACTATATCTCTCGTTTCAATGAGGAGGCCCTACAGGTCTACGATTATTCCGACAAGATGGCCTTGTCTGCGATGATAAGCGGACTCAAAGAGGGAAGGTTCCTCTTCTCGATCGGGGAAAATTCACCGAATACACTGGGAGAGCTCATAAGTCGTGCACAGAAGTACACAAACGCCAAAGAGTTCTTCAGCTCGTGAAAGAGCAACCAGAACCCAGAGCATTCGTCCAAACAGAAAAGGAAAAAAGATGAAGCGCCACCGCATGCAAATAAGAAGAGGTTGGATGACAACATCTCCCGTGATCAAAGATCAAGTAGGAGGCCTATTGTTTTGGGGAGAAGCCATTTATATGGATTCCTATTTGGTAAATTGATCTTGTCCTACAATCGAATTAGATTAAAAACTCCGAGAAGAGATGGTTTGAAAAATATGTTAATATTTATTCATTTGAACTTTTAGTTGTATTTTTATGTTAAATGTTTAAAAGGGTAAAAGATAAAGCTAAATGTAATGTCCAAACAGTATATTTTTCTTGGCTTTCCAAATAAATCTAGGGTGACAGATCATGGGACCCTATTGTCTGTAAGTTATTATAATAAATAGATGGGATGTCATTTTTAATGAGGATTCAATGCAAAAAGGAAATGTGCAACCTCGCTTAGAGAAATCTAAGATTTAATCTTCTAAAAATGTTCAAAGTCAACTTGTTGGTTCAGAAAATTCACAAGATGATAAGCTCGAAGACAACGTACCTAATAACAAGCGTGGAGAAGAAACACTGTTACTTGAATTCAAAGTTATTAATACTATCATAGGAAGGCCCCAAATTAACCTCCAACAGGCTCTAAGACTATGTGACTACTTACGCTTACATTATAAATAAGGATGAGCCTGTTCATTCTAAGAAGCATGATCAAATCTCATGGATGCTAGCTAGTGGAGAATCTATGGAGAAGTAAATAGTGGCTTTGCATAAAAATAAGAGATGAGAATTAATTGAATAACCAATAGAGAAAAATTACAAGACAATTAATAATATTGATGGGAAGGTTGAAAGATACAAAGCCCTAATGGGAGTAAAAGAGATACTCATGAATAAGGTATCAACTTTCAAAAAGAAAAAATAAAAAAATAAAAAAAAATCTTCTCATGTTGCTATTTATATTATTTTAAGTATTATAATTGTCTTTGACCTAGAGTTTAAGTGGTTAGATGTGGAATATGTGTTTAAAAATGGATATCTTATTAGGAAAAATATATATGACTCAACTCAGAAAAAAAAAAAAAAAAAAAAAGGAAAAGAAGCTTTTTCTTTTCTTTTTTTTCTTTTAAAAAATAAAAAAAGATGAAGACTTAGTTTACTAGCTAAATAAATCGTTTTATTGTTTAAGAGAGTCATCAGATATTGGTACAAGCAAACTGATTCTTTCATTATGAACTTGTAATTTTCAAAATGCAAGGCCAATCACTATGCCTATGTTTGTGAGTATGGTGTTGGAGTTGTCCTCAAAAATTAATGTTTTCTTATAAACTACTAGTCATGTGGATGTGACTGGGTTGATCTCAGCCGTAGATCATGATGACACTGTGTCCTTAGTGAACATTATGATGTGCCTTAGTTAATGTGGTGTGTAAAATATATGGAAATTTTGAGGGGTATAATTTATTTTTTAAAGTTTTAGTTGATCAAAATTCATCATTGAGTGGACCATTTGACCAATTTAAACCTAAATCTATGACAATCCGTTTGTTGAACAACCAATCCATACCCTAGATTATAGATCCAAACCCTTTAGACTAAAGATCAGCCCTTGGATTATCAAATCAACCGTTAAAAGTGCCCAATTAATGGATAAATTGCTAAGATTACATAAAATGACTATTGGATCACATGATTTACCTAATAATCACCATTCATGTTGTTCCATATTGCATTAATACTAATATGATATAATTTTCATAATTTGATTATGAGTAGAACTCCAGATCTAGTGCCAGAAATGTCAATGGTCGTGATAAATTGATGATATAACATGATGTAATGGACCATCATTCAACTAAATGACTTTAATATGCTTATTATACTTAGATATTATTATTCATGTGGTTAGATTTCTTTTTGTACATGTGAAATTATGAATTATCATGCGTACATCCATGGCCCATCATCATATTTCATTAATCATACATTTTTAACACTTAAGAGCATTTTTCCCTGACTCCTTGCGTCATGACCATATCGAAATGATACTCTCTGATTGAGTTAGATCAAACACATATAATTTACACATGTGTGGCACGCACACACTTGATAGTATACCTTCATAAATGAGATAAGATCAGGAACACTTTATTAGATACACCTTAGATCCTATACATGGTCAAGAACCACATCTTCTTATCCGTAAATCATTCTTTAAAAAAATATAAATATAAATATAAATATAAATAAATTAACATGGACTCATCTTGGGTGCTAGTTGAACCGTTTTAGATCTTACCATCAGTTTATGTGGGACTCAAAATGAAATGGTGTGTTTATAAATTATACATACTCCACAGAGTAGCTTTATTATAAAATCTCTCTAAACCATGAAACGTTTCGTCGACCTAACATTACAAAAGAAGAGAGTTTTATAAAAAGGAGGGACGTGGGCCACCCTATGCCCTATCTGTGTACAAATACAGAGAGAAAGTACTTAGTGATTTGTTTAAGTGAGCCCAGCCTCTGCATCACGACATCTAAGCCATCCATTCTCATCCATGTGCTCATCTTAGGCATTGTTCTATTTTTATTTTTATTTTTTGTTTAAAATCTAACGGTTAGAAACCGTTGAGTGAGTTCCTATCAAAAGCTACACTAGTGGGCCATACTGATCAACAAACAACAGAAAAGAGCGAACCAAGCCGTGGGACGCGGATTGGCTACTGACACGTTGAGTAGCGAGACTGCTACTGAAGTCACGTCACCAAGTTCTGTGGGCCCACCATGATGTATGTTCTGTATCAACCCCGTCCATCCACCTGGAGAGATTATTTTAGGCTAAGATTCAAAGAATGAGTCACATCCAAAGCTCCAGTGGATCCCACCACAGAAAACAGTGGGGAAAGTGACGCTACCATTAAAAACCTCTAAAGGCCACAAAAGTTTTCGAACAAGATGATATTTGTGTTTTACCTTTTTTAATGTCTTTGTTAACTTTTGAACAGGCTGGATTTCGAAAAAACATCATGGTGGGCCTTATGAAGGTTTCAACGGTCTTCCCTCCGTTTTCTGTGGTGGGGTCCACTAAAGCTTTGGATGTGCCTCATTCTTCGACTCATGCCTTAAAATGATATCTCCAAATGGATGGACGTTGTGGATACAACACATACATCATAGTGTGGTCCACAGAACTAGGTGACGTCACTTCAGCAGCGAGTATCGCTACTCAACCTGCGGGACCCATGCTTCCACGTGGACAGCAGCATGTATTACCACACTGCCACGTCAGCGTAATAGGCCCCACGTGGGTTGAAGATCGATTACAGTTTGGTACGATTGTGGTTAGTGGGCCCCACTTGATGTATATGTATGTTTGTGTAAGATTTCTTTTTTATTGATTTAGAATCTTGTAAATACATCCCTTAGATGTGTAGTGGACCTAACCAGATCCATGATCATGAAAGTGAACCCCACCACACTGACTTGGGATAAAGATTTAGATTTGATCATATATGTATGATAACTTGAAGATTAATGTTTGATGGTGATATTTTTGTGTTCCATCACGATTTATATTGAAATCCTTGTAAATACACTTGCTACCTTTTAGATCATTGATAGAATCGGGTCTAGATCACTTGATGTGAACACAAATCAGTGGTATGGATCAACCCGTGATCAAGCGCAGGGGTGGCTCAAGGGGGTAGGCAGGTGAGGCAATCGCCTAAGGCTCCCTAATTATGAAGGCCCTATATTATAGCAAAATTAAAAAAATTTAATTATAAAGGTCTTATATTATAGAAAATTAAAATT
The DNA here is from genome assembly GCA_030180095.1 of Magnolia changhungtana. Lineage (NCBI taxonomy): Eukaryota > Viridiplantae > Streptophyta > Magnoliopsida > Magnoliales > Magnoliaceae > Magnolia > Magnolia changhungtana. Next base: position 2,700,578 of record JASAUF010000224.1, on the reverse strand, counting down.
AAGAAAAAGAAAAAAAGCTTAAATTTTTTAAAATAAAACTTATTGAAAGGCTTCCAAAATAGGAATATCTAAACATTAGTTTACAAATTTGAAATTGAAAATAAAAAACAAATCCTATAAATTAGCACTATCAATAATAGCAGTCTAACTCTATCGTCTCTTTTCAAAATAATAGCATCATTCCAAATAAATTCTTCTCCTAAAACCTATGACCACAACTACCTACTTTATTGCTAATTAAATTCTTCAAAAATTAAATTCTAATGTCGTTTTTCTAAATTAAATTCTAACTTTATTTTTCTAACAGTTTGGATTTATTTTTAAAATTAAAAGTTTTAAAAGAAGTTACAAAAATAGAAATTAATACTCCAATTGAAATACTTAATTTAATAAAAGAACTAGATTGTTTTCCAAATTGTTTTATTGCATATAGAATACTATTTACCATACCTATTACAGTTGCATATGCAAAAAGAAGTTTTTCAAAATTAAAGATTATAAAAAATTATTTACGAACAATTATGTCTCAAGATAAATTAAACGGTTTAGCAATTTTATCTATCGAAACTAATTTATTGGGTAAACTTAAATACAAAAGTTTAATTAGTAATTTTGCATTTAAAAAGGCAAGAAGCAAATTTATGGTTTAATTTTGAATTTATTAATTTTTTTTATTTTTTAAATTAAAAAGTTTCATTTTTATGACTTGCCTAAGGCCCCCAAAAATGTTGAGCCGCCCTGATCAAGCGTAATAGGCTCCACATGAAAGAATATGTAAAATACAATCCACCCTATGGATTAGATCTGTCCAAATTAAACTAGATCATAAGAAATTCAAATGATATTATTAAAAAGTAGCCCATGTCACGAGATCAAGAGTTGGGATGAGTGTGGAATTGTGAAGATGTGAAGATATATAATTAATTTTGCTATTTCTAGAACTAGATGCATGATGGTCATCTCTTATCGTGGACCCAGAAATATGTGATCATGACCACTCTAAGTGGACCCCATCATATGATCGCAATCCAAATAAATTAAGTAATATTAAATTTTAGTAGAATCATGATTTAAAAATGTGATGATGCATATCGTGGCCAATCTTGCATTTTTTTTTAGGGCCTCATGTGTAAGAGAATCTGATCTAAGTGGGCCCCACCTTGATATCTTGCTTTGGTAACTTGATAGAAGATCTAGAACTATAAAGAACTTTATATCATTTAGATGAGAGATCTAATGCAAATAATTAATTAAAGTAGTGTAGCCGTAGGCCCTACCAACTTTAAAGGCACCGTAAAATGAGCGCGCTGTGTACACTTAGATTTGAGGGTATATCTCAATATTTAAGAGTAGATTTTCATCCAAGATGTTAATTAACCATGATTTGGTCATGTTAGTCTCAATCCATAAGCTGATCTTGGATCTGTACCATAGAAGTTAGGGAAAAAGATTAAACTAATGATCTAGACCATTATATTTATGATATATTCCAATCAAACTATTGATCAAAAGTCTAATCACCTAATTAAAATTTTTTACTTTAAGAAAGTAAAATCCACCCGACCAAATTACCTAATTAGATATTGATCTGGACCATTAGATTCAAAATTGTGATATATTAAGAAAATTAACGGTCAAATTAGATAAGTCTTAACATCTAATCATTATAAAAGATAGTTCTTGGAAACTCCTATTTTCTTATATATGGAATGGATGAGTCTTAACACATACATTATGATACAGAGCCCATCGAAGTTCCCCACATCAAAATTCCTATTTTCTTATCTCTGGAATGGAATGAGTGGTGTACAGCACAATAACCACCCACGTTTTGCCTAGGTTTGATTTCGGTGTGACCACTTGCTTGCAAAATCCGTTTGCAGGAGCTTCCCAAGCAAGGTGAGTACACCATAATGTTTGTGAGATATCCACCCCATTCATCTGTTTTTCTGAATCATCTTAGGACAATGGCTAAAAAATGAGGCGGATCCAAAACTCAAGTGAGCGGCATGATAGAAAATGGTGAGGATTGAATGTCCTATCGAAACATTTGTGGGGCTATAGAAGTTTTGAATTAAACTTATATATATATATATATATATATATATATATATATATATATATATATATATATATATATATATATATATATATATATATATTTCCATTCAACCTAGAAGGAATGAACTTATGGACAGTGTGGATGGCATATAAACATCAGAAATGAACTTATGAACTGTGTGGATGATATATAAACATCACAGTAGAGGCCAGGGATGTTTCAATGGTAAGCATTTCCCTAACCATTTCTTCCTGTGTGCCGCTCACCTGAGTTTTGGATATGTTTGTGCCATGTCCTAACATGATCAGGCAAAATTGTTGAAGGGGTGGATTTGTCACAAACATTGGAGTGAGCCCCACATAACTTCCCATGGTAGGAAGTTCTTTAGGAAAAGGCTTTCTCTGGCAAACCAGCATACATGGGAAAAGGGGGCAGCTGATTTACTGCCAAAGCATTTTGGCAAGAAGTGCACTACTGGGAATCTAGGTGAGGCCCACTTTGATGTTTGTGAGAAATCCACTTTGTACAACCGTTTTTCGTACTCATTTTAGGACATTCAACTAAAAATGAGCTGGATCCAAAACCCAAGTGAGCCCCACGATATAAAATAGTAGGCCACCGTTGAAACATTTGCATGGCTAAAAAAGGTTTTTATTATGGTAAGAATTTTTGTTTTCAATTTATCCCAGTGGTAAACCTTATAAATGGTTGGATGGCATATAACACTACGTGAAAAATGGAAAAAAATGACAGATTTAGAGACGGTTCTGGACCGTCTCTAAAATTGCTTGGTTTAAAGACGCTTTTAGAGACGGCCATAAACCGTCTCTAAAATTTTAGACGGCCCCTGACCGTCCTTAATATTGTCTTACAAAGTTGAACGTCCACAAATCGTTTAGGACGGTCGTTGACCGTCTTATATGCGGTCATATGAGACGGTCCTAAACCGTCTCTAATAGAGACGGCCTTTGACCGTCTAATATGCGGTCATCTGAGACGGCCATTGGCCGTCTGCATTAGAGACGGTCATTGACCATCTTTTACTTGTAATCTGAGACGGTCAAGGACCGTCTCTATTAGAGACCGTCCTTAGCCGTCTTATAAGCCTGTTGAAGACCGCCTCTATTAGAGACTGTCAAAAACCGTCTCTATTAGAGACGGTCCTAGACCGTCTCTAATAGAGACGGTCTTTGACAGTCTCTAATAGAGACAGCTTAGGACCGTCTCTAATAGAGACGGTCCTAAACCGTCTTATAGCCCTGTCAAAGACCGTCTCTAATGCTCAGGTTCAAAAAAATTATGAATTTTGAAAAAAAATAGTTGAGAAGCTTAGAAAAATAATTGCCAATATTTAAGAAAAATTTAAATTTCAAAAAAAAAAAGAAAAGAAATAATGTTGATAATTTTGAGAAAAAAAGTTTTGATAAAAAAATGATATTTTGAAACGAAAAATTTTAAAATTAAACAAAATTGTGAAAAAATTGACAAATTGTAAAAAAATATATATTTAAAAAAAGAAAACTAGATTTTGTATTTTGACAAGAAAAATTTTAAAGTTATATAACAAAAGTGAGATTTTAAAAATGATATTTTTAAAAAGAAAATTTAAAATATTAAACAAAATTGTGAAAAAATTGACAAATTGTAAAAAAAATATATATTTTAAAAAAGAAAACTAAATTTTGTATTTTTACAATAAAAATTGAAAAGTTAGATAACAAAAGTGAGATTTTGATGATGTGTTGTATATCCTCGCCGCCCCTATGTTTTTCCAACCCATTTTTGGGCCAGGTAATAATGTAAAAATGTTTTAATTTTTAAAAATTTTTGTCAGTAATATATATATATATATATATATATATATATATATATAGTTTTTATATCATATGAATGAAAATTTTATATATATATAATTAAAAGGTAATATTTAAATGATTTGTAATATCACATGAAAAAGAATATTGAAAAGTTTAGAAAATTTAACTATGTTTAAGAAAAATTTTGAGAACAAAATAATGCTTTTGAAGAAAAAAATCGGCATTTTGAAAATTTTGAGAAAGAATTAAAAAGATGAGAAAATTTTTGAGATTTTGAAAATAAAAATTCAAAATTTGTATTTTAAATATTTTTGAAATATTTTATAATAAAAATGATATTTAGTTAAAAGAGTAAAATATATATATATATACATTTTGAAAAAAAAATGTTAAATTTATTTGTGAAAAATAAAATTACTAAATTTTCGGGCACATCCACTAATTAAACCTTTAATCGTTTTTGGACAATCTAATCAATTCAAATTGAAGAGTAAATAACTTCAGATGTTTAAATCAAATTTCACTGAAATTGTTGATCAATCTTGTATGCCCAATATCTCTCTCATATGTAGCTTGATTGAGGCGAGTAACTAGTCAAATTGAAAATATTGATCATTAAAATAGAGTGAATGGACCAAACATGTAAAATGGGCCAAATATTCTAGTTAAAATTGTGACCCAACTTACTGACCTCGTGAGAACCTAAGAATTGACGTTAGAAAGTTTTGTGGCCCCCATCATGATGTGTGTCGAACATCAACACCGTGGATTTGATGTGTCCCCTTTAGGTTATGGGATATCTCAAAAATCATCGGTAAACGAAACTCAAGTGGGCCATACTATTTAAAACTATGTGAAGACATCCTAAAAAATATAAAAGCACTTGGTGGGGCCCACATGAGTTTTAGATGCGGTTAAAACTTGGTCTAACCCCCTCATCCAAGTGGGACACACATAATGAGTGGGTTGGATATGTGAATCACATTTAGGCAGGCCCAATATATGATTACAAATGTTGTAAGGAAACCTTTCTCCACTACATTTGAGTTACTCGTTACCTTTACCAGAGTAAACTCTGTGGGGTGCACCGTTATTTATTTATTTTATCCACTCCATTCATCCATGTTAACAGATAATTTGAGGTCTAAAGAACAAAAAGGAAGCATATCCAAAGCTCAAGTGGACCACACCACAGGAAATAGTGTGATTGAACCTATACCATTTAAAATTTCTTGGAGGCCATAGAAGTTTTGGATCAAGATGATGTTTGTGTTTTCTATTCATTTATATATTTTTGATATTATGAACAACCTTTATCCATTTTTGGACAATCTGATCAGACCAGATTAAAGAGTAAATAACTTCAGATGTTTAAATCAAAATTCACTCAAATTGTTGATCAATCTTGTTTGCCCAATATCTTTCTCATATACAGTATGATCGAGGCGAGTAACTAATCAAATTGAGGGTAATGATCAGTAGAATAAAGTGAATGGACCAGACATGTAAAATGGGCCCATCACGATGTGTGTCGAACATCAACACCGTGCATTTGATGTCTCCCCTTTAGCTAATGAGATATCTAAAAAATTATTCGTTACGAAACTCAGGTGGGCCATACCATCTAAAACTATGTGAAGACATCTAAAAAATATAAATAGTACAATATTGGATGACATACCATTTTTATCACCATAAAAGTTTTGGATCAAGCTGATTTTTATTTTTTCCCTTCATCTGGCCCTGTATGACCTAATTAGAGTTGCACATGAGCAGAGTAAGCTCTGCACTAGCTAAATGGTCGGTTATGAAATCTGACTATGCTACATGGGCTACTTTAAGAAAATTTCTCTGAGACACTGATTCTGACTATCATCTTCTGGAGATGAATTTAGAACAATCAAAAGAAACTTTTAACGGCTCTCATTGAAATCTAAAAATCAAAGGTCATTATCAGGAAATTGTAGAATACCTTATATGTAGTAGTAGCAGTGATATAGACAATTCAAATCACTAGACCATTTCAGAATGTGGGCCTCTGTGGGTGGCAACAAACATTGGATTACATTCACGACGGACGTAAAGAGAACTCCATCCAAAAAGTCCTAACTTGATCGCCATGCTAACCCAAATGCTATAAATTCTGGCTCACCCCAACCTTTCAAATCCACCAAAAATTTAGACTCGACTAGACTCGACTTGTACTTGGTCGAGTAGAGCACGAGCAGCGAATCTATGCTCGATGCCCGAGTAGAGCCGAGTACGAGTAGGACTCAGGCATTAAGAGCCAAGTACAAGTAGTGCGATACTCAACTCGGCTCGACTCGTGTACAGCTCTAGACCTAATCAACATATTAGATGTCAAATAAACAGTACAGTAAGCCTTAGGAGGATTTTAATGATGGATATCCGATTACTATTGATTTCATGTGGTGTGGTTTGGTGCACCTGAGATTTCTGTGGTGGGGTCCACTACAGATTTTTATCTGCCTCATTAAAACAATAGTGATTGGATATCCACCATTAAAACCCTCCTAAGGCCCACTGTACTTTTTATTTGACATCCAATTTGTTGATCAGGTCATACAGGCCCATATGAAGGAAAAAAAAATATCAGATTGATCCAAAACTTTATATGGCCCCCAAACATATTAGATGTCAAATAAACAGTACAGTAAGCCTTAGGGGGATTTTAATGATGGATATCCGATTACTATTGATTTCATGTGGTGTGGTGCACCTGAGATTTCTGTGGTGGGGTCCACTACAGATTTTTATCTGCCTCATTAAAACAATAGTGATTGGATATCCACCATTAAAACCCTCCTAAGGCCCACTGTACTTTTTATTTGACATCCAATTTGTTGATCAGGTCATACAGGCCCATATGAAGGAAAAAAAATATCAGATTGATCCAAAACTTTATGTGGCCCCCAAAAGGTTTTTAATGGTCGACGCTCGTTCAACACCGTTTCCTATAATGTGGTCCAGTTGAGATTGGGATGTGGTCTAGTTGAGATTGGGATATACCTCATTTTTTATCTCATACCATAAAATGAAAGGGAAAAATAGATGGACAGCAGGGATGAAACACATACATCATGGTGGGGCCCACAGAGCACCGACCACGTACGTACCATCTAAAATCATGTGAAGATATGCCTAAAACATATAAAATCACTTGGTGGGTCCCACCTGAAATTTGGATGCGTCTGAAACTTGGTATGACCCCTCATCCAAGTGGTACACACATAATGTATGGGCTGGATTTGTGAACCACATTTCGGTGGGTCCAAAAGATAATGGATGGGCATTAGGATAGTTTCAATGGTGGGAATCACTCTCCCTGCTGTTTTTTTGTGGTGGGGTCCACCACAGATTTTTATCTAGCTCATTCTTTGGCTGATAACTTAAAATGATATTTCAAAATGGATGTACGGTATGGATATAACACGTACATCATAGTGGGGCCCACCAAGCACCGACCAGCGTCATTGTCCAAACGGTGTAAAACGCACACCGTGCGTGTCTGATCGAAATCCCTAATTTCAGACTCCCGGTCTCGCGCGCGCCTCTCATTTCTTCCCCCTTTTCTCCCTCTCATTTTCGGATCCCAGAAGCCCTAAAACGCGATTGCAGCTCTCATTTCCCCCTCTCTTGCTCTCATTTTTGGATTCAAGAAAACTCGATCTCCATTGATTTCGGGCGTGATTTCGGGCGTGATTCTGCATCGGAAGGTATGCGATTCGCACCCTCGCCTCTCTCTCTCTCTCTCTCTCTCTCTCGTATGGCTCTCTCTCGCCTCTCTCTCTCTCTCGTATGGCTGTCTCTCTCGCACCCTCTCCCTCTCTCCCTGACTCTCTCTCTGTCTGTCTCTCTCGCACCCTCTCCCTCTCTCCCTGACTCTCTCTCTGTCTGTCTCTCTCGCACCCTCTCCCTCTCTCTCGTCTCTCACTTCCTCTCTCTCTTTCTCCTTCCATCATGTCGAGGTAGACCACACCACAGGTAGACCACACCACAGGAGACAGTAGCGATTGAACGCTGACCATTAAAAACTTCCTAAGGCCCACTGTAATGTTCGTTTGCCATCCAGCCTGTTGATTAGTCACACAGACCTGGATGAAGGGAAAACCCAAATGTCAACTTGATCCAAAACCTGGATGGGCATTAGGATGGTATTGAAATCTGGTGAAAGAGATTTGGATATTTGTCCAGTGAGTGGCCCTCTGTCTACCAGCTTCTGCATTTTTAGATTTGGATATTTGTCCAGTGAGTGGCCCTCTGTCTACCAGGTTCTGCATTTTTGGTTTTAGTTTTCTTTAATGAAATCCTCTTTGATTTCTAAGTAAAAAAAGGTTGTGGCTTCACAAGATTGGCCAGAGGTCATTAAGTATGCTGGTTTGGTTTGGTTTGTGCACAAGCTCACACTGGAGCTGATCCAAGATCTTTTAAAGTCTGGCAAGCTCTGTCTGAGGCACCGATTATGGGTGGCATGATCAAGTATTGTCTCTTATTTTCTTTGAGCTTTTAAATAAAGTGGTAGATTTATTATTTATGATCGATGTGCTCTTGTGGGTTTTCACAAGTGGCCATCTTAAACAAGATCTATTTAATGTTGCTGCTTAAAATAAAGAGAGAGATTTTAATATCACTAATCTGTTCTTTTTAAATCCAGGGAGCTTCTGATTTCTTTCCGTCGAGCAACTGGGTAGAAACCTCGGTTTTTAAAGGGTTATGTCCTTCTCTGTTTTTGTTTGTTATGTAATGTCAACTTACCTTACCTTTCCTGTAAATCTTGATAGTTGCACTGAATTCAGATTTCTAGAAATACATATATATATATATATATATATATATATATATATATATATATATATATATATAAAAGAGTTACATTGATTAATAAAACTTTAAATGAATGGAATGGGTCATAGGTGTTTCAAGTTAAAGCCACAACTGGATATGAATAGTACTGACGAATAGGACACTTGTGTTTGTATTTGTCCCCTGAAGACAATGAAGACGTTCTATGAAACCATCTTCAATTTTGAATAAGATATGGTTGATATTTTTGGGTTTAGATTCATCTCACTATCACCGTAATGGAAGATCTGCAAGTGCCTGAAAAGGTGATTGATTTGAGAAGGTAGTTCTTGTTTGCAGGCACCACAAGAACAGAAGGAGCTGATGAACAAGACTTTGTCCAGGCCTTCTCAAATGGCTGTCCAACTTGCACCGAAGAAATATAAGACTTCTTCAAACTCACACACACACACACACCAAAAAAAAAAAAAAACATGCCTATTAGTATATTACATTAAAAATAATTAAGCCAACGGATTTTTTTTATGTATCCCTGCCATGATGTATGTGTTTTATCACATGGTATATTCACTTTCTAAGCTCAATTTAGGTCATGAGCTAAAAAATAAGGCAGATCCAAATCTCAGGTGGACCACACACAGAAAACAGGAGTGATTAAAACTTACAGGGAGCCACAAGTTTTGTATGAAACTGATAATTGTGTTTTCCCTTCATTAAGGTGAGGTGACCTCGACAAGAGGTTGGATGGTGAATAAACATGATAATAGGCATTAGGAAGTTTTTATTGGGGCCATTTAATCACTGCCATTTACTGTGTAGTGCGGCCACCTGAGATTTGGATCTATTTCATATTTTAATTCATCCCCTAAAATGAGTATTGAAAAATGGATGGAAGGTTTAGGTCAAACACCGATGAGATTCATTAGTGACCCCTCCAGTACTAGGTTGGTCTGGAAAGGCTCCCACCATTGTGGGGATGTTGATTGCCTACTGACCCATCATGTGGGGCACACCATAATGTATATGTTTTATCCAGCTATCCATCCATTTTGTCATATCATTTTAAGGTGTGAGCCCAAAATTGAGGTAGATCCAAAGCTCAAGTGGACCGCACCACCAAGGAAATAGTGGGAATTGAATGTTAACCACTGAAAACTAATTTCTTTTTGCAAGCTTCAAGAGAATTTAGTTAACTCAGAACATATTCCTGTGTCCTTTACAAGAAAATAAAGTCGTTTTTATATTCAGAATTGTTTTCATTCCTTTGGAGAGTGAGATGGTAGTTTAGTTGGCCTCATATGTTGGCTCAAAAGTCAGAACTTCAAGGATTGCAAGTGGTTTCAATAATTTCACCCGGAAAAATAAAAATGGTTTCTTCATGCAACAGGTATTTTGTTGTCTAAGCACTCAAATTAGAGATTAGTTGTTTTGCTAATGGAGCCTAGCATGCCTTGTTTTCCAATATTTGACAGGATGCAGAAGAATGTTGGACCCAACTTATGTATACACTTTTCTCAATCTCTAAAATCGCCAGACTCGAGGTATTTTTTTTTTGTTATATATCTGATTTTATTTTAATTTTTAGAAAAAAAGGTGTTAGATAGCCATTTGAACCTGTTCAAATGAGTCAAGTACATGATATAGACTTACAATCTCAAATGGAAAATTTTCCCATGGTACAAGTGCATGGAAAACTTTCCACATATCAACTTGCATTTGGATCAGTTGGCCTCCACATCACCCATCTGGACCGTTCATTAGGACAACATCTCCACAACATCAATCCAACTTTGGCATGTATGAGAATATGAAAGTATTACAGCACAGGAAACAGTTTGATTGAACATCTACCATTGAAAATTTTTTGGAGGCCAAAGAAGTTTTGGATCAAGCTGATGTTTGTGCTTTCTCTTCATCCATGTCTTTGTGATCATATTAACAGGTTGGATGACAAATAAAAATTACTTTAGACCCTAGGAAGGTTTCAACAGTGGAAATCCGGATTTTCTTATTAGCAAATTTTAACTGAACTCATTCTTTTGAAAAATAGAAAAAATGGGAATATTAGTAAATATGGATTTTCTTATTAAGAACAAAATGGAAGATGGATTGAAAAAACATAAAAAAGTTTCTGACGTAAATTATTTGTTCCAAACAGGACATTTATCAAAGGAGCACTATTGGGTAATATTTAAGATTTTCATTATAAATAGATTAAGAGCCAATGATAATTATAAGTAGACTTGCAGCCAAAAATAAAGAATTTGATTTTTTTCAAAACATGGAAAGACTAATCAGTCATACTTCTTGTAACTTCACCAATTGCTTGCTTCAAATGGAGGGACTGCACAAAGATTTGGTTAGGGAGACTACTGATGGTGAACTAGCAGCTGCAACAAATATGAGAGTTATAAAGGTGAAAAGAAACATAAGTTGGTCCGTAAGATAAGAGGCATGATTTTCCTTTTCAATTGTTAGTCATAGATTGACAATACTTGTTTCAATTTTCTTGGATGGATGATGAATGTATTTGAGAATGTAGATGAAAATAAAAAACTTATAATATATATATATATATATATGTTATTAATGGAGGATACCTTGTTTAGGGGGACATGAAATTCTTGTAGCTTATGGTATGGTGCCCCATATTGGTTGTATGTTACTAGTATGTAGTAGATAATACTAGGTTCAATAGTAGATAATACTAGAAAATCCCTAAACCTAAACCTACACCTACACCTAATCCTAATCTACTCCTTAACTTGAATCCAAACCTAAACCTATACTTATAACCTAAAACTATTCTCAAATCCCAAAACCTATAACCTAAACTCAAATCCAAACCCGAACCCGAATTCCTAAACCTTAACCTAAACATATAACCTATAACCTATAACCTAAGCCTATACCTAAACCTATAACCTTACTTATAACCTAAAACTATTCTCAAATCCTTAAACCTTAACCTATAACCTAACCTAAACCTATACTTATAACCTAAAACTATTCCCAAATCCCAAAACCTATAACCTTAACCTAACCTTTCCCTAAACCTATACTTATAACCTAAAACTATTCCCAAATCTCAAAACCTATAACCTTAACCTAACCTTTCCCTAAACCTATAACCTAAACTCAATTCCTAAACCTAAACCTATAACCTAAACCTAAACTTAAACCTATAAGCTTGACTCAAATCCCTAAACCTAAACCTACACCTAATCCTAATCTCAACTCCCTAACCTAAACCTAAACCTACACTTATAACCTAAACCTAAGCCTAAAACCTAAACCAATGACCTAAAACCTAAATGTATTCTCAAATCCCTAAACCTAAACCTACACCTAATCCTAATCTCAACTCCCTAACCTAAACCCGATCCCAAACTCGAACCCAATTTCCAAAACCTAAACCTTAACCTATTCTCAATTCCCTAAACCTATAGCTTATAACCTAAACCTTAACGTAAACCTTAACCTAAACCTTAACCTAAACCTATAACCTAAACTCAATTCCCTAAATCTTAACCTATAACCTAAACCTAAACCTATAAGCTTAACTCAAATCCCTAAACCTTAACCAATAACCCAACCTAAACCTATACTCATAACCTAAAACTATTCTCAAATCCCAAAACCTATAACCTAAACCCGATCCAAACACGAACCTAAATTCCTAAACCTTAACCTAAACATATAACCTATAACCTATAACCTAAGCCTATAACTTAAACCTAAACATAAACCTATAACCTAATCCTAAACCTATAACCTAAACTCAAATCCCTAGGCCTTAACCTAAACCTAAAACCTTAACTCAAATCTATAAACCTTAACCTATAACCCAACCTAAACCTATTTATAACCTAAAACTATTCTCAAATCCCAAAACCTATAACCTAAAGTCGAATCCAAACTCGAACCCGAATTCCTAAACCTTAACCTAAACATATAACATATAACTTAAGCTTTGTACCAAAACCTAAAACCTTACTTATAACCTAAAACTATTCCCAAATCCTTAAACATAAACCTTAACCTAAACCTAAAACCTAAACCTAAACCTAAAACCTAAACCTTAACCTACACTTATAACCTATAACCTAACCTAAACCTAAACCTAAACCTAAACCTTAACCTAAAACCTAAAACATAAAACCTAAAACCTAAACCTAAACCTAAAACCTAAATGTATTCTCAAATCCCTAAACTTAAACCTACACCTAATCCTAATCTAAACTCCCTAACCTATACCTAAACCTAAACTTGAAAACCCAAACCTATACCCAATCCCGAACCCGAACCCCGAATTCCTAAACCTAAACCTTAACTTATTTTCAAATCCTAAACCTAAACCTACACCTAATCCTAATCTCAACTCCCTAACCTAAACCTAAACCTAAAATTGAAAACCCAAACCTAAAACCCGATCCAGAGCTCTGATTTCCTAAACCAAAACCTTAACCTTTTCTCAAATCCCTAAACTTAAACCTACACCTAATCCTAATCTAAACTCCCTAACCTAAACCTAAACCTAAACCTAAACTTAAAAACCCAAACCTAAACCCAATCCCGAACCCGAACCCGACTTCCTAAACCTAAACCTTAACCTATAACCTAACCTAAACCTAAACCTAAACCTATAACCTACACTTATCCTAAATCCAAAAACCTATAACCTAAACCTAAACCTTATCTAAGCCAAAACCAAAACCTATAACCAAAACCAAAACCTATAACCTAAACCTAAACCCAAACCCAAACCCAAACCCATTCTCAAATCCCAAAACCACCTAAACCAAAACTAAAACCTATAACCTAAACCAAAACCAAAACCTATAACATAAACCCGAACCCATTCTCAAATCCCAAAACCTATAACCAAAACCAAAACCTATAACTTAAACCAGAACCCATTCTCAAATCCAAAAATCTATAACCTAAACCAAAAGCTATAACCTAAACCCGAACCCATTCTCAAATCCCAAAACCTATAACCTAAACCAAAACCAAAACCTATAACCTAAACTCCGAACCCATTCTCAAATCCAATAACCTTATAACCTAAACTTAAACCTTATCCTAAACCTAAACCAAAATATATAACCTAAACCAAAACCAAAACTTATAACCTAAACCCAAACCCATTCTCAAATCCAAAAACCTATAACCTAAACCTAAACCTTATCCTAAACCAAAACCAAAACCTATAACCAAAACCAACCAAAACCAAAACCTATAACCAAAACCAAAACCAAAACCTATAAGCTAAACTCGAACCCATTCTCAAATCCCAAAACGTATAACCAAAACCAAAACCAAAACCAAAACCTATAACCTAAACCAAAACCAAAACCAAAACCTATAACCTACACTCGAACCCATTCTCAAATCCCAAAACCTATAACCTAAACAAAACCAAAACCTATAACCTAAACCCGAACCCATTCTCAAATCCAAAAACCTATAACCTAAACCTAAACATATAACCTAAACCTATAACCTATAACCTAAATCAATACCTATAACCTAAACCAAAACCAAAACCTATAACCTAAATCCGAACCCATTCTCAAATTTCAAAACCTATAACCTAAACCTAAACCTTAACCTAAACATAAACCAAAACCAAAACCTATAACCTAAACCAAAACCAAAACCAAAACCTATAACCTAAACCCAAACCTATTCTCAAATTCCAAAACCTATAACCAAAACCAAAACCAAAACCTATAACCTAAACTCGAACCCATTCTCAAATCCAAAAACCTATAACCTAAACCTAAACGTAAACCAAAACCTATAACCTAAACCTAAACCTAAACCAAAACCTATAACCAAAACCTAAACCCGAACCCATTCTCCAATCTCAAAACCTCGTACTTATAACCTAAAACTATTCCCAAATCCCAAAACTTATAACATAAACCTAACCTTTCCTAAACCTATAACCTAAACTCAATTCTCTAAAGCTAAACCTACACCTAATCCTAATCTCAACTCCCAAACATGAACCCGATTTCCTAAACCTAAACCATAACCCATTTTCAAATCCAAAACCTATAACCAAAACTTAAACCCAATCTTGAACATGAACCCGATTTCCTAAACCTAAACCATAAACCATTCTCAAATCCAAAACCTATAACCTAAACCCCAACCCATTCTCAAATCCAAGAACCTATAATTAACCTAAACCTATAACCTATAACCTAAATCAAAACATATAACCTAAACCAAAACCAAAACCTATAACCTAAACCCAAACCCATTCTCAAATCCCAAAACCTATAACCTAAACCTAAACCTTAACCTAATCCTATAACCTAAAATCAAATCCCTAAACCTTAACCTATGACCTATAACCTAACCTAAACCTATACTTATAACCTAAAACTATTCCCAAATCCCAAAACCTATAACTTAAACCTAACCTTTCCCTAAACCTATAACCTAAACTCAATTCCCTAAAGCTAAACCTACACCTAATCCTAATCTCGACTCTCTAACCTAAACCTAAACCTAAACTTGAAAACCAAAACTTAAACCCAATCCCGAACATGAACCCGATTTCCTAAACCTAAACCATAACCCATTCTCAAATCCAAAAACCTATAACCAAAACTTAAACCCAATCTTGAACATGAACCCGATTTCCTAAACCTAAACCATAACCCATTCTCAAATCCAAAAACCTATAACCAAAACTTAAACCCAATCTTGAACATGAACCCGATTTCCTAAACCTAAACCATAACCCATTCTCAAATCCAAAACCTATAACCTAAACCCGAACCCATTATCAAATCCAAGAACCTATAATTAACTCCGAACCTATAATTAACCTAAACCTATAACCTAAATCAAAACATATAACCTAAACCAAAACCAAAACCCATTCTCAAATCCCAAAACCTTTTACCTAAACCTAAACCTTAACCTAATCCTATAACCTAAAATCAAATCCCTAAACCTTAACCTATAACCTATAACCTAACCTAAACCTATACTTATAACCTAAAACTATTTCCAAATCCCAAAACCTATAACTTAAACCTAACCTTTCCTTAAACTTATAACCTAAACTCAATTCCCTAAAGCTAAACCTACACCTAATCCTAATCTCGACTCCTAACCTAAACCTAAACCAAAACTTAAACCCAATCCCGAACATGAACCCGATTTCCTAAACCTAAACCATAACCCATTCTCAAATCCAAAAACCTATAACCAAAACTTTAACCCAATCTTGAACATGAACCCGATTTCCTAAACCTAAACCATAACCCATTCTCAAATCCAAAACCTATATCCTAAACCCGAACCCATTATCAAATCCGAGAACCTATAATTAACCTAAAACTATAACCTATAACCTAAATCAAAACATATAACCTAAACCAAAACCAAAACCTATAACCTAAACCCAAACCCATTCTCAAATCCCAAAACCTATAACCTAAACCTAAACCTTAACCTAATCCTATAACCTAAAATCAAATCCCTAAACCTTAACCTATAACCTATAACCTAACCTAAACTTATACTTATAACCTAAAACTATTCTCAAATCCCAAAACCTATAACTTAAACCTAACCTTTTCCTAAACCTATAACCTAAACTCAATTTCCTAAAGCTAAACCTACACCTAATCCTAATCTCGACTCCCTAACCTAAACCTAAACCTAAACTTGAAAACCAAAACTTAAACCCAATCCCGAACATGAACCCGATTTCTAAACCTAAACCATAACCCATTCTCAAATTCAAAACCTATAACCAAAACTTAAACCCAATCTTGAACATGAACCGATTTCCTAAACCTAAACCATAACCCATTCTCAAATCCAAAACCTATAACCTAAAGCCGAACCCATTCTCAAATCCAAGAACCTATAATTAACCTAAACCTAGAACCTATAATTAACCTAAACATATAACCTATAACCTAAACATATAACCTATAACCTAAATCAAAACATATAACCTAAACCAAAACCAAAACCTATAACCTAAACCCAAACCCATTCTCAAATCCCAAAACCTAAACCTTAACCTAATCCTATAACCTAAAATTAAATCCCTAAACCTTAACCTATAACCTATAACCTAACCTAAACCTATACTTATAACTTAAAACTATTCCAAAATCCCAAAACTTATAACCTAAACTCAATTCCTAAAGCTAAACCTACACCTAATCCTAATCTCAACTCCCTAGCCTAAACCTAAACCTAAACTTGAAAACCAAAACTTAAACCCAATCCCGAACTCGAACTCGATTTCCTAAACCTAAACCTTAACCTATTCTCAATTCCCTAAACCTAAACCTAAACCTAAACCTAAACCTAAAACCTAAGCTAAGCCTAATACCTAAATGTACTCTCAAATCCCTAAACATAAACCTACACCTAATCCTAATCTCAACTCCCTAACCTAAACCTAAACCTAAACTTGAAAACCCTAACCTAAACGCGATCCCGAACCCGAACCCGATTTCCTAAACCTATACCTTAACCTATTCTTAATTCCCAAACCTATAGCTTATAACCTTAACCTAAGCCAAACCTATAACCTTAACCTAAACCAAAACATATGACCTAAAACCTAAATGTATTCTCAAATCTCTAAACCTAAACCTACACCTAATCTTAATCTCAACTCCCTAATGTAAACCTAAACCTAAACTTGAAAACCCATACCTAAACCCGATCCCGAACTCCGAACCCGATTTCCTAAACCTAAACCTTAACCTATTCTCAATTTCCTAAACCTTAACCTATAACCTAACCTAAACCTAAACCTAAACATAAGCCTAAAACCTAAACCTATGACCTAAAATCTAAATGTATTCTCAAATCCTTAAACCTAAACCTACACCTAATCCTAATCTCAACTCCCTAACCTAACCTTAAACCTAAACTTGAAAACCCAAACTTGAACCCGATCCCGAACCCAAACCCGATTTCCTAAACCTAAACCTTAACCTATTTTCCAATTCCCTAAACCTATAACTTATAACCTAAACCTAAACCTTAACCTTAACCTAAACTTAAACTTGAACCTATAACTTATAACCTAAATATATTCTCAAATCCCTAAACCTACACCTACACTTAATCCTAATCTCAACTCCCTAACCTAAACCTAAACCTAAACTTGAAAACCCAAACCTAAACCCGATCCCGAACCCGAACCCGATTTCCTAAACCTAAACCTTAACCTATTCTCAAATCTCTAAACCTAAACCTAATCCTAATCTAAACTCCCCAACCTAAACTTAAACCTAAACCTTAACTTGAAAACCCAAACCTAAACCCAATCCCGAACCCGAACCCAAATTCTTAAACCTAAACCTTAACCTATTCTCAAATCCCTAAACCTATACCTACACCTAATCCTAATCTCAACTCTCTAACCTAAACCTAAACCTAAACTTGAAAACCCAAACTTGAACCCGATCCCGAACCCGAACCCGATTTCCTAAACCTAAACCTATTCTTAATTCCCTAAATCTATAGCTTATAACCTAACCTAAACCTAAATTTATTTATATATATTATGCGTGGATGAATGTAATGTGAATAAGATTGTTTGTGTTTGGATGGATGTAGTTTATGTTTGGATGGATTTACGTAGTTTGGGTTTAGATGGATGTGAATGTGATGAAATATATTGTATAACAGGTGTATATCAGGAAGATTGTGTTTGGATGGATGTGAATGTGAATGTGATGAAATATATTGTATAACAGGTGTATATCAGGAAGATTGTGTATCTTCCTGTGTTTGGATGGATTTATGTAGTTTGGATTTTGATGGATGTGAATGTGATGAAATATTATTGTATAATAGGTGTATATCAGGAAGATTGTGTATCTTCCTGTGTTTGGATGGATTTACGTAGTTTGGGTTTGGATGGATTTACGTAGTTTGGGTTTAGATGGATGTGAATGTGATGAAATATATTGTATAACAGGTGTATATCAGGAAGATTGTGTTTGGATGGATTTTGATGGATGTGAATGTGATGAAATATATTGTGAATGTGCATGTGATGAAATATATTGTATAACAGGTGTATATATGGAAGAAGACGGTCAAATTTGGTCCTTCAAGGGTCACAAGAGACGGCCTATAGCAGTCCTTTTAAAGGACGGTCCATGACCGTCTTTTTAAGGCTCAAACGAGACGGTCCATGACAGTCCTTTTAAAGGACGGTCCATGACCGTCCATTTAAAGGACGGTCTATGGCCGTCCTTTGAAGGCCCACAAGAGACGGTTCATGACAGTCTTTTTTAAAGACGGTCCATGGCCGTCCTTTGAAGGCCCATAAGAGACGGTTTATGACAGTCTTTTTTAAGGACGGTCCATGACAGTCCTTTTAAAGGACGGTCCATCGCTGTCCTCTTTGGGCTCATAAGAGACGGTCTATGACAGTCCATTTTAAGGACGGTCCATGACCGTCCTTTTTTAGGACGGTCCATGACCGTCTTTTTTTCGTCAATAAAAATGACGGTTTTCAACCGTCCTTTAAGTAATAGGACACGTCAAAATTTGACTGCCTATGTGACGGTCCATGACCGTCCTTTTTGGTCATTTGAGACGGTTTTGGACCGTCCTTTTTTCGCTGTTTTGGCGTAGTGTAAGAATCCAAGTGGATCCCAAGAATTGTAGTCATTTCTATTGCAAATTATATAGAATAATATACTTTCTATATAATGTGGAAACCGAAAATTGGAAATAAATCTGAAATATGGATAGGCTGAAGCTCGTCTGAAACGCTGTCCTTAAAGCGTTATTTGCCCCTACTCAAGTGAATTGAGTAAGCTGATAGGTTACAGGCAAATTAATAGCTTCTAGGACACGACAAGCCTGGTGTGGGTCTGCGTTCAACAAACACGAAGGCCCACCTATTGGAACTCTATTGCACTCAGTCTGGTAGAAATACAATAATAGAAAAAATCCCAGAAGAAAGAAAAAGAAGAAATTGTCGTTTTAGACCATTGCACTGGTCAAGTCTTCATCTGCTGGTTTAGTTGAACCGTTCTAGACTACACTATTGGTCTATTCTTCTTGCAAAGGTTCAACCGTTGCTGTTTTGCTGAAATTACTGGAGTATAGTGAGAGGAGTAGTGTGCTGTCTCAATTCGTATGGTAGTGCTGGATTGGATTGTGAGATGGTTTGGAAACCTATCCAGGCCCTCCTTTTATAGGATATGGTGGCTGGGAGTTATGGTACAGGGAAATAAATCTCATGACCGTTTTTTGACTGTTGGAGAAAACTAGCCGTTTTATGGCCGTTTTCAGTGCATCACAGTATGGCCATTAATACATTGCATGTTGATCGTTGTGAAGAAACGACTAGCCGTTTTCTAGGCTTGGGCTAGCCATGTCTAGCTTTCAAATTGGACCCTCCACTTATGGCACAGCTGTTATAGATTTTCTGCAACAGCTCTTTTTCCAGCCCTCTATATATTCTGAAGGATTCTCATTCAGTCCTCTAGTCTCTCCTTCACCCAGCCATCACCTTAGCCACTTAGTCGCACAGTGACTCGCACACGTCTCGCATCGGTTCGCTCAAGGTCGCGAAGGAGCAACCTTCTGCGACACGATGCGGACGTGCAAAGTGCGCCACTAGCGCCTCTACAGCCACACCGCCTTACATGTCCACGCCCTCCCACTGAGCCCGAGCCCGAGCGTGTGCAAGGTCCATAGTCCACGGACTAGGTAGGTAAATATTATGATACTCCACTATTATCATTTAAACCACGGATTTTTCTCTTCCCTTTTCCATGTGGGACTATTCCTAAAAACCTACAAAACGGTGTTTTTTTCAAACAAAATAATATTTTATATATATATATATTATTTTTATTATTAAAATATATTTAAAATCAATATTTTTTCAACAATTTCTTTTCCCAGTTTTCCCTTTTGTGTTGCCCTCTTGAGTCTTGGAGCCGGCTTGTTTTTTTTATGGTATAAAATGAGATCACAAAACATATGAAAATTTATCGTAAACACCATGATAGGCCTTACTTAAATTCTCAACTAAAGAATTTAGTAGGAAAGCCAGCGTACGAAGGAGAGTGGATTAGGTGAGACCCCGGACTCATGCAAGAGCAAGACCGTGCGGCCCTTACCGCGGGGTTAGGGTGAGGCCACCTTAAGGTATGTATTATGTATCTTGCCGTCATTCATTTTTCCAGATAATTTTAGGGCATTATAAAAAATGAAACAGGTTCAATAATCAGGTGAACTATACCATAGCAAACCGTGTTTATTGACCATTAATGGGACACACGTTTCGTATTAGGCTTAGATGATCCTTCGTACAGACCTATGCAACCACGTTAACAAATTAGTAAGTAAAAAAAAAAAAAAAAAACCCACCGCGGAAATAAGTATGCCCTAGGAAGATTTTATTTGTAGAGCGATCAACCACCACTCTTTTTTATAATAAGGTCCATCTGATAATTGGATATGCTTATTTTTGGGATAATTACTAAAATTGGAAATGCTTGTTTTTGAGATAATTCCTAAAAATGATCTGAAAAAATGGATGGACGGTGTGGATAGATAAGACATATATCAAGGTGGGCCATCTTGCGTGAGAATGGGTCTCACTTAATCCGTTCTCGTCCGGGGAGGGGCGTGGCTTCAGTGGATTAGGGGATCCACATAGGTCCGTGTATCCCTGTTTTGAGCCCACCTTGATGTATATGCCTTACATCCACGCCGCTCATCCGTTTTTCCGTCTCTTTTTTAGGACGCCATCAAAACTGATGAATATGCCTTAAATCCGTTTCAGATGCCGTTTCGCTGGTAACGCTGCCTCTGGTTACTTGGGTAGTGATCGGTGCTCTGTGGGCCTTATCATGATATATGTGTTTGATCGGCGCCGTCCATCTATTTTTACAGATCATTTTATCTCTTGAACCAAAAAATGAGGTAGTTCTAAATCTCAGATGGACCACACCGTAGAAAAAAATAATTACGATTAACTGTCTACCATTAAAATCCTCTTAGGGTTATGTCATACATAGATGGATGAAGGGAAAAAGCAAGAAAAGCTTATCCAAGACTTATATAGACTCCAAGAAGTTTTTTAAATGGCGTGCATGCGTTCAATCAACACTGTTTACTATGATGTTATCCTCTTAGGATTTGGATCTACGTCAGTTTTTGGCTCACATAATAAAATTACCTGGAAAAAATGATGGACGGTGTGGATGAAACACATACATTATAATGAGCCCACAGAGCACCTTCCAAGGTCACTAGCCAATCTGCGTGCCTCCACAGGAAGAGGGGCGCGTAGAGCTAGGCAAAATGGACCCGATCCGGCGGATCCGCCCTGATCCGCCCCGTTCCGAACAGATCCGATGGCCAAGATCAGGCCTGATCGGGTCAGATCTTTTAGATCCGATTATTTTCGGCTCGGGTCCGGATAGACCTATATCCGGACAGACCCGACCTGAATACTCGACCCGAATGGCGTAATCGTATGTATTAAGTGTGTGTGTGTGTGTATGTATATATATATATATATATATATATATATATATATATATATATATATATATATATATATATATATATATATAAACTTTTACCGCCTAAATTTAGCGCCAAAACATCCCGCCTAATGTCCTCTCAATCTCTCTTTATCCGTAATTCTCTCTCGTCTCCCTATTTCTATTGAAGAAGAAGGCAAGAAGAAGGTACTGCTGAAGAGAGATATATTGAGAAGAGTTTGGATATCTCTGCTGGAGAGAGAGATATATTGAGAAATCGGTATGGAAGAGAGAAAGAGGGAAAGAGAAAGAGACTCGCAGGTATGTTTTATATCCAAACCGTCCATCCATTTTGCGAGCTCATTTTAAGGCTTTGTATATTCATCAATTTTAGGTTCAACCACTGAAATGATATGGAAAAACGAATGGACGGCGTGGATAAATCACATGCATTTAGGGTGGGCCCCAACAGAGTTTACTCGGTATAATGAGATCATTCACCAATATACCACACAACGCTATAGGAACGGATTGGCTACTCCCCCTCACACCAGTCCCAGGGCTGGTGGTCGATGCTCTGTGGGCCCCACCATGATGTACATGTTTCATCCATTCCGTTAATCCATTTTTATGGATCATTTTAGGGCTTGATACAAAAAAAGATAGGGATAAAAATCTTATGTGGACCACACCACAAGACAAAAATAATGAATGGATATTCACAATTAAAATCCTCCTAAGGCCCACTGTACTGTTTATTTGACATCCAATCTCTTTATTTGGTAATAAAAACCCAGATGAAGGGAAAAAATAAATATCAGCTTGATCCAAAACTTTTATGGCCCCCATAATGTTTTTAATGGTCAAAATTCATTCAACACTGTTTCCTGTAACGTGGTCCACTTGAGATTGAGATATACTTTTTTTTTTTTTTTTAATATCATAAAATGATATATAAAAATAGATGGACGGCATGGATGACACACATACATCATGGTGGGCCCCACAGAGCACCGACCGCCAACTAATGGCCGTGGTCAGGGGAGTAGCAATCTGTTTCCCAACGAATACAGCTAGCTATAGCTAGCTGTAGGTACATGTCGTGTCAAGACAGACATCATGCGAAAGAAAGTTCGTGCGCGGGAACCCATGGGGGACCCACTGCTATGTTTGTGCGAAATCCTCCCCGTCTATACGTTTTGTGAGTTCATTTCAGTACATGAGGCTAAAAATGAACCGTATCCAATACGCCGGTGGGCGGAAAATTAATTGAACCTCTACAGTTGAAATATTCGTAGGGCCACAAATGTTTTGAATCAGGTTAATATTTGTTTTTTTAGTTTATCCCAGTAGGAATGACGTTATTAACGGCATGGATTTCATGTAAACATCACCGTTGAACCCACGAAGGTTTCAACGGTAGGAATTTACCTAACCACCTTTTCCTTTAATACGGCCCACTTAAATCTTGGATTCTTCTCACTTTTGGTCTCATGCTGTAAAATGATCTCAAAAAACGGATGAACGGACTGGATTCCTGAAAAACAACACGGTGGGCCCCACATACGATCTTAGCAGAGGAAGTGTGAAAGGCTTTCCTTGGAAATCCGCGTCCCCTACTAGCTAGCGTGTCGTGCACGCCAAGGCTAGCTGTACCTCGAGCTCCGAATTGTATGAATGGCTGAAATGAGTTCTATATTACATGGGCCCATAATGATGTATTTACTATATCCATACCGTTTATCTAATTTTTGTGATTATTCTAAAGTATTTAGAAAAAAAAGGATTCATATTTAAAGCTCATATGGACCACACCGAAAATAGCAGCGAGGATGATGATTTTCACCGTTAAAAATTCCATCCTTACCTAATCTGATCCGACTGGGTTTCTTTGCCCGAGTCGGACTTGGTTCGGGTCCAGCCAAGCATATAACGGATCTGTTCGAATAAGGTGTCCTGGACCCGATCCCGGTTCTGATCAGCTCTAGGGGTGCGCCACCGCAGTGGGTGGATCCCTGTTTTCAGGGAGCACGGCCTACCGTGGGGTTTTTTTGAAAAATCCACCCCGTCCATCCGTTTTTTCAAACCATTTGAGTTAAGCCTAAAATTGAACCAAATCCAAATATCAAGTTGATCATATTACAGGAAACAGCAGGTGTGTGTGTGTGTGTGTGTGTGTGTGTGTGTGTGTGTGTATATATATATATATATATATATATATATATATATATATATAGAGAGAGAGAGAGAGAGAGAGAGAGAGAGAGAGAGAGATGTATGCTCAACTACGCACTTATGCACGTGCACACCTTTACACACGTGTCATGGGAGTGTAATCCGGACGGTCCATGTGATGTAGAATCCCATGAAACCCCATAGGGCCAAATTTCATCCTGAGCTAAAACTCTGGTAGGCCATAGAAAAGAGAAATGCAAATCAAAGGATGTATCATGTATCCTTGCCCCGTACTTTCAGTACTTGGGTGTCACCATAGAAATCCAGTTTAACTACACATATAGCTTTTCTTACACATCTACGTCTAGTGATCCCCAATTCATCAATCTCAACCGTCTTGTACAATGTTCATCCCTATAACAAGTCATCCATCCGATTGATTTTCAAATTAGCCCATTATATCTTCAGAGCACCTATTAAAGGATCTCAATCGTTCTGATAGACTAATTAAACCGTTAATCAGGTCTACAAACTTCCATTGTACGGTCCATCTTTGGAAAATGCAGATCAGATTGTCTGAATTCATATTCAACCCCTGGGTCTCACCTAAAGGGTTCTTTAGGATCCTAAGGGTTATTGTCTATTAAATGTTAGTCAATCCAATCGTTGGACTGTTTACATAAACCACGACTTGGTAAATTATTAGAAACTCATGTGGTAGCTCACTCCAACGCATAACGAGCAGCCCCATATCTTACATGTAGGTAAAACAAAAGATGAATAAATAACAATGTACATACAGCAATAATAATAGCAATTAAATATTTAATAACATAGGGGCATGAAATGAATGGTCCTAATGGAGTGGGATCATGACTAGACTATATATATATATATATATATATATATATATATATATATACACACAAGTAGTAATAATGGAATAAGATTAAATTAATATTAACATCATTATGTGAATGGTAACAAGTCTCGAGCATATAAAAGATCCATTATAACCTTTTGACCATTGATGGTCTGATTGGGATCGATTTGATCATCAGATCAGTGAAATTGGCACCTAAAGCATTGATTTGGTTAGCATGGCCCACCTAAGATCTGCATCTGCCTGATTTCTGGTTAGAGGGCCTGATTAGGGCCTCACCTCCACCCCGAACTGGGCCAGACCCCTGGATGGGACCCCTGGGGTGAATGGACGGAGAGGATCTATCACAAACATCACAATAGGCCCCGCATGAAACGCGAGTGCACAACTCACGCCCGTGCACGATGTGCACGGGACGACAGCTGCTGGTTTGACCAGCGCTGACCCGCACCCCATGAAATGAAAATTGGGAAATTCTCCCGCCCGTTTCCCGTTTGAAACTGAGGGCCTTCCAACCCCAAAGTGACCCATCACGATCATTTTCCGAGCCATCCGAACCGTCCATCTGGTTCGTGGGCCGCGTCTGACCAAAATCGTATAGCGGTTTGGGTACATGCATAGGAACATGGGAGATCAAACGGGGCCGTTCAGAATCCTCCATACGGCTGGGATCCGAGATGGTGGGCCCATCTGCGGCCACCTAGGTGGCCCACGATCAGAATATTCAGACGATCCCATCCAACCGTCCATTGAATGAATATTTTGTCCTTAGCAAAAAACGGCCGGACAACCATCTGCAGCAGGAAAAGGAGAGAGGGAACATCTCCCTTTTTGGGAAGCAATTTCCGACCATTCCATGGGCCACGTGGGGTGATCTCCGCCACCCCTGGAGGCGGTGCGAGATGGCAGAGGAGAAACAGTCATTCCGTGAGAAAATACCGAGAATCAAACTTTCTAATGTGTGAGATTGAAGCACACGTTTTCAACCCAAAAAGTGGGCTCCACACTGATCTAGGGCCTCATCTGGACCAACCAGACGGACAGGATCATGGCCATACACATCAGATGGTAATCCGCCATTAGAGGCCGAATCATCTTCTTCTTTAATCCATTCGAACCCAACCACGAGATGGGCCCCACCAGACCCAAAAATTTGCTTTTCTGGTAGGCCTGGATGTCATATATCCATGCTAACGTGTGGATGGGTCCCATGAGCCACCCTTCATTCATCACCGTGCAAGGTGGGTCGGTTTGATCCAACCGATGGGATCTCCCTCCCACGGCTATAAAAGGGAGCCCTGTAGCTCTCAGAGTTCACATAAGAAGGTAAGAAAGGAGAAAGAAAAGGGAGAGAGGAGAGAGAGAGAGAGAGAGAGAGAGAGAGAGAGAGAGAGAGAGAGAGAGAAGGAGAAAGAGAGAGAGAGAGAGAGAGAGAGAGAGAGAGAGAGAGAGAGAGAGAGAGAGAGAGAGAGAGAGAGAGAGAGAGAGGTGTGAGCCATGTCCACCTTCTACCAGGTAGCAATCTACCTTTCAAACCGAACCTGATTGCTAGAGTCGAAATAGGCAAGCAAAGTCCGGGCCAGCCTTCACAGTGGCTATATCCTGGGCCGAAGCAAGCCTCCATCCTAGATGAATTAGGACTCAAGACAGGACTACGCTGTAGCTGTATTTTAGGCCGAAAACCAGCCAAGAAATGGCTGTGATCATGACCCTGTTTCAGTCCGGGCCCAAGCCAAGAAATGGCTGTGATCATGACCCTGTTTCAGTCCGGGCCCAAGCCAAGCAATGGCTAAGGGATGGACTGAGATATCATCTTGAAAAGGGTCCCTGTCTTAGACCAGAGCTGAGCCGATCCATGGCTCTGTTTCAGTCTGAAATGGGACCCAAATGCAGCACCTGTTTCGGGCTGGGACCCGGCCAAACGATGGCAGTGCATCAGGCCAAAGCCAAGAAGCTTTGGGGCTCTGTTTTGAGCTAAGAACTGGCCAATGAATGATGGTGAATCAAGGCTTACTGCGGGCCTATCGGGAGCTCAGTTCGGAGCTAAACCCAGGCCATCACCAGACTCCCATCTGGGACCTTAAACAGGTCTGGGTTTTTGTGGTGGAAACGGCCTACAAGCTGGACGGAGATTGAACTCCAGATGGGCCGAAAACAGGGCTGGGATGGCAAATCCCACGCTGGCTGCAAACGGACTCCACTGGCTTATGCAGGGGGCCACACCGTCTTCAGACATCAGGCCACGCCATGCAACGGAAGCATGATGAGTGGGAGGGCCTTCTTCGGACCTGAAAATGCATCCCAGCTGGGCCTTGAACCCTGCCAAAAACAAACTAGAAGTGGGCTGGAAACAGGCCCTCTGTAAAGGCCGAGAATTGAGGGCGAGCAGGGCAGTTAGTTGGGCCCAGAGCTGGGTCAAGACCAACCCAAATCCTGGGCAGTAGAGTGCACCCTGTTATGACAGGTGGGCCGCACCACGTAAAAACTCCATTGCTGGGCCGCACCTTTCACAGTTGGTGGGCCACGTCCAAACTCAGGTGGGCCCCACCATACATAACGGTAGACTCACATGAATCCTTGGACTGGGCCACATAAGCCGCTGGTGGGCCATACACGAATGGAATCCCTTTGGTTGAGCCATAAGTTGGTGGGCCAGGGACGGCCTAACCTGGCTCCATCTTGGGTTTGTGTTGGGCTCTATAGCTGGGCCAAAACTAAAGCCCAGTTCGGCCTTTAGTTAGGCATGGTTTTGAGCCCCAAATCGGGTCCTTGCTGGGTAAGAGGTTGATAGGCCATACCAGAAATCTATGGGCCTTACCATACGATAGGTGGGCCTGGTCATCCTGAAGCAGGCCCATGTTCCCCAAATCGTCAAGCCCTCCCTAGCCGCACTTATTTTATGGGTAGAAACGCCTTCTAATATCAGTTATTGTATTGGGAATGACTCCAGGAGATTACTCTCGTGTTATTAGACGGCTAGGTACTCATGATTACTCAGATGAAGGAGCACACTACTATTAGTCTGGTGATGATTCTTCCCCTAGAGCTTTCCATTTTCCCCATTAGCTTAAGTTATAGTTTTTATTTAAATTCATAATTGGTGTCTCTACTTTATAACAACATATGTTAACTGTTGGGATTGAATTGCTATATTACATGTTTAATGTTTATCTTGCATATTTATTTCATGCTTGTGGACTATTTGTGGATTGCTTATGGAACTTAAACTGGTACATTAGTGAGAAATTCCCACATATAAATGTACACCCATACTTGGGATGTAACTTGACTGGTTGTGACCGTAATGGACCTTTGACTTGGTGATTATTAAGTGGTGGTTTAAATTAATCATTGATATGGGCCTACCATCCAGGGTTGTTGTGTCCAATAGTTTTTAAGAATGGTCTTTTATCGCATGGTTCTGATATTCGCCCTATATGGCTTACTTTGATATCGCCCTATGTAGCTTTGTTCTAGTATTTTCCCTATATGGGTTGGATGTTTTATACTGTACAATCATGCGATGGTAAGCCTCATATATTCTAATATGATTGGCCACTAGTCGAAAGGGTACCATTAAACATCCTAAGGTGGTAGTCTTATGAGCCGGAGATGGTGGTCGTGGGACACTATGCCCATGTCGTCGGCCTACGTTGGGCTATGTGCTCCCCGTAGTGACGGTGAGCTTATTTAAATTGGCTAGTTGTAAATGGACTAATAATGACTTGGCTAATCATGCATACATGACATATTACGATGACTTGGATCATTATGCCCATGCGATTACGCTGAATGTTGTGCTAATGACCAGTCATTCGATTTATGATGATGGTTTATATCATTATGCTCATGCGATTATGCTGAATGTCGCACTAATGACCAGTCATTCGATTTATGATGATGACTTAGATCATCATGCCCATGCGATTACACTGAGTATTGCACTGATGACCAGTCATATGCCCGTCCGGATGTTTTACCCAGGGCACAGACCGTCTAGATGTTTTACTCGGGTCGATGATTGCATGGGTGACTACCCCTATGTCTGTCTAAATGTTTTACCCGGGACAACGATTGCATTCATGCATCCATGCATCTAATAAGACTACATTTACTCTATTTTGGTTGTTTGGATGTTTTATATTATTTCTTACCTAATGCGGCGGTGAGTAATCTTGAGGGAAATTCACACTGAGTTGGTCACTCATCCATCAAATAAATATAACCGTACAGGTAGCACAGGTAACTTAAGTGATTTTCAAGTTCGGGCTGATAAGGAGCTGGGTTCAAGTGTCAGGGTTGCATGACTGTATCTACCTTGAGAAGCTGAGGGATCTTGCGGCTCAAATTTACTTACATTCTACTATTTCTCATATATTGGATCATGTAGTTCTTATATTTGTAAATTTTGGAGACATTAGTTTGTATAAGTCATTATGGGCAACTTCTTATATATTTGAATAATAATGAAATTTTCCTTTATGTCGATTTGTCCATACTACGCTCATCTGCTTACTCTGATAGTTGAAAAAAATGTACACTCGAATTTGACCATCCTTTAAGGTTAACACTCGGGTTTTTGGGACGTGTGTCATATACTCGGGTCCTGAAAAGTCGGAGCGTTATACGCACTAAGTTAAAATGGCCGCGAATTGAGTTAAATCTACCTCGAAGTGAATAGAATTAACCGCGCATTAAGTTAAAATGACCGCGAACTGAGTTAAATCAACCGCAAAGTGAATGGAATTGACCGCGCACTAAGTTAAAATGACCGCAAACTGAGTTAAATCTACAGCGAAGTAAATGGAATTGACCGCGCACTAAGTTAAATTCGACTCACAATTGCAAAAAACTAACATCTTAACCGAGAGCTATATGAAATTGACCGATAACCACTTGAAATTGACTGATAAGTGTGTGAAATTGATCGATAACTGCTTGTCACTCACTTATCAATCTTTCACAGTTCGCAGTCATTTTAACTCAGTTTGCGGTCAATTTCTCTAACTTAAGCTAGTTTGGGGTCAATTTCACTAAGTTCGTGGTCAATTCTACGATGTTCGTGGTCAATTTAACTCAATTCAAAATGTTAATTTGAAGTAGTTATCGGTCAATTTCACTTAGTCCTCGATCAATATCACTTAGTCCACAGTCAAATACAATCAGTTCGCAGTCAATTTAACTCAGTGGCCTGTGAATTTCAGTCAGTTCGCGGTCAATTTCAATCAATTCACGGTCAATTTAACTTGGTTCGTGGTCAATTTCAGTTAGCTCGCAGTCAATTGAAGTGATTTCACGGTGAATTTCAGTCAATTCGCGGTCAACTTTACTCAATTTGCGGTCAATTTCACGACATTCTCGGGCCAAAATGTAACATATTACTTGGAAAATTGATTGATAACTGAGTGAAATTGGCCGCAAACTTGTTAAAATTCACCTACAAGTCGACCACTTTGACTTGGAATTCGTCAAAATGACCGATAACTACTTAAAATTGACATCTTTTTTACCAAGAACGTGCGAAAATTTACTGAGAAGTTCATGAAATTGTCCGGGAAGTGAGTGAAACAGGCCCAAAACTTGGTGAAATTCACTTATAAGTCTAGTACTTTCATTTGGAATTCACCGAAAATGACCGCCGACTAGGCAAACTGACACTATACTTTATGATTTTTCATCATAACAAGTCAACTTTCACATTATGCTTCATTAAATATTGAATGTTATTGTTGATATAATTTCCAATTCATCCTTGTAGGTGACAAACCCTTGTGTAAGGGATTTGGTGCTATAGTCCCGAACCTGTCATGCAGATGTTCATTGACATGATGGTTTGATATCGTAAAGAGTGGTTTGGAGAAGAATGACAGTAGATTAAATATATTTAGACAGTCCCCATTCTCATTTTTACTACACATTGCATCATTTAGGTTTATAGGAGCTTTGTTTCACTTACTTATTGAGAGATACAGAGGTAATCTTGTATTCGAGATATAGGGGCACCGTTTAAAATTTTCAGAGATGGACTTCACGCTAATAATAGGGCTGAAGAACGGTGACCTCTCCATACCCAATATTTATCATTCCAAGAAGTCAATAGGAGATCAGAAATACTTCAAAGAGTATCATATCTTAAAGAAACACATACAAGAGGTGTTCAATAAGATAGTTGATAACAATAAGTAAGAAGATGTCGTGAAGGTAGCCCAAATGTTATGTGTAGAGTGGTTTGTTAGGGGAACCGACATGAATATTATGTGTTGTACAAAGTATATCGACCTAGTGGACTCATTGGAAGACTTTAATATCCACCCTTGGGGTAGTTTGGCCTTCCAGACAATGACTAAAGGGATCGAGAGTTCCTTGATGACATCACATGGGTTTACTACAATGTCAACGGCTGCGTATTTCCCCTATAAGTAAGAATTCTTTCCTTACATACTTTAATTTATAGTTTATACCAAACTATATATATATATATATATATATATATATATATATATATATATATATTTAAGACCATCTTGTTATTTCATTGTAACAGATATGGGCCCTTGAAAGAGTACCGACTCTTTATCATTTCATACATTCCCTTCCAAATTCTAATATTCATACAATATCGAGGATGGAAGGGTTGGAGGTATAAGAAAATTCATCAAATACTTGAGAGTGAATATGTAAGTCAATTTTTATAAAACTAAGTGGTCACGTATTGAAATATATATGTTTCTGTACATGAACATGAAGGATGTTCTTTTGCAGACTAAAATAATTCTTAGTTTAGAACCCACCATTAAGGAGCTGGAGACGGATGTCATTCATTTGGTCCATGATAGATCTCACGTAAGATGTCATAAAAGTCGTCTTTTATGTTGACATTTTATAATTTATTTAACATGTTACCTATTTGATATATACATTGCTTCATTTTGTAGGGCATTAAAGATGATGATGATGAAGATATGGAAGAGGGAGAGGGAGGGGGAGAGGAAGAGAGTCGTGATGAGGGAGAGGGAGCGGGATTGCAATTGACAGGAGAATTAAGGGAGAAGAGGGAGAGCTAAAGGCGGAGAGGCTTTTATTGGAGAGAGACAGGGAAGAGTTGACTCAAAAGGAAAAACATATCAATGAGAGGGAACACGTACTAATAGAGAGAAGAATAGCTGGAGAGGGAGAGAGAACTAATGCTTAAAGAGAAAGAAGCCTTAAGGTTAGAAAATGAAGAGTTGAATGAGAGGGCAGTTTTGAAGATAGAGAGGGAAACACTATTGAGGGAGAAGGAACAGTTAGAGGAGGGTAAAGTGGAGTTGAAGAGATTTTGCAAGAAGAGAAGTTAGGGCGATTTAAAGCTAGGGCTTTTCGTCATTACGGCCCCCATGCGGGGGAGATCCCCTTCCTGTAGAAGCAAGGGGAAGACCCTCCTCTCAAAGACGACTTCCCAGTGCCCCTGTTCGATCTATTTCCTTTCATAGAAACGAGCCTCAAAGGAAGCCCTCCTCCACGAGGTTTGGACCAGCCCTTCATCCGAAATCCAATTTCAGTTTATATGTTGGAAACATTACTTTCGACACTACTGGCAAAGATTTATGGGGGATACAGACTCCTTGACGTTTACATCCCCTTGCGTTTAGGCTCTTTGAAACCTTGGGGTTACGCTTTTGTAT
The DNA here is from genome assembly GCA_030180095.1 of Magnolia changhungtana. NCBI lineage: Eukaryota > Viridiplantae > Streptophyta > Magnoliopsida > Magnoliales > Magnoliaceae > Magnolia > Magnolia changhungtana. The sequence continues at coordinate 2,667,630 of JASAUF010000224.1, read as the reverse complement.
GGTTCCAATATGAGCAAGATGCCATGGCAGCGAAAGATATCCTAAATGGGAGGAGGATTGATGGCAAAATCGTCACAGTGAGCTGGGTGAAACAAAGGAAAAAGGTCTCCCCAGTGGGAATCCAGGGACCCAGATCTTCTGAAAATATCCCACCGCAGTCCCAAAATCCATCTCCCCTCAAGGCGGGCATCTCAAGGCTTTCTTATGCGGCAGCATTACAGTCAAATAAGAATAGAAGAGGGAGCAAGGAGCCCCCTGTGGAAGTGCTCCCCACAATTGCAGACCAAAGAGCAGTGCAGCAAAAACTTCTGGAGCTTGAACTAAGTCTTATAGGTAAGGTGGCTCTACCGTCAATATCGATTCTGACTTTAATTGATGCTATTAGAAAATCAAAATATGCCTCTGCAGCTATAGAAATCTCCAGGTTATCCTCTCAAAGCTTCCTTTTGCTGTTCAAATCAAAAGTCAAATACATAGAATTTCAGGAAGACATTTCCCTCCATGCCCAAATGGGCATAGAGTCGATTTCTCCCTAGTCCAAAAATTTGGCCATGAGAGAAGAAGGAATATGGATCAGGCTATTTGGCATTCCAGCCCATGCTTGGTTTGAAGCAGTGTTACTTGATTTGAGAAATTATTTCGGTAGAGTGCTCCAACTGGACGCCAATGCAAGACATGGTATCTTCCAAGCATTTCCCCGTATCAAGGTGATGCTTTGTCCAGGGGCTGAGCTGAACAGAGTCCTCAGTCTTAAAGTCCTGGACAGAGTCTTCCCGATTTTTGGAGTTGTGGAACCGATGAATCTATTGGGAGGTCAGCCATCTCAGTCCACAAATCGTCCAATTCAGGACAGTACAAAAGAGTCGGTGGAGAGAACATTCCCAATCCAGCAAGAGCAGAATTTGGGCCTGACCCAGGGAGGAGAAAGGTTAGTGTAGGTGGAAAACCAAAGGCTACATAATCAGTTGATTCTTCTCCAGTCTCTAAGGTCTGCTCCAGTGTATTCCCAGGACCCCTCCCTACATGTTCGACAAAATAACTTTGATAGGGGCAACCCAAGTAGGCTCGGCAATGAAATCCAGCCCAGTCCCCTACCTCAAGAAGCTTGCGTAAACCCCCCCCCCCCCCACATGTCATTGCAAGTTACTAGCGTCCTTCTTTGAAATGTCAAGAGCAAGAACCCCTTCCCCCGCTCTAGATCGGCGGGTTAGCCCCCCCCCCCTTTACCTCATCTAAGGAGGGCCTGGAGAGGGCTATGCTCGAGCAAGAGGGTCTTATTCTTCAGCGACAAGTAGATTTCTCTACAGATCCAAGCTCGTCCCCGTTAGGGACCCCTCCTGCTGTTCAGTTGGAAGTTGAAGATAGTTGTAGGGTAAGAGTCCTAAAAGAGGAGGACCCTCATCTCGACAGTCTTCTCACCCCTGCCTTCCGCAGCGCAGATTTTGCAATCGATCTGTCCCCCTTTTTTTCTACAGCGGGAAGGCTGGAGTGCCATGAAACATCCATCCCACCTGTTGATACTCATCCTACTAGGGTGTACTCCGTTATGGACCTGCCTGGTGAAAGGTTAGAAGATAGACAAGAGTCCATGGACCCTCGGCCTCCCTCCCCTGGAGGAATTGCAGAAGATCCAGCCCAAGACAGGCCTGAGTCAGTTCCCAGGTCTTTGCAGAGAGCCCCGACAAAATCCAAGAAAACAAAGCTTCTAAGAAGGTCAAAGGTATTATACATAATAGGAGATTGGGAATCCAGGCTGCGTAGAATAAAGAGAAGGGTGGTAAATTCAGGTTGTGTTACTGATGGATAGTCTCCTAGTTTGGAATGCTCGTGGCATTAGTAATCGGCGCACAATGTTGACCGCTAAAAGGCTTATCAAAAAGTTCGACCCTTGGATATTGGCTTTCTTGGAGCCGATGCTTCCTGACGAAATGAGAGTGGGGATTGGTTTATCCTTAGGTTTTCACCAATCCCTCTCTAACTCTGACTTAGGGGGTAAAATCTAGGTCTATTTTAGAAACCAGATTCCCCCATGACTAGCCAATAAATCTAACCAATCATTGTCTATTGCTTGCTACTTGTAGACAGTTCCTTCGCCGATCATGATTACTTTCATCTATGCGAGCTATGACAAGGTCCAAAGAAAATGCCTTTGGGATGACCTCACAGCTCTCTCTTCAGTTAGCCACAACTCGTGGGTGGTGTGTGGTGATTTTAATGCCACCATTGATGCCAGCGTAAGGAGTCGAAGAGCTGTAGACAGAGGTAGCTCCCTAGAATTTGCGGCAGCTATCGACAATGAAGGGTTGCAAGATGCTGGATTCTCTGGAAATCGATTTACATGGAGCAATAACCAAGGTGGTGCAGCTAGGGTGTGGGTCAGGTTAGACAGGGTCCTCATGAATGCGACCTGGTCTGCTAGATTTCTGACTTTTAAGGTTACCCATCTGCCCCGTATCAATTAGGACCATGCCCCGTTACTCTTAGCTTGTCCCCAGCCCTCAGCCCCAACAATGAAACCCTTCAACTTCCAAAATATGTGGATCCAGTATGATTCTTTCCACTAGGTAGTGAGGTTAGCGTGGGAATCTATAGAGTCTGCCCACCCTGTTTTCAATGTTCTGCTCAAGTTGAAAAGAGTCAAACAGGCCCTAAAGGTGTGGAACAAAGACGTTTTTGGAAATATCTTCTTGCAACTATCTCAAGCGGAGAAAGATATAGAACTCTGTGAGTATCAATTACAGGAAGTAGCACAGGCAGTGGGCCAGAATAGTGAGCTACAGGAAAAGATTTCGGAAGCGTCAGCCAATCTTGTCCAGTTACAGTTGTTAGAGGAGAAGTTTTGGAAACATAGAGCTAGGATTAATTGGTTGGAGGCGGGCGATAAGAACACAAGCTTCTTCCACGCCACAACAACAGAGAAGAGGAGATGATCGGTGATCAGCAGTATTGAAATGGAAACAGGTCAGACGTTAGTTGATAGTGAGAACATTAAGCAAGTAGCAGTTGAACATTTTCAATGTCAGTTTTGGTCCCCGGCCCCCAATAATGACCTGCTGGAAGTGGTTCTTTCCATGGTTTCGTTCGAAGCATAATGCCATGCTGATGGCCCTTCTATCTGCCTTAGAAGTTCAACAGGCAGTTGCGTCCATCCCAGTAGAGGGTGTAGTAGGTCTAGATGGATTTTCAGGTAGTTTTTTGCTGCCTATTAGGACATTGTGGATCCTGACCTCCTCAAAGCTACTTCCTTCCTATTCCAAGGTGGTCCCCTCTCTAGAGCTGTATCTGCGTCATTGATTTGCCTAGTTCTTAAATCGAATACGCCCAAGAAATTCTTAGACTATAGGCCAATCAACCTTTGCAACTGCTTTTACAAGATCTTCTCGAAGGTGATAGCATCTAGGCTGAGTCAGGTGCTGCCTCTCCTCATTTTAGCCGAACAAGGGGCCTTCATCAAAGGAAGGTTAATAGCAGAAAACATTGCTCTGTCGTAGGAGCTATTTAGAGACATGAACAAAAAAGTGCAGGGAGGTAATATCGTCCTGAAGCTAGATATGGAAAAGGCCTATGATAGGCTGGATTGGTCGTTCCTTAAGTTGGTACTACAGAGATTCGGTTTCTGTCCCCCGTGGATTGATTTAGTGGAGAAGTTGTGGGCAAATAACTAGTTTTTGGTTCTTATAAATGGGGAGAGTTTGGGTTTTTTCAAGTCCTTCAGAGGGTTGTGGCAGGGGGACCCTATCTCTCCTAGTCTTTTCATAATTGCGGCAAAAGTTTTGAGTAGAGGCCTCAAAGCTCTGGGCATACAGGGTTGTTGTTAGCCATTCAAGAGCAGGACCGATTGCCCGCCCGTATCGTATTTACTATATGCGGACGGCACTCTTTTATTTTCAAACGAGAGCCTGGCGTCTCTAAGGGCCCTCAAGTCTTTCCTAGACTCGTACCAAGTGGCCTCAGGCCAAAAAGTTAATCTGCGGAAAAACTCCTTTCTCTATTCTCATAAGCTGCCTGAATCCAGGGTGAGGGCAATCGAGTCTCTTCTGGGGATTGCTAGGGTGTCGGCGAGTTTTTCTTATCTGGGAGTTCCCATGGCTATGGGTAGGTTGAAAGCGTCGGCTTTCTAACCGATGGTAGATAAAGTCGAAGGGTGAATCAGGGGTTGGCAAGCGAGATGTTTATCTCAGGAAGGCAGGGTCATCCTAGTGCGGCATGTTTTGAGTAGCATCCATTCCTTGGCAGCTACTCATGTCCCGACTCAAGTTCTGTCTTCTTTGGAAAAGAAATTTGCGGCGTTCTTCTGGGGTTGGAAGGATGGGAAGAACAAATGTCACTGGCGGAGTTGGAAATTGATAGCTATCCCAAAGGAGGAAAGGGGGCTAGGTATTCAAAAATTAAAGGACATGATGAATGCTTTTCGACTGAAGATGGCCTGGGCCATTAGATTTGCATCGGTTAAAAGCCTTTGGAGTGCTTTTATGTCAACAAAATATGATCGGGATCTCTCTTCCTCAGATCCATCCAATCCTGCGGTTTTTACGTCTCCGTTGTGAAAGAGGATTCTTGCATTGATTCCCATGGCCGATTCTCATGTGCAGTGGAACCTGGGGGACGGTAAATGTAATTTCTAGTTGGACAACTGGTCGGGTCTTGGGCCGATCCACAGGATCGCCTCTTCCCCAGTTCCGCCTTCTCTTCTTCAGTTGAGAGCAGAGAAGGTGTTGGGCAAGGAAGGCCCTTTGCCGCCTTCGGCAGTATTTTCCTACCTTCCTCAACGGGTTCTTAACTTCATCTTCCACCAAGGTTTCTGCCTATCCGAAGAACGGATACTCCTTTCTGGCCTTTCTCGACCTCAAGAAACCTCATAATCTCTTCAGCCAGGGACAAATGTCGATCCCCTCAGCCTTTGAGAAGCCGGGCGAGTCGGGTTTGGCACTGCAAACTCCCCCAAGTATCTCGTTGTTCACCTGGAGAGTGATAATGGGGGCAACCGCGGTTGACGAAGCAGTTCAATCCCGAGGAATCTCGATGGCCTCCAAGTGCTCCTGTTGTGAAGTAAATGCTGCTCATAGCCCATCAACAGAATCTATCCCACATCTTTTCCTGAACTGTTCGTTAGCGGTGGCTATTTAGTCATTTTTTTGGCAACGTCTTCGGCGTCCACATTTTATAGACAGATGCTATCAAATCCAAATTGGCTCAATGGTGGGGCGCTGCTATTGCCAGTTCTTCTTATTCAGTGGCACATGAGGTGGCCCCCTGCATCATCTTCTGGATTATTTGGAAAAGCTGAAATGCGGCAGTTTTTTATGGTAAATCCCCTTTTATTCCAGAAGTTATTGCTAGGGGCAGATGGTGGTTTTCCATCATTAATGGTAGCAACACAGAGGACGCTGCTGTTGTCGGTTTCATCCAGAGCAGAGGCCCTACCAGTAGTCCAGCGCAGCTACATTCCACGGTAGATTGGCTCGAAGGGCAGCCTAACGTGCTCCCTATTCTCAACCGGTTCGATAACTCGAGTCGGAAATCCATCCAGAGGATTATCAGATGGGTTAGGTGTAACATCTCAAATTTTTGCCAACCTGGAATTAGACGTCCTTAGGTAATGGGTCTATCCTAATACCTGATTAACTTCTCAAATTCTCAATTCAAAGGTCTCAAATCCTTTCTTTAAACCATTTCTGGAAAAAAAAAAAAAAAAAAAAACCTCACCTGTCCTTCACAAATCTCACCTTTCACCACCTCGTTCTTTAAATCCTTCTACGTACTTTCACATTAGACACTATCTTAAAGTTTAGGTGATAAAGAATAATACTTTAGAAATCCGTACTAAGACTCGAGTACCACCTCAGGCAGAAATCGCTCAGGATCAAATCCTTTAGAAATGAGACAAAGTAACTAAGTGCTAACCTAGATTAGCTACGAAATCCGCTTGATCCACTTTAAATACGATCTGCAAGACCCAAAACTTGTAGAACCGTTGACGCTACATTACCCTAAAATCTAGGATCAATCTCATTACTCGGCTGCTCTCAGGAGCATCTCGAAACTCCGTATCAGATCTGGACCGCAAGTTGAAAGTCCGAATAATACAAAGTTATAGGATTAGGACCGCCTTACTGGGCTTGACAACCATGTCGGAAATCAAATCCAGATAATGTCCGAAAATCAAATCCAGATAATGTCCCAACACTATTCACTTGAGCCCGGAGTGAGGAGTGTGAGAAATGTGAAATTAATTCAAAATAAAATATAAATTTATGAAATCCGACACGTCTCGTTTGCGGATCAGTTATAAGGATTCTGACGGTCGGAATCAAGCCAAATTACACCCTCGGATCAGGGATATTTCCTCAAACATATCCATGTACTCGGAATCTCCGATCGAGATCCACTGACTGTTGAACTGAAACTGGTCTGCCATTTGTGATCTGGAATCCCGACTTAAACGAAAACTTAGCCATACCTAGATCCAGTGTTAGTGAGCTTAAGTCCGACCGCACACAGAAAAGGAGCCGCCAGAAGTGCTCTGTTGAGACAGAACGGACCGTATTTGGACATAACCTAAGTATACTTTGTTCCTGATTCTAGTTTGGTGAGTTTTGGACCTATATAAGGACCTTAAACTTTCTCATTTCCAGCCCATACGAATTTGAGAAAACCCTAAGAGAGAAAGAGAGAAAAGAGAGAGAAAGTGTGAGAGTTGTGGGAGGTTTCTTCCTGCCCTTTTTCCCTGCCGCTGCACGAGCTTAACCACTTCCTTCTAATCGCCTTTTCGGCAATTCCGGCGTTATTTCTAGGTAAGAAACCCTAACCCTAATCTGATCTAGGGTTGTAAACATTGCAAATGATGAAATAGCTAATCTATCTCATTCTCTAGGTCGCCAAATCATCGTAAGCGAAAGCCTAGCAAATCTATCGAGTTTACTACTCTCCTACGGCGTAAGGTACGGACTTTAGACGTATAGGTTATGGTTTTCAGTGCTTTCAATGTCAGGTAATGATAGATTCATGATCTGTATGCAATTGTACATGTACAAAGTGCTGCCCATTTTATTTTTCAGTTATACGTTAATTATGTTGAATATACTATATTCCTCATATTTGTAGAAAGTACCGTATACGTATAAATTTCAAAAGTGTGTTTGCCATGATTAATTACTGTATGAACATACTATATATGTGTACAATACTTACTTGGCGAAAGGGTTCGCCCTAATACATGTTTTTGCTAGTATACACTATGTATGTTGAAATAGTGTATTCTAAGTGTTTGTGAAAATGTTTGTAAGAGTAAGTACTTAGATGATTATGCTTTAGGTAGATGTTGAGATAGGATTCTCAACTAACTTAGAGATATATATGACTTCCACCATGTTGGTTGTTTAATTTAACCGCTTACTTATGGAATATATGTGTTTGTATTTCCTATTTATATTGTGCTTCATAACATGCTTCATAACATACTTGAATTACTTTGTTTATTCTGCTTTACTCTACATGCTTCTGAATAAGGATTTATTGTGTTTGGGACTATGATTATAGTCAAGGCAATCAGAAACGGAAATGAATACGTGGCTGAGATTCATTTGCCATGTGAGATGTGTTCGACGAACCCGAGTCGTACTTCGATTGACGATAGCGGCTGGCCACATGAAGTACTTATGCACTTCATATCGTTCAACTTGTTGTGCACTCGAGCTAGCCGAGCTCGTCAAACAACCCGATCTGTCTTATGTATGTTCACCATGTTTGGACGCCTCTACTTGAACCTAGGGTACCAAACTTACCAGTGAAATCCCTTTAACCATGGTACCTCGATCCGCTAAGACTCATGAGCCGGGCATGGTGATCACGGTCAAATATTGCATATCAGACCCCAGTAATTGCCTAAATTGACGTACATGATAAGGCTTAATGGAGTGTTTTACTCGTATTTTTATTACAGGATGAAATCAGGAGTGTGTATTGAAAATTGATGTTAAAGGCATGGATTTCATGATCCAAAGTCTCCAGAGCACGGGATGGACTCCAGAGAACCAATAATGAAGATTTTACATGCCTGGGATTTGAGAAAAGTAAGCCAAAGGGGCCCGAAAAGGGTCCAGAATGCAAGATCACATGTTTCCCGCCATCCGATCAACTCGAAACTTCATACATGTGATGGGGGCCGTAAATTAACCGTACATATTAAATTTCAACCATTGAGGATCTCGGAAAGTGGTCCAACGGACAGATCAGCCGATTAATCTTCACTTTGGGGCCGACCTGATATTTGGAACTACCTCAAACTTGGTTTTGGCAGTTGGAATTATATGAAGGAAAGGATGGACGGTGCAGATTTCTTATAAACATTACAGTGGACCCCGTAGATGATGCATGTACACCATGCGTACACGTCCACTTGCGGTGCACCGGACCGCCTATGACGGTCAGCGAAGCGCTGACCCGCGCCCGCCTCTTCAAAACGAGTTCGCCGTCCAGCGTCTGCGAACGGCGAACTTGCCGGCAGTTGTGGACCCCACATATTGTCCAAATGGACAATCCAAACCGTCCATCCACTTCCTGGGGCGGCCGTACCCCACGCCTAGCCGACGGAATTCGAAGACATCCCGTCGTGGGATTTTTAACCGTTCAAACGTCGGACGGACGGTGGCGCGGAAAGTCAGGTGGACCTCATCAACAAAAGGCGGAAATCTGCATTCCCAACCGGAATTCCCTCCTCCGTGCAATGGACAGAGTGGATTTTTTTATGTAATTAACGGAATGGGCCCCACCATTGTCACAGCAGAAGGAGATCCGCGTCCGCGTAACGCACAGACGCTGTCCGTTTTGCGGCGGATTGTGGGCCCCGTACGTCACCTGTCCGGTCGATCTGATCTATCCATCGTGTAGAGGGCGTCGAGAACTACAAAACCATGTTGATATTCCTCTCCCATGCGTACACACGTGCGTGATACAGAGGCCACAAACAGGCAGTCTTGTGACGTTTAAAACTGTTTTTGTTGAGATTTCTTCTGTGGGCCGTGTCAATGGACGTTCAAAACCACCTATTCTTGACTGAAATTTCATCCTGAATCCAATGGACGGGGTGAATTTTCCAGAAAATGCCTCTGTGGGGCCCATCGATCACGGCTGTGAAAATTTGTACTCCGAGTCCTTCTACGACTCTGCCACCGACCCCAGCCATCCAGCAGCTATAAAAGGGGAGTTTTGGACGCGGGAAAGGAATTCAGAACCAGGGGAATCCAGATCTAGAGCAAGGGAGAGAAGAAAGAGAAGAAAGAGAAGGAAGAAGAGAGAGAGATCGATTGGTTTGGTGTTTTATTTTTATGAATTTTATTTAATTTTTTTTATAGATTTTATGGGTCACTAATCTCTCAGCTAGGGCTGAGATGAAGCCCCTAATTTGATTAGCTCTTGTATTGGTTGATTTACTGTGAATATTAATTAATTTGTCTCTTTCTCTAAGTGGGCTTGATTGGTTTAAATTCTATACTTCTCCATCTATGAACTTGACCAAAGTATATATATGGATGTTGTATGGATGCTTATTATAGGTGCTTGTGTCTGATCAAGAACAGGTTTCCTATAGAGGAAAAAACAGGATGCTTTAATGAACTGTACATCCCTTATGCCCGACCAAGGATATGGGATATGTCATTCATGACATTGCTTAAAGGAATTAGACAGTCTGTATGTCCGATTCAGGACACAGATTGTGCTTTCTCTATATAAGTGGTATCAATCTAGATTAAGGTGAATCAACAGACAAAACAAGGGTTAGGATAATTAGGGGTGGATTCGAAAGTCCTAGTGCTCTCTCTCTGATTGAATTTTCTTCCTTGTTCTTAATTATTTTAATTTTTTTTAGAATTGTGCTTAGTAGTTCATTCCATTATTTGTTGGATTAGTTAAGGAGAGTCATAGATTTGAATTGTGATGACCAGTCCTCGTGGGAACGATCTCGTAATACGTACCATATCTGCATCTGATTCGTATACTTGCGACTTTAAAAATCATTTAAATCTTGTTGGTTTAAATAAAACATCAAGTTTTTAGCGTAGTTCTGGGATCAAGCTTTGTTCAAATTGAATTTAGGATTCTCTCTTATCATAATTCATAGCTTAGGATTTTACTAACTTTAGTCTTAGATTATTTATTTATTTATTTATTTGATTTTTAGAACCACTTTTCCTGTCTTTTAGGGTCATTGATAGATCTTCTAACTTGGTAACTTCGTCCTAATTTCTTTACTTTCTTTATTTTTTTTAGATTAGGTCTTATCCCCCTAGATACTAACTTGTTTTGTTTTGTTTTGCAGGTTTTAACATAGGAGCTTCTACTCTGGTAACACCTTTCTAACTTCTCCTCTTACTTTCCATATTGCTGTAGGATTTTTTTATTTTTATTTTTCTCTTTTCTTCTAGGATTAGACTCAGAGTTAAGGTTCTACCATGGAATCGTGGGTACGTGCATACGCTGAGATGGATAGGAGATATTGGGGAATGCCTGAAGGTTGTGGAATTCAACGTATACCTCAAGATTTCTCTCCATCGAGAACAGACATTGAGAACCGACTAGAACGTTATGTTCCATCGGTTAATAGAGCCGTATACGATCATAATTATGGGAATGAGGATTATTATCAACCATCATATTCTCCCATGTATGATCAGTACGACTATAACCAGTGGAACCATCAAAACTGGGAAGATGAACCAACAACATATTGTAATAATTATTCTCTTGGATCCCATACCTTTGAGATCCAACCAGAAACGATCCAAGAGGATTCATGTTTTAATCTAGAACAATTCAACCAGCATGTTGCGAAAGTGATGAAATCATTAGAAGCACTCAATTCACACCTTGAAAGGATAGAGGAAGCTCGCTCATCCCAACTACAATCCAATCCAGAAATACAATGCGAGGAAAGTGATCCTCACTCGCTTTTGATGAAATCTGGAATTTGGAATGAGGAGTTGGATTCCATTAATGAGCATACGGTTCAATTCCCCGATGAGTCGATCTCAATGACTGTTCAAAAGAATGGGGAAGAAACATGGTTGTCTTTCAAATATAATGATGATGACACACCCCACTCACAAGACACACTTGAGTTCAATAAAGAGGAAGAGGTTAGTTTATACGAACCCCAACCCAATCTGGAAATAGAATGTGAGGAAAGCGATCCCATCCCAAGTGTGCACTGCATGGAAGTGGACGATGATGCATATTGGGAAGATGATTATGAATGTGCCACCCAAATTCCCTTTGAATCAATCTCAAATTTGGTCCAAGTCAATGATCAAGACGTACACGAAGTGGTCAGTCATAATGAGCCACTCCCCTCACCTAACATGTCTGATTTAAAGGTAGAGGACGGGCCCCTTACAACTGACCCTTCTAACTCTTGTGAAACGTATTTGGATCACTCCTCTGAATTACATGATGATATGATTCGGGAGATGGACGAGCTACTCGATATGACTCTTGAATTTGAAACCACCCAGTTGAGGCCACCATCTGAACTGTTAAATAATGACGATTCATCGCCTCTTCTGAGTAGTATCGATGAACAGAGTCCATACATCAATGCTTCGTATACTGATCTTCAATCTGTCTGTGCAGGGCTGGAGCAAGAGAGCACACCTCCGTTTACCTTAAAAAACGATGGATTCCTTGGGCAGATCATCACGAGCTCTAATGTGGAAAATGAGTCACTCTCAGCTGAATGTCCCAACTCTTTGGATGATTGCTTGGCACACTTTGCAGATTCAAACGATCCCATGATAAGAGACATAGTGAATGCCTTACAAGACAACATCTCGGTAGTCAGTACTGACCGAGAGAACCCTTACTCAAGCCCTCCTTCCCAATCCTCACTATTTACCATTAAGGAAGAGGAGGAGCTAAAAATTGAACCGAAGTCTGCTACTTCGGAATGTGCTGAGACTACGTCACTTTCTGAGAATTTTTCTGACTTTCATCTATGTGTAGTTTCTGATTCACCATGGGATACTAACATCGAAACTTCTTCTGTTGCAGGTGAATCGTATATACTCTGGATACCTCAGGCGAATCAACGACAAATTTTAATGAGGTACGTAAGTTTCTCTGGAATGTCATGCTCCAGGGCATCCAAGCCTATTGCAAAAAGGGCTTTTGGATGATCCTGTTAAGAAACCTACTGAGAAATTTATCACGATACTGGCCGGAAGAGGAACCTTGCAGCATGACTGAGTAGTTTTTCCCTGCTTTCTTAGGACTAGAGTAGTTTCCTTTATGTTGTTTTAAGATAGACGTTAAACTTAGCGCTCCTGGGAGGCAGCCCAGTCTTTTGTTTTATGCTTTTTCCTAGTTAGTTATTTCAATGTTTGTGGGTAACATTACTGCAAACCCTCACGAGACTACAACTCGTCCACTAGGGGTAACCTAGGGGTTTAAAGGCTTGTTGCATGCGCTAAATGCAATCGAGAGCACCTGCGAAAGTGGTATAGGTAGGATCTTCTTTTCTTTTTGTTATTTTTGCTTCTGTTGATTTCTCTCTTGTGCTAACTCGTTTTTACGTTGAAATTTTTTTGAGAAAGCTTCTTGATTCTCCATCCAGGTACTATCTTTCCCTCATTCCTCTTTTATTTTCGTTGTCCCATATGCATTGTATGCTTATTTCTTTTACATTGAGGACAATGTAGATTTTAGGTTAGGGGTGGGAGATTAGGTTACTTAATCAGTATTTTCATGGTCTTGAGCAAAATTTGTGAAAATTTTAAAATTTTTTCTGGAATTTCCATTGAATTCAAAGTGATTTTAAAGGATAGTTGTGACTTTAACATTATAAGATATGTGATGTTGGTAACTTATGACTCTTGGATTCGGCCATCTGCTTGATTTCACAGTCAATTTTGAATTGATAATCCATGATTAGAAGTTGTAAACATTGATTGAGCCATGATTTCACATATCACATCTCGCTTAGAAGAATTAAAAGGCTAAGTCACATAATCTTCACCATAGGTTTGCTCCCTATAGGTGCAGATTTGATTCTCCATAGTTGACATATATATATATATATATATATATATATATATATATATATATATATATATATATATATATAAAAAGTATGGCGACGAAGTTTTCACCATAGGTTTGCTCCCTATAGGTGAGGATTTGATTCCCTTCCTTGGCGTACTGTTCATATAAAAAAAAAATAAAAAAAAAAATCTAAGGCTGGTAAGATGAAAAGTTAATCTGTGAGATAAGTGTTGGTTTCAAGCTTGGTTGTCATGAATTACTAATGATATTATGAAATTGACAATTGGATCTCTTAATGATTGTAAGCCGAGATTACACTATACACTCATGGAACTCAATGTTTAAAATTGTTCAAATTAATGGATTAATATTTTAAACTTGATTATGAAATCTACCGAGAGCTTGATTCCAAGAGAAAAATTCCATACACCAATCATGAATCTTAGAATTTTCACATCTCAGCTATTTGTTCACAAGTCACTTGAGTCTACAGGAATTGTCTTTTATTTCTGAAATTATTTTTCGCATGTTTTGCTCGGGACTAGCAAAATGCTGGTTGGGGGTTGTGATCACGGTCAAATATTGCATATCAGACCCCAGTAATTGCCTAAATTGATGTACATGATAAGGCTTAATAGAGTGTTTTACTCGTGTTTTTATTACAGGATGAAATCAGGAGTGTGTATTAAAAATTGATGTTAAAGGCATGGATTTCATGATCCAAAGTCTCCAGAGCACGAGATGGACTCTAGAGAACCAATAATGAAGATTTTACACGCCTGGGATTTGAGGAAAGCAAGCTAAAGGGGCCCGAAAAGGGTCCAGAATGCAAGATCACATGTTTCCCGCCATCCGATCAACTCGAAACTTCATACATGTGATGGGGGCCGTAAATTAACCGTACATATTAAATTTCAGCCATTGAGGATCTCGGGAAGTGGTCCAACGGACAGATCAGCCCATTAATCTTTACTTTGGGGCCCACCTGATATTTGGAACTGCCTCAAACTTGGTTTTGGCAGTTGGAATTATATAAAGGAAAGGATGAACGGTGCAGATTTCTTATAAACATTACAGTGGACCCCGTAGATGATGCATGTACACCATGCGTACATGTCCACTTGCGGTGTACCGGACCGCCTATGACGGTCAGCGAAGTGCTGACCCGCGCCCGCCTCTTCAAAACGAGTTTGCAGTCTAGCGTCTGCGAATGGCGAACTTGCCGGCAGTTGTAGACCCCACACATTGTCCAAATGGACAATCCAAACCGTCCATCCGCTTCCTGGGGCGGCCGTACCCCACGCCTAGCCGACGGAATTCGAAGACATCCTGTCGTGGGATTTTTAACCGTTCAAACATCGGACGGACGGTGGCGCAGAAAGTCAGGTGGACCTCATCAACAAAAGGCGGAAATCTGCATTCCCAACCGGAATTCCCTCCTCCGTGCAATGGACGGAGTGGATTTTCCATGTAATCAACGGAATGGGCCCCACCATTGTCACAGCGGAAGGAGATCCGCGTCCGCGTAACGCACGGACGCTGTCCGTTTTGCGGCGAATTGTGGGCCCCATACGTCACCTGTCCGGTCGATCTGATCCGTCCATCGTGTAGAGGGCGTCGAGAACTACAAAACCATGTTGATATTCCTCTCCCATGCGTACACACGTGCGTGATACAGAGGCCACAAACAGGTAGTCTTGTGACATTTAAAACTGTTTTTGTTGAGATTTCTTCTGTGGGCCGTGTCAATGGACGTTCAAAACCACCTATTCTTGACTGAAATTTTGTCCTGAATCCAATGGACGGGGTGAATTTTCCAGAAAATGCCTCTGTGGGCCCCACCGATCACGGCTGTGAAAATTTGTACTCCGAGTCCTTCTACGACTCTGCCACCGATCCCAGCCATCCAAATAGCTATAAAAGGGGAGTTTTGGACGTGGGAAAGGAATTCAGAACCAGGGGAATCCAGATCTAGAGCAAGGGAGAGAAGAAAGAGAAGAAAGAGAAGGAAGAGAGAGAGAGATCGATTGGTTTGGTGTTTTATTTTTATAAATTTTATTTAATTTTTTTTATAGATTTTATGGGTCACTAATCTCTCAGCTAGAGATTGAGATGAAGCCCCTAATTTGATTAGCTCTTGTATTGGTTGATTTACTGTGAATATTAATTAATTTGTCTCTTTCTCTAAGTGAACTTGATTGGTTTAAATTCTATACTTCTCCATCTATGAACTTGACCAAAGTATATATATAGATGTTGTTTGGATGCTTATTATAGGTGCTTGTGTCTGATCAAGAACAGGTTTCCTATAGAGGAAGAAACAGGATGCTTTAATGAACTGTACATCCCTTATGCCCGACCAAGGATATGGGATATGTCATTCATGGCATTGCTTAAAGGAATTAGACAGTCTGTATGTCCGATTCAGGACACAGATTGTGCTTTCTCTATATAAGTGGTATCAATCTAGATTAAGGTGAATCAACAGACAAAACAAGGGTTAGGATAATTAGGGGTGGATTCGAAAGTCCTAGTGCTCTCTCTCTGATTGAATTTTCTTCCCTGTTCTTAATTGTTTTTTTTTTTTTAGAATTGTGCTTAGTAGTTCATTCCATTATTTATTGGATTAGTTAAGGAGAGTCATAGATTTGAATTATGACGACCAGTCCTCGTGGGAACGATCTCATAATATGTACCATATCTGCATCTGATTCGTATACTTGCGAGTTTAAAAATCATTTAAATCCTGTTGGTTTAAATAAAACATCACATGGTGGTATAAGATACCGTGGTCGAGCTATCGGCTTACGCTGGGGTTTCATAGTATTGCGAATGCGTCAGCCCGATCCTCCCCGTAATGTCCATTGAGCAACCAGACTCATGAGCCGATTATGGTGGTATAGGACACTATATTCGTGCTGTCGACCTACATTGATAAGGTGATGGGGGAGTGGTACAACGATTGTGTGTAATGTACTGACAAATTTTGTAGTGACCTCGAGCATACTCTGAATTTGCGGTGAGGCGACGAGTTTTGCCGCGGTGAATAGAGTATGAACTAGGCCTGTATCAATTTAGTGATGAACCGTTAAAAAGGTGATGGGGGAGCGGTATAACAATTGCTTGTAACTCGACCACGGCGAGAAGGCGGTGCCTAGAACCACACTATCGTATGAGATTATCTAGGTTTGACGACCCTATAATGGATCATGTTTGGGAATGATACAAGGGAGGTACCTTAGTTTCCCAATCTTGTTGTTTGAAATGAACTAATAACAACTCGGTAATCATGCTCATCATCGCATTGCATGTACTTGAAAGATGTGGAGCACTGAGGAATGAAAGCATGCCACGGACGTAAGATGGTGTCGCATGAGAGAGTATGTTGGTGAGGGCATGCATCATGACTGCATTTCATACTTGCATTAATAAGAGTTTTTAGAATTATTTGATTGTACTACTTTATCATTACTGCTTGACTGAATTGATAACATGTTAACCTATGCTTTATTGTTCCACTGAGTTGATCACTCACTCCCACGTTACGGGACGGTATGGTACACACCAACTAGACTCTGTAGTTACAGGTGTTGGCGATGCTTATGAGGCAGAGCCGTACCTTTGCAATGACAATGATGCTTGCTCGTATTTACTGTATTCTGGCAGCTTCATGTGAGCCGTGTCTTGATCGACGGGGTTACAGGGATGTTGAATAGAGGACCTTACACATTTGGTATATTTTAGAATTGTACTTGTAATTATTTAACCTGGTAATGTTATCACACTCTGGAGACTCATCATAGTGTATATATTTTATTTATCTATCACAGTCTTCTGCTTGCTATCTCACTTGTCTCTGGAGTATGATATGCTGTTTTGGCTTAATTTCACTCATGTTCACTACACTAATACAGATAACATTCAATCATTATTCATTTTGTTGCATAAGTGATGCGTTGGAACTCGGGAGTTGAGTTTATGCTCGACCCCCGATTTTCAAGGCGTTACATTAGGCCTCTTCCCAGATGGGTAAAAATAAATGTGGGACGGATCGGCGATTGGTAACCCTGGTAACTCCGGCGGTGGGGGTATTTGTAGAGATGACAAAAGGTCTTTTTGTTTTGCATTTTCCTCTGTTTATGGTGTTAGATCGAATGTAAATGTCGAGTTGAGGGCTATCCATGATGGAATGGAGCTTTGCTTGAGTAGAGGATTTCGCAAGGTGCTCGTGGAATTCGACTCCCAGCTGATGGTTAATTTCCTTCTCGGGTCCTCTAACCCCTGCTGGAAATGGGGGTACTGGATCACCATGATTAATCGGCTCAGGTGCAGAGGGATCTTCCAGTTCTAGCACGTTTTCAGAGAAGGTAACGTGGCGACGGACACGATGGCCCGATCAGGAAGTAGGGATCAAGCACCCTCCCCGACTTCTCGCCTGACAGACCTCCCGGCCTAGGTAAGAGGTCTCCTTTTCCTTCACAAGCTGGGTCTAGGATCTATTAGGGAAGCTTCTTGGACAGAGAGGGGGTGATTTGTCTTGTTGTGTAGCCCGAGAGCCCTGGTCCTGGTCCTTGTCTTCTTCTCTCAGTTAGAGAGCTTTTGCATAGTTTTTTGTTGTTCAATATGATAAGTTTCCCCCAGGTGCTTTTATTCCTAGGGATCCCTGAAATGTAATTGGTTTTTCGTTCTTATATGAGAAGCTCTAAAGGCAATTCTTTTCTTTTTTTTTAAGGTGGAGTCGAAGAAGCAGATCGAGGCATTTCTCATAGAGAAGACGCAGTTTTGGAAGGAGAAGGAGTTAGAGAAGGAGAAGGAAGAGTTTGAGAAAGAGGATGAGGAATTGGAAGATAGGGAACAGGGGAACGGAGAAGTGGAGGTTCAACACTCAGAAGAGTTAGACGTTAACGTATGTGAGAAATCACTGTTGTCTATTCTAGTCGATAAGAGGAGAACTAAGAGGGTCATGAAGTCGTCTGTCTACAAGCATTCTCCATTCAGATCCATCTCTGTCATTCAAATAACTCCAAGCAACCCCGCCGACTCTAAGAAACCGAAAGAATTTTGTACTTCTCCGATACCCTTCCAGGCTAATATTGATCCATTTAAGGTTTTATCGGAGGAGGAACTGCACGAATTGGATAGTTGGGCCAACGCAAACAAAGACACGGAGGATTTTATTTGGTTCAGGACCATATGAGAGAAAGATGCATGGGTTGATAGCGTGGTAAGTATTTCACATACATACATCCATGTGTATTCAAGTCTTATATTAGACTAGACCTTAATCTGTCATCTTTATTGATTAGGTTATTAACAAGTACGTTGATTTCTTAGAGAGAAGGCATGGTTCATTTCCAACTTTATATACTTAGGACTACAAGTTCTACCTCACATTTTTTCTGGTAACTTTATGAAATGGATTATGGTTACTATGTTATTTGTTTATATGATATATGTTCTAATTTGATATTTTGACGATAATAGCCATGTCTCGACCTGCAAATGCCGACATTGAGAATGTATCGGGATATTGACAACGACAAAGAGTATGCAGCATTACAAATAGAGAAACTCATTGGGAACAACATTGTTAAACCTTGTGGAGGGCATAAGCCCATGTGGAAGTATTAACAGGTAAGATGTCCTTACAAGTTATCAACGCTGTGTGTACTCATTTCTATAATTTCTCTAATGATATCTTATCTTGTCAAACATGGACAAACATACGTACCAATCAACCACACCAACAGTCATCGGTATTTCATGGTCATCCACCCTTAAGACCGAGAGATTATTATTCTTGACAGTTTATTTTCGAGGGCAGTTAGTCGATATAGGGAACATATCGAGCTGATGAAGGAGGGCTTGCCTATAATATTCCATGCCATAGGAGATATGTCTGCGTTGGACAGGAAGGCTTAGACGGTCAGAGAAGATACTTCCATACCAAAGCAGATGAACGTATATGATTGTGGCATATTTGTCATGAAATATATTGACATTTTGTGCAGTAATCGAATTTTATCAGGGACAGACTTGCAGAAATTCACTCTCATCTTTAGGAATGCAATAGCCTATGATTGCATTAGTGTTCACAAAAGTTGATATATTTGTCTTAGGCATGAGAGGAATGTGGAAATTTTGTGAAATTTTGTAATTTCTTGTAAATGATGTATGTAAAACATTCAGGGTGAAATGATGTAAATGATATCTTGTATTTTTTGTCGTAAATTTGTAGTAAATGATGTCTTCTTAATAGTAATTTCATTATGAATGGTGATTTGTTTGGATATTAGTTAATTTCATCTACTTCGCCATCAATTTCCTTTCACTTCATGGTGAATTCCCTTCATTTCGTGGTGAATTCCATTCATTTCACGGTCAATTCTATTCACTTCATTCACTTTGCGGTCAAATTCCTTCACTTCATGGTGAATTTCCTTTACTACATGGTCAATTCCATGCATTTCGGGGTGAATTTCCTTTACTTTACGGTCAATTCAATGCATTTCGCAGTGAATTTCATTCACTTCGTGGTCAAATTCCTTCACTTCGCAGTGAATTTCCTTTACTTCGCGGTGAATTTCCTTTACTTCGCCGTCAATTCCATGCATTTCGCGGTGATTTTCATTCACTTCATTCACTTTGCAGTCAAATTCCATCACTTCACGGTGAATTCCTTCACTTCGCGGTCAATTCCATTCATTTTGTGGTGAATTCCATTCACTTCATTTATTTTGCGGTCAAATTCCTTCACTTCGCGGTGAATTTCATGCACTTCGCAGTCAATTCCATTAACTTCATTCACTTTGCGGTCAAATTCCTTCACTTCGTGGTGAATTCCCTTCACTTCACAGTGAATTCCTTTCACTTTGCGGTGAATTTTCTTTACTTCGCGGTCAATTCCATGCATTTCACGGTCAATTCCATTCACTTCGCGATCAAATTCCTTCACTTCGCGGTGAATTTCCTTCACTTCGCGGTGAATTCCCTTCACTTTGTGGTCAATTTCCTTTACTTCGCGGTCAATTCGATGCATTTCGCAATGAATTCCATTCACTTCGCTGTTAAATTCCTTCACTTCGTGGTGAATTCCCTTCACTTCGTAGTGAATTCCCTTCACGTCACAGTCAATTTCATTCACTTCGCGATGAATTCCATTCACTTCATTTACTTCGCAGTCAAATTCCTTCACTTCGAGGTCAATTTCCTTTACTTTGGGGTCAATTCCATACATTTCGCGGTGAATTTCATTCACTTTGGGGTCAAATTCCTTTACTTCACAGTGAATTCCCTTCACTTTGCAGTGAATTCCCTTCACTTCGCAGTCAATTCCCTTCACTTCGCGGTGAATTCCATTCATTTCATGGTCAATTCCATTCACTTCGCGGTCAAATTTCTTCACTTTGTGGTCAATTTTCTTTACTTCGCGGTGAATTTTCTTTACTTCGCGGTCAATTTCATGCATTCGCGGTCAATTCCATTCACGTCACGATCAAATTCCTTCACTTCGCAGTGAATTCCCTTCACTTCGCAGTGAATTTTCTTTACTTTGCAGTCAATTCTATGCATTTCGCGCTGAATTCCATTCACTTCATTCACTTTGCAGTCAAATTCCTTCATGGTGAATTCCCTTCACTTCGCGGTCAATTCCCTTCACTTTGCTGTCAAATTCCTTCACTTCGTAGTCAATTCCCTTCACTTCGCAGTGAATTCCATCCATTTCACAGTTAATTCCATTCACTTCGCGATCAAATTCCTTCGCTTCGGGGTGAATTCCATACATTTGGATCGCTGAAGTTGCCGAATGATATAAGAAGTCAATTCCGCTGAATTGGCCCAAGCACTTCGAAGGTATTGATCCATGGAAATGGCCCAAGCTTATTAAAGGTTTGGATCACTCGAAATGGCCAGATCATATGAAAAGTTTGGACCATTGGTAAAGAAGAAGAGAGTCTTACAAAATTTAAGGCATGGATCATGAAGATTTCTTTTAATCGTATGATGGGTTTGGATCACTGAATGAGCCGAATCATATGAACAATTTGGATCCATTGAATGACCCAGCATGTCAATGTTTTTAATAGTGATTTCATTATGAATGGTTTTTTTTTTTTGTGTATTAGTTAATTTCATCTACTTCGCAGTGAATTTCCTTCACTTCGCGGTCAATGTCCTTCACTTCACCATGAATTTCACTCATTTTGCGGTGAAATCCATTCAATTCATCTACTTCGCAGTGAATATCCTTCACTTCGCGGTCAATTTCCTTCAATTCACGGTGAGATCCATTCAATTCATCTACTTCACAGTCAATTTCCTTCACTTCGCAGTCAATTTCCTTCACTTCGTGGTCAATTTTCTTCAATTCATGATGAATTTCACTCATTTCGCGGTGAAATCCATTTAATTCATCTACTTCGCGGTGAATTTTATTCACTTTGCGGTCAATTTCCTTCAATTCGTGGTGAATTTCACTCATTTCGTGGTGAAATCCATTCAATTCCTTCACTTCGCGGTGAATTTCCTTCACTTTGCGGTCAATTTCCTTTATTTCGAGGTGAATTTCACTTATTTCATGGTGAAATCCATTTAATTCCTTCACTTCGTGGTGAATTTCCTTCACTTCGCAGTCAATTTCCTTCATTTCGTGGTGAATTTTACTCATTTTGCAGTGAAATCCATTCAATTTATCTACTTTGCGGTTAATTTCCTTCAATTCGCGGTGAATTTCACTCCTTTTGCGGTGAAATCCATTCAATTCATCTACTTCGAAGTGAATTTCCTTCACTTTGCAGTCAATTTCACTCATTTCACGGTGAAATCCATTCAATTCCTTCACTTCGCGGTGAATTTCCTTCACTTTGCGGTCAATTTCCTTTACTTCGCAGTGAATTTCACTCATTTTGTGGTGAAATCCATTCAATTCCTTCACTTCGCAGTGAATTTCACACATTTTGCGGTGAAATTCATTCAATTCATCTACTTCGCGATGAATTTCCTTCACTTCGTGGTCAATTTCCTTCAATTCGTGGTGAATTTCACTCATTTCACGGTGAAATCATTTCAATTCATCTACTTCGTGGTGAATTTCCTTCACTTCACAATCAATTTCCTTCAATTCGCTGTGAATTTCACTCATTTTGTAGTGAAATCCATTCAATTCCTTCACTTCGCGGTCAATTGCCTTTACTTTGCTGTGAATTTCACTTATTTTGCAGTGAAATCCATTTAATTCATTTACTTCGCGGTGAATTTCCTTCACTTCGTAATGAATTTTCTTCACTTTGAAGTAAGTTTTAAGTGCCTGCATATCATCCACCACACAACCAAAGTATCAAAGTTTTTCACATAATAAAATGTATTAGGTTTCTAACAACTAACTTTCCAACTAGGGGATTTGTGGAGAATGGTCCATCCGGGCCCTCAAATGGTCTAAGATCAATGATCATGGGCCCACTTGTAAGAAAGGTGCATGTCGAATTGAAGAAAATAACCCTTGCAGTGCAGCTTTGATTATGGTGGTCCATAGCTAGGTGGACTAATCAGTACCGTTTTCTTTTTCATGAATAATAAGATGGTGGACATTGATAAACAAAACATCACCACCTAGAGATTCTCTAATTTCTAAGATGGACCACAACTGGTCTATTTTTAGAAGAGAAGGTTTGATACTCTATTAACCTTCGCGATGAATTTCATTCACTTTGTGGTCAATTTCAATCAGTTTGCGGTGAATTTCATTCACTTCATTCACTTCGTAGTCAATTTCACTTCGTCGTCAGTTAAGTTCACTTCGTCATCGGTCAATTTCACGATGTTCGTGGTCAATTTCAATCACTTCGCGATCAATTTTATTCATTTCGCGGTCAATTTCAATCAGTTCGTGGTGAATTTCATTCACTTCGCGGTCAATTTCATTCACTTCGCGTTGAATTTCAATCAGTTCTCAGTCAATTTCATTCACTTCACTCAATTTATGATGAAGTTCATTCACTTCACGGTGAATTTCACTCACTTCGCAGTAAATTTCATTCACTTCACTCAATTTGCGATGAAGTTCATTCACTTCACGGTGAACTTCACTCACTTCGCAGTAAATTTCATTCGCTTCGCTCAATTTATGATGAAGTTCATTCACTTTGCGGTGAATTTCACTCACTTCGCAGTAAATCTCATTCACTTCTCTCAATTTGCGATGAAGTTCATTTACTTCATGGTGAATTTTATTCACTTCACTCAATTTGCGATGAAGTTTATTCACTTCGAGGTGAATTTCATTCACTTTACACTGACGAGCGCTGACGTTTCTCGAGCTCTAAGTTGTACGAACGGTTCAAAGGAGATCAAAGTTACATGGGTCGCACAATGATGTATTTATTATATCCACAATGTTCATCAATTTTTCTAGATCATTTTAGAGTAGTATCCAAAAAACGAATCATATCCAAAGATCAACTGGAATAAGAGCAATTAAACTTAATCATGATCACTAACAAACATACTCCTTGTAGTTTTGTAGGCTGTTAGCAACCTGATTGGCTTTCAAGGGCACACAAAAGACAAAACAACTACTCCCATTTTCCTAAAAGCGAACCCATGTTTTCAACATGCTTTGAGTTAGTCCCTTATACATAGGGTCCGTCAAGTTATTAGCCGATTCAACCATAGTGACTATCCATGCTTCATAACATCATGCACTAGAGGTTAGTTACTTGCATTGAATGTGCGTCGCCCATATGTAATTGTGTGGATCCTTGTCTTGAGCAACTGCGGCATCATTGTCACAAAACAATGTGATAGGCACACCAGTGGTACACATCACCTATAGCTTTCTTAGGAATTTCCGTGACTATGCAAGTTTTTAGCTTTGCTAGCTGCAACATGGTCTGTTGCCATGGTTCAGTCAATATGGTTTTGCTCCGGATTCCTCTAATTCTCAAGTCCACTTCTATGAACCCCGTAAGGGCCCGTTTGGCCGGTTGGATTGGAAGGGATTAGATGGTAGTGGAAGGGATTGGATGGTAAATCCTTGGAATGGCCGGGCGTGCCAAACAGGGCAGGTGATCTGATCCAAATCCGATGGATCTTCCGACAATCCACTGACAACACCATCATTACCTTAAATCCCATCCAATCCATCCCAATCCGTCTAAATTAGCCTGCGACGTGTTTGGTTTGTGGGATTGGAAAGGATCCGAAGCTTTAATCTTCGGATTGGCCGGGCGTGCCAAACGGACTGGATGTAACAATCCAGGGATATAGCAATCCCATGGATCTCAAGACAATCCGCTGACAACACCATCGTTACCTAGAAAGTCACGCCATCCACCCTAATACCGTTCACTCCCTTCCAATCCGCCCGGCCAAACGGGCCCTAAGGTTTTCAGTGGTAGAAGTTCAATCCCCCACTATGGGACCACAGAACTTGCTGACGTCAATGAGATCCTAGAACTTGCTGACATCAATGGGACCCACTGATAGGACTACGGAAGTCCCCGAACTTGCTGACGTCAATGGGATCCACAGAACTTGCCAACATCAAGACACCAGCTATATAACAGGAAACGGATTGGCTACTCCCCCTGACATCAGCCCCGTGGCTGATGGTCGATGCTCTGTGGGCCCCACTATGATGTATGTGTTTCTCATATCCGTTCATCCATTTTTACCGATCATTTTATGGCTTGATCCCAAAAATAAGAGGTATATAAATCTCAAGTGGATCACACCACATGAAAACAATAGTGATTGGATATCCATCCTTAAAATCCTCCTAAGGCCCACTGTACTGTTTATTTGACATCCAATAGGTTGATTAGGTCATACAGGCCCAGATGAAGGGAAAAAACAAAAATCAACTTGATCCAAAACTTTTATGGCCCCAAAATATTTTTTAATGGTCGACGCTCATTCAACATTATTTCCTGTAACGTGGTCCACTTAAGATTGATGTATATCTCATTTTTTGTCTCATATCGTAAAATGATCAAAAAAATAGATGGACGGCATGGATGAAACACATACATCATGGAGGAGCCCACAGAGTACCGACCACCAGCCATTGGCTGGTGTCAGGGGGAGTAGCCAATCCGTTTCCCTATATAACTGCCAACCAATCCGCTTCTGCCCACCCGCAGACCGGGCGCAGTGCCGCCTAGACTGTCCAGGGTGCGGCGGTAGTGCCACCGGTCCGGCGGTAGTACTGCCCGCGGTGGAAGGAATGCATACTGAGTTTGCAACGCATTTTGGTTGGATAAAAATGTGGCCGTACGAATGGGTATTAGTTTGGTAAAGTAAATTTCGAGGGGCCCAGAAAGGATAGTGGCTTAAACGTCAGGCGTACATTGAGAAAAAACTCAGGCGGACGTTTCCGATGGACGCGGCAAAGCTATCCGCAGGAACTTCCTTCCACGCGAAGATAGGTGGCCCACACCATGATGTTTATGATAAATCCACCCCGTCCATCCGTTTTTAAAGATCATATTAGGATGTGTACCCAAAAATGAGGCAGATCCAAAACTCATGTGGGACGCACGTCTGGAAAATGTAGGTAAGGGAATTACTTCCGTTGAAACCTCCCTGTGTCCACCATGACGTATATATGCCATCTATGCCGTTCATGAGGTCATTTCTACTGGGATGAACTGAAATTATAAAACATTAGTATGATCCAAAGCTTTTGTGGCCGCATTTAAACAACTTTTGTAGAGACTTGAATGTTTTAACGGTGGAAGTTCAATTCTCACTTTTTTCCTGTAGTGTGTCCCACTCGAGGTTTGGATCTATATCATTGTTCAGTCCATATAATAACATGATCTATCAAAATCTGATGAGCGAGCTAGATTTATCACAAACATCACGGTGGGCCCCAACTAGCTTCCAGTTGCAACCGGAGGTTGTAGGCTTCCGTTTCCATTAACATAGGGAAGGGCATTAAATAGAGAGAGAGAGACGGGTAAATCACAAGTGGTACATTAAGCACGAGACGATTGTTTTAAAAGAAAGTGGAATATCTAGGGAAGTTGAGCTCTTGTGATTTACCTGGGCAATGTACCACTTGTATAACAAATCCGGTCCGTTAAATATTTATAATCCCTTATAAGCATATGAAATATATAAAATTATTATTTTTCTATAATTAATAGTATAATCTTCTTTTATAAGAAAAGTGGGCTGATAGAAATTCATTCCAACAGTTCATGTTTAACTTGATCAAGTGATTAGCATTATTATTATTATTATTATTATTATTATTATTATTTTTTTTTTTTTTTTGCAGATAAAATTGAATTAGCTTGCCTTATTAGATAACAGACTAGATATGTGACATGTATTTTATCATACCATCTCATAAGTAAGCATTACATGTAAATAAAGTGAATTATGTTTTTCTATTCAATGCTAGCTAGTTGGAACAATTTAAATTGTCCAATTAGTTGTGTGTGACCATTTCTCATATATATATATATATATATAAAAGGTTGTATACAGTGGAGCTCATAGGAACTTCACGTGAGGTCGAGCTGTGTGGGCCCCACCATGATGTATGTCGAACATCAACACCGTCAGTCAGATGCACCATTCCATAGTAAGCCTTGTGAGTCAAGTCAATCTATGACTTGTGTGGGCCACACCACATACAAAAGTTGAGAGGGTTACCTTCTATTAAAACATTCATAATCATTTTTTGGGTTCACCGAGATGTGGTTCAAAAATCCAGCCCATCCATTATGTGTGTCCCACTTTGATGAGGGGGTCAGATCAAGTTTCATATGCATCCAAATTTCAGGTGGGCCCCACCAAGTGCTTTTATATGTTTTTGGCATATCTTCATATGATTTTAGATGGTATAACCCACTGGAGTTCCATATACAGCTGATTTTTGGGATATCCCATAATTTAAAGGGGATCCATCAAATGAACGGTGTTGATGTTCGACATACATCATCATGGGTCCCATACAGCTCGACCTCACTGGGAGTTCCCATGAGCTCGATCGACCTTATATATATATATATAAATATATATATATATATATATATATATATATATATATATATATATATATATATATATATATATATATACACCATTGTATAATTAAAATGGCAGAAAGAAGCGTACCGGATTGAATAGGGAGACAGATATACCGTTGTATAATTAAAATGGCAGAAAGAAGCGTAACCGATTGAATAGAGAGACAGAGAAAGAAAATGGCTTCTTCAATCAGCGGGGAGACCGAGATTGGAAATGAGCAAGGCAAGCTGATGGTTGGATACGGTCTGTATAAGTGTTGGATATTATATTTCAAGTGGATCGACAGCCAGGACGGCGGCCTTTACCATTGGAAGCTGTCCGACCCGGCTCGTACCCCTGCTCGTACAATAAGCCGTCCGAGCAGATCTGTGTGGGGACACCTTAGATGTATCTGTTTATCCATGCTGTTCATCTCTTTTCTTAGATCATGTTAAGGTATGGTTCAAAAATGATGCAGGTCCAACGCTCCAATGAACCATACAAGAGTTGACTCTTGCATTTAATCCAACTTGAGTTACTGACTTTACATTTAATGCAACCCAAGCTCACTATTTGGTGTGGTCCATTAGAGCATTGGATCTGCCTCATTTTTGAACCCATAACTTAACATAATATGTGTAAAGATACAGATGGCATAGATAAATAGATACATCATGGTGGCCCCCATACAAATCTGGTCAGATGGCTTATTATCCGATAGGGGTCGGACGCAATCCCCTTCATTTACTATTCTCATTCAACCTTAGCCGGCTGAGAGGCTGTCGTGACCTCCAACTAGATTCGCGTTCGGTAGTGACCTCCAGTACCACCTCGGTGATGCTCAGTGTTGGAAATGCTGTGGGCTTACCATAATGTATGTGTTTTATCGATGCTGTCTATCAATTTTTTTCAGCTCATTTTAGACATGAGCCACAAAATGAGATAAATACACGTCTCAGGTGGTCCACACTATAGAAAACAGTGTCGACTGGATGCTCACTATTAAAAACTTCGTTAAGGCCACGGAAAGTTTTGGATCAAGTGATATTTTTTTATTTCTCTTCATCTAGGACCATGTGACCTAATCCACAGGTTAGATGGAAAATAAACATTACAATGGGCTTAAAAAGTTTTAATGATGGACATTCAATTACTCCTCTTCCTGTGATGTGGTCCACCTGAGACTACTAAAATGGATGGATGGAGTCCATAGAACTAGGGTTGTACACGAACCAAGCTAGCTCGGTTAGCTCGCTCAACTCGACTTGAAAAAGCTTGATTCAGCTCGGTTCGGAGTTGAGTTCGAGCCCAGTCGAGCTGATTTTTTTAGCTTGAAAATGAGTTCGAGTTGAGTTCGCGCTACCCCCAGCTCAGCTCGACTCGGCTCGGATTGAACCCAGCTCGAATCAAACTCGAATCGAACCAGTTCGGTGACTCGGTTGCTTTGATATTGATGTTGCTCGCCAAGTGTTTGATGAAATGACTCAATGAAGTGTGGCCAGTGGAAAGGAAGGTATGTATATGAAACAAATACCTTTTTTTTTAAATGCTGCCTGGAAGGTATTTGATAAAATCCATGAAAATTTTTGCTGCAAAACACAGGCAATGGGATTTTGAAGGTGCAATCCAGGTGTTTATGTAAATGCCACACAAAAAAACTCGGCTCAAACTCGGCCCGAACTGGCCCGAGCTACAGACCAAACTGAGCCGAGCCGAGTTTGAGCTGAGGTCAGCTAATCGTTGAGCCGAGTCGAGCTGACGCCAGTTGGACTCGGTTTGGCTCGACGTACACCCCTACATAGAACACATTAATCATGCTGGGTCTACAACAATGAGGGGTCACTACTGAGTAATAGTCTGTGGTTATTTATGAATTTTGAATATTCACATAAATTGGATTCAAACCGAATGATTGGTGGGAGCGGATTGGATTTAATGTGCCACTTATGCAGGACGGTGTGGTCCTTACTATGGGGCCCACCTTGATGCATGTATTCTAAATCCATGCTGACCATCCATTTTTCTTTTCTAATATTTCAGGGGCATGAACCCATAAATGAAGCAGATCCAAATCTAAGGTGAACAATACCGGACAGTACCATACGGAACAATGGTGATTGACCATTACAATGGTTTTGGATCAAGCTTACATTTGTTTTTTATCCTTCATCAGTTTTGTTTCACCTTATCAACAGTTTGGATGGAAAATAAACATTATAGAAACAATAAGGTGGGCCTAGGAAGTTTTTAATGGTGAAGCATGTAATCACCACTGTTTCTTATGGTATGGTCCAACTAAGATTTATATCTGCTAGATTTTTTGCTCATGCTCTAAAATGATCTAGAAAAACAGATGGACGACATGGATGTAAAATAGATACCTCAAGGTGGGCCCCACACTAAGTGTTGTACCATCTATGTAACACAGGGCTCATCTAATCCTCTCCCATGATTGGTAATCTGCAAACTAACAATGCTCAGCTAGGGACGGAGATTCCTTGTGGGAAGGCTTTGTGTAACGCCCCGGTTTCCAAAACTCGAGTATGAGATTCGTTCCGGAGACTCGAGGGTTAATAAATAAGAGATCTAGCGGAAATATTAAAGTCAGAGTGTGATAGCATAAGTAAGCATGGATTATATCATATAAACCCGAATATTTGCCCCACTCAGCTAGGGGCCATAATTACAAAATTTTAAGAGTTTCAATGTATCAAATCAAACATGAGAGAAACTACTACTACTGATTAAGCCCATAGTAATCAGCTACTTCTTGTTGCGGCTCATCTTTATAATATCCATCTTCAGGCTCCACCATCGCGCCTTCAAGACCAATGCTACCATCCTCTCCATCTATACCTGCATACTCTGTATAGTTGGGCATTCGATGAATGAGTGGCCAACTCAGTGCGAATTTCCCTCAAGATTACACACCGCCGCCTTAGCAAACATGGTTAAAGAAAACAAAGAGACAATCTAAAACAGACAAGATGCGATCTTATTAAAATGCATGGTTGTATGAATGCACATCGACCTGGTGATGCTCATCTAGTCGGACTTGGGCTCGTCACCCATGCAATCATCGACCTGGCGTGTATCCAGTTGGACTTGGACTCGTCACCCATGCATATGACCGGTCACCAATGTAGCATATCTCGTATAGTATGGTGTCAAGTAATCAAAATAGGCCGATAGTCGATGGTCTGGGAGCTAGCGAAATAATACCCCCCCTAAGCCCAAGGGCACGTGCTATAACATCCAGAATTAGCCACCCGTCATCGCCAATATGCTATGAATGCATGATGAGCCAAACCATTATTACTCTACTTACAATCAGCCAACTTATATATCTTAATGGTCACTACGGGGGGCTCGTTACCTAGCGTAGGCCGACAACTCGGGCATAGTGTCCCATGACTACTATCCCCAGCTCATGAGGTATCCCACCTTGGGATGCTTAAATAGGACCCCTTCACGATTGGTTGATTAAATGTAATTCAAGTCAGGGGTCCTATTTCCCACATCATCAGTCTAATTGCATCCCAAGTGTGGCCCACATGCAATAGTGAAGTTTCTTCACTTGAAATGTTGAGTTGAGTTCTGTGGATGACACATGGCAATCTTTTAACATGTAAAGACATATGATAATATTTGCATTTGTGAAGAGGCATTATGAAACCAAAGTATGAACTATTAGGCATATTAATACTAAAACATGGGAATTCAATGATCATTACATGTTAACATCATTCATGGATTATTAATCAATATGAGGGCCTAGCATGTAATGTAAACATAATTCAACATTAAATAGAGTACTTTATGGAACTTAGTAATTTACAATAGCTATTAGGATTATGGACTAGCGATGGTAGTCTAATGTATACTATGTTTAACTAACTTAAAGATGGAAAGCCCAAGGGAAAAATTCATCACCTCAGGGATTATAGCTCCTCTCTTGATTCTGTTTTCTAGGGCTAGTAAACGGCCCAATACTGATTTCCTAGAATTGATTCCAACCCAAGAACTTGTCTTAGATTATGTTTCCAAAGGCCACTAATGGGAAGGTTCATGAGAGTCCTTGCTTCATGTGAATTGGGCCAATTTTGGCCCAACAATCAAGGTCTGAGCTGGGCCCACAATGGTCTCTTCATAAATGGCCCATATTTTTCGTCCATTTATGACTGGGCGTGGGATCAATTTAATTGGACTCAACCTAGGACTCAGCCCAGATTTGCGGCTGGGCTCAACCCAAACCCAGCTGTCGTTAGAGTTGGGCATCAGACCGAGTTGGATCGGATTGGGCCTAACTCGACTCGGTCCGAAATATATATAGCTTAACCCGAACTCGATCCGATCCGGGTCTGAGTCTGGGTCATCTGACTCGAACCGATCCGAATCACTGCTGGCCTGAACCGATCCGAGTCCGACTTGGCTAGGAAAACCAAGTCGGATCGGATTGGGTGAGGTTCGAATCGGTCTTTTTTTTTTTTTTTTAAAGATAATTTCAAAAGAATAAAGAGAAAAATCTGGTAGTGTAACTAATAGTTGATACACAGGCACTTTTAAATCACTTTTAGGTAATGAATACATCTAATTCAAACTAAACCGTCCAAATCAGGGTTAACAGCTTAGATCTATCGTGAATCAAGTACTGTACTTATTTTAGTATCTGATCATCATATTGGCGTTTATTTATTGGATGGTTAAAGATGAAAAAAATCCAACGGTCTTGTTTCAACAAATAAGTGTCCACGAGTTAGAGGTTAGGATTCATTCAACCAATTTGACTTTTGGGTTGAGTGGAACACAAATTAATCGATTTTTATAGAGTTAAAAAACAATCCACACGTACAGTGTGGAAGTGGTTGAGTATGAAAGTTGGTAGGCAGGCAGAGTAGCTGAAAGAAATGAAAGAAAATGAAAGGAAATCTTCCGAGTCCCGATCAGAAAATCCTACGGTGTAGCTGAAAGAAAGGGAAGAAAATGAATGGAAATCTTAGTCTGATCAGAAAATCCTACGTTCACGCCTCTCACGTCATGCCGTCAAACATCACACGTCTCAAAAAAGTTAAAAAGAAAGAAAGAGAAAACTCACCAGTTGTCCGATCGTACTTAGCTTGAATCCTTGTCGTTAGACGTTCCGATATCTCATGGGATCCGAAAACTGACACGCGTGGCGAGAGTATCAAGGTGGGGCGTCAAACGCTGGTTAAATGCCTTGGTGCACACACTGTCAGGCGTACGGGTCGGCGCTAATAACACCAGCCAATCCGCTTCCATGGAACTGAGTATCCACCATCCAATCGTATCAACCAGATGATGAATGGTTACTTTTGTCACACCATCTCTGCATGTGGGCCCACACATTCTTGCAACCTAAATTGTGACAGGACGGGATTTCTGCAAAAGGCTTTCGCAGGAAGTTCCTGCGCTGGATGCTAGATGGGGCCCACCTTGATGTTTATCATAAATCCACCATGCTCATCTGTTTTCTAAGATCCTTTTAGGACATGCTTCAGAAAATCATATGGATACAAAACTCAAGTGGGCCGCATAAGAGGAAATAGTTGTGATTCAGTCACAACCGTTGAAATATTTACAGGGCAACAAAAGTTTCTTATCAGCTACAAACACCGAAATCGAATTGCGTACTGAGTTACTCAGTAGACTTTTATCGTACTGAGTAAACTCAGTTGAGCCTGCTGTGAATGTATGTGGTTTATCCACACCGTCCATTCATTTTTCTTGATAATTTTAGGGGTTGATCTCAAAATTGAAGTAAATCCAAATCTCAAGTAGACCATGCCACAGGAAACAGTATGGAATAATGATTTCTACCGCTGAAAGCTTCCTAACCTTCTTAGGGCCCACAGTAATGTTTATTTGTCATCTAATATGTTCATAAGATCACAAAGACATAGATGAATAGAAACCACAAACATCAGCTTGATCCAAAACTTCCGTGGCCACCAAGAATTTTTCAATGGTAGAGGTTCGATCATACTGTTTCCTTTGGTGTGGTCCACATGAGCTTTGAAGATGCTTTTTTTTGGGCTCAAGTACTAAAATTATCTATTAACATGGATGAACGGATTGGATAAAATAAATAAATAATGGTGGACCCCACAAAGTTTACCCAGTACGCTAAAGGTACTAAGTTACTCAGTACACAACTTTTGTAAGTGAGTTATGTGGGGTGGCCATGATATTCGTCGGAAATACATTCCATCCATCAGTTTTGCAAGCTAAAAATAGTGCAGAGTCTAAAATGAGGCAGATTCAAAACTCATGTGGGCCGTTTATTTTGATTTGAACACATGCAACGTGATTACTTACAGATTCGATGTAGAATACGGGTGTTGGGCGGGCAGCGGTGGCCTGGGTTTGGGTGTCGGACGAGTGGAGGGACGACCGGATCAAGCGTTGAGGAAGAAGAAGAAAAGGAGAGGAGGAAGAAGAGGGATTAGGGTAAAAAAATAGTATTTATACTATCCGACTACCCGTTCCGGGTCGGATCGGTCTAGATCATTTTGGTTCGGGGTTTTCGAATCGGATCTGTCCGGATTGACCACCATCCGAACCCAACCCGAAAAACGACGGGATCTGGATGGCCAGACTCGATCAGGCCTGATCCAAGCCGTCGGTTCTGTTAGGAACGGGTCGGATCAAGTCAGATCCACCGGATCGGGTCAGATCTGCCCACCTCTAACTGTCGTGGCTGGCTGATTTGCTCGGCCTAGTTGTCGGCCCGTTGTACTTACACAGGGTGCGACCTACTTGACGTCAGCATGCGGCCCATCTTGCTTTACACAGTGTGCGACCCACCTGATGTCAGTATGCGGCCCACCTAATATGTAGTGAGGCCCATAGTATTATGTGGTGGAGCCCACTGGATTGTTTCCCTGGTGCGGCCCACTGCAATACATGGTGAGGCCCACAAAGATTTGGATGTTTGTCTAGCCCACTACAATACATGATGAGGCCCACAAAGGATTGGACTGTTTGTCCGACCCATGTTTGTGGCTGGATTTGGTCCAGACCGCAGCTTAGGTCATGGGCTACACCTGGCCCAACCTTCAGACCCAAATGCAGGGTTGTACTTGCCTAGTTTTGGAGCCAGTCTCGGCCCAGTTTTGGCCCCGACTAAGAGGCATTCCCAGCCAGGCAGGAAGACCACCTCCAGGCCATCTCCACAGTCCATCAGGGGGGCTTTTTTCGGCCTCGATCGGAAGACGTTGTCAACCCTTATCAGCGGCATTTTTTGGTCCTAATCAGAGGTAGTTTTTGGCCTTGGAAACGGCTCAGTATGGTGGCTGGAATTCAGCAAAATAATGGCCAGCAGTGGCCTTGATCAAGAGAGCCAATCGGCCTTATCAAATGGACAACTAGAGGTGCTTTTCGGTGTTACCTAGGCTCCTCTTCTTCCTCGAAATGAACTTCCCTTGGCCTGAATTGACCCAACTCGATCTGAGCTGATCGAGTTGAGTTGGTGCAGTACGGGTGTCGGGTTCTCTCTCTCTCTCTCTCTCTCTCTCTCTCTCTCTCTCTCTCTCTTTCTCTCTCTCTCTTTCCATCCTCTCCTACCTCTCTTTAAACCTCTCTTAAATCGCTAAAACTGTCATGCCTTTGTTTTGACTCAACCCTCATGGACGGAGGTCGACTTAGTGCGGCACCAAGTCCGCCTTTCTCAAATCTCTCTCTCTCTCTCTCTCTCTCTCTCTCTCTCTCTCTTACTCTCTCCCTAGCTCGCTCTCTCTCTCTCTACGAACTTGTGGTGCGAATCCCAAGGCCAACGGTTAGCTTTTATAGGGCTAAACACGTGTGAATCATTTCATCCAACAACCACTATTTAATGGCCGGTTTCAAGCGTCTATCTTGGATTTTTCGAATGCATGGGATCCATCCGTTACTGGAGATGGACTCCTAATGCTATGGCCCACAGTAAAAGCTATTTTTCAACCATTGTGGGACCCACGTTGTGATGGTGGATTTTTGGCTTGACGGGGAAGATGACGCAGTCATCAATGGTGGATCGCTGACTACGGTATATTTATGTGATCTGGTCCGTTTGAACGGACCAAATGGGACCGTTGATCACCGCGGGGTCCACTTCTCGGGCCTTTCATTGGCATTTCACCACACCGCCCGAGATCTCCCACCTTAAGTGTTTTTCTCACGAGATGGGATTCTCTCTACTTGTTATTTGTAGCTGCCCTAAAGGGAGAGGTAGAGATTTCTCCTCGTGGCCTGGCAGAAGCCCTGGATCGAGTCAAATGGGGTTTCCCGAAAAGGATCGTCTCCCTACGCCTTTCACTACGACAGACTGTTGCCTGTCCACTTCTGGAAATGGATAGAGGGTCCAGATTTGTACTCCCATGAGCGGCTAAGATTAAGGGAGGGTCGAGGACGCGAATTGCCGACATGCAGGACACTTCAACGGCTACATTTTGGAGAGTGCAGTTATGCATCCGAGACCGTCCGTTGCTCGCATGCATGCACATCCGCATGGGTTTGGATGGCCGGTATAGAATTGGTCGTTCGGAGCTCTCTAAACCAATGGAAGGTTCAGATTTTCCAAAGGGTGGCTCGAAAGGAGCTACAACTAGTCCCAAGTGGACGTTTTCTCGTCGTC
Source organism: Magnolia changhungtana (assembly GCA_030180095.1). NCBI lineage: Eukaryota > Viridiplantae > Streptophyta > Magnoliopsida > Magnoliales > Magnoliaceae > Magnolia > Magnolia changhungtana. Next base: position 2,631,944 of record JASAUF010000224.1, on the reverse strand, counting down.
CCTTACCTGTGCATGAGCACGACTGCGTGGGCCCAAATGACTGACATGATTGTGGTCGTTTGGAAGGTGTAAGACCGATGAACGGTCTGGATCTCGCGGAAGGTGGCCAAAGGTGGGCCACATCCCGTGCGAATGGACACCTCACGGTCTGCCTTGCTGCAGCGGAAGAATTTCTCCCTTTTTCAATAGCTCGTTGGGTCAGCGGCATTTTGACCGCCCTGGCCGTCCAGTGCACGAGTACACGAGGTGAACTCGCACACCGTGTGGAGTCCATTGTGATGGTTGTGTTATATCCACTCCATCTAATCATCTTGGGGGGCCCACTTAGGGGTTCTGGACCAATTTGAGGTGGGGCCGAGGCCCAGGTGGGTCGTATCACATGTCCCAGGCTCTATTTAACCTAATATATGCTGATCCGATGGCTGGATCAGTTTGATATATATTTCAATAGCTTATTATGGATTTAAGATACAGTGGTGCTTGGTTGGCTATCCACTAGCCTTTAAAGATCGATCATTAGAGTATTGCTACAATTAGTTGATATAGAAACTACTCTGACTTAAGGTGCTTGATCAAGGTTACCTTCTTGACTGATGTATAATGCAATTCAGCTCTTAGGGCCTCTGATGGGTGGCTTTAAAGATGATTGAAAATCCCATCCTGCACATGTTGAGTTCAAGTTGTTGGGTTAATTGACTCTGGATTTCCATTGATGTAGGATTAAGTGGTAACACCCATGTACCCAAGGTGCGGGGTGTTACACTTTGGCAGGATGTTTCCAACTGATGTATAATGCAATTCAGCTCTTAGGGCCTCTGATGGGTGGCTTTAAAGATGATTGGAAGCCCCATCCTGCGTATGTTGAGTTCAAGTTGTTTGGTCAATTGACTCTGGATTTCCATTGATGTAGGATTAAGTGGTAACACCCATGTACCCAAGGTGCGGGGTGTTACACTTTGGCAGGATGTTTCCAGCTGGAAGTCACTTTGTTCCTAGGAGAATCTTTGTGATAAATCTGCCCTATCCACCCACTTTACCCGCTCTTTTTAGGTCATACACCAAATGACGTTGATCCAAAGTCAAGTGGGCCTCAAGAGAAGAAACACGGGCAAAGAAATGTCTACTGTAAAAACTTTCCCAAGGTTCACCGCCTTGATATTCATATGCCATCCTATAAATGTTATTCCCATTACGATGAATTGAAAACACAAATAGCTTAGCCTAATGCAAAACTTCCGTCCCCATGTGAATGTTTTAATCGTGGTTATTCAATACCTACTGCTATTGTACATTTATTTGTGTATCTATTTGTCAATCACGTATGTTAGTATGTTAGTATTTCGGCTAAAGCCCTTGAAAGCTGAAGATTAAAAACACACGAAAACTTCGCACATCAAGGAATTAGAGAACATGTATATCGAGGTGCTTCGATAACCCTAACCTTAGACCTAAAATAACCTAACATTTATATGATCATAAACTTAATAGGTAAATATAATTTGATTGTCACATAACCTTAAGAGTTATAAAAAACTATAATTGACGTTGCGCATGATCGTAAGTCGTATCCTTTAGATTCGAGTCGGTTTAATCCGAGACCCGTACCATTTCGACCGTGCCGTCACCGCAATTCCAACGCCGCGTCTCATGCGCCAATCCGACGCTTAGATCATAAGATGTGGACCATACATTATAATAACTGTGGACCGCACATTGAGGGACCCACCCATCTCATGTGGCACAAATCCCTAGGTAATTATGAGAGCGATGGATGACATCACCCTAGCTATAGCCACCCTAGCCTAGCTATAGCCACCCTAACCAAGCTATAGCCACCCTACCCCCTAGCCTTCTTACAAGCACTTATGGCTAGCCACCCTACCCCTAGCCCTCTTACAACCATTTATTGCAAGCCACCATCTCTTACAAGTAATCATGGCCTACCTAAGCTACTCTCTCCCTCTCTTTACTACACTCTCTCTCCCTCATTTCTCATTCCCAAGTAAGGAGAAAAAAATCCCACGTCCATGGCATCCCAAGTGTGAGAAAAGTGAGTGTATTGGAAGTGACCCATTCCGATCACAAGATCTATCATCCTAACCATTCAAACCCCATCTTCCACCATCAAAGAGGAGCACAAGGAGATAGGCATTCCAACGGACCAAAGAGATCAACCGGTGGGTGCTCCCATAGGCTAGTTTTCACATTTCTTTATGATGGGCCAAGTGAGGTCTACCGATCAATGTTGTGGATCTCACTTTGGACCCTAAGATGTGGCCGATGACCCATCTTGATTCTCATGATCATTCCATAATGGGGCCATTTTCCATGGACCCCATCATGACGTTTATTTTTCATGTATGGATAGGGTCATCTAGACCTTACATTTGGTGGAGAAAGGATCTCCACCGTTGATTTTCGGTTTGATGGGCCCACATATAATGGGACCCACTTGATATATGTTGTAGATCATGAAAGGGAGAGCCCATAATATCGGGGTCCCTCCATCACTCGGTCTTCCATCTCTCCTTCTCTTCATTTCTTTTTCATTATTTTTGATGTGATGATATGGCCATGTGGCCCACTTGGATGGACCCCACCATGAAGCATGTTTTAGATCCAAGCCGATTATAGGTGGGGCCCACTTTTATATGTGTTGAACCCACACCATCCGCCATCTGATGGGCCACTTGAGCAGGGCCCACCTCGTGAACCGTCCAGGGACGCTGGAACGCTCCCTGGACGTTTTTTTGAAAACACAAATATTAGCTTGTCTCAAAGCTTTGGAAAGGGGGCCACTTGTATAGGCCCCATCTTGATGTATGTCTTCAATCCATGCCGTCCATCCTTTTCCCCGTATCATTTTAGGCGTTGAGCTGAAAAATGAGGTCAATCCGACTCTCAGACGGACCATACCTTTGGAAATAGTGATTTTTACCATTGAAACTCACCTTAATCTTTCTACACGTTGAAAAATGTCCAATATTGGTCTTGATGGACTGGCCTTGGACCGTGGAAACCAGTGGACGAGGTGGATTTGGCTGAAGAGGGCCCCACACGTGAAAAACTTCAAGAAAATGGTTTTTTTTTTAAAAAAAGAGCGAGGCAATTACTTTCACATGCCACGACACAAGAAGAAACACGCTGCTGCGCTCTCACGTAGGCGGGCGGGCGGACGCCAGGGCTCCACGGCCCTCAGCCGTGGGCCCCACCATGATGTATTTATTATATCCACTCCGTCCATTTGGTGGGCCACATCCTGAATTGGGTCCGCTACAAATTTCAGGCCCATCCACGACTCAGGTGGACCACACCATAAGAAACAGTGTGAATGAACGTTTACCATAAGAAACAGGTGGACCTTATCAACGGGTTGGATGGAAGGTAAACATTATGGTGGGCCCCACATGGAGCCCACAGTGATGCACGTGTTTTACCTCCCACCGTCCAACGGACGGTGGGGCCCTCTGTGCTGGGTGCGTGCGTGTGTGAGTACATGAGGTGTGTGCGCGGGTGTGTGCGTGCAGTGTGCATGCGTGTGTGTGCATGTGTATGTGTGCACGTGTGTGTGCATGCTTGTGTGAGTGTGCACGTGTGTGCATGTGTGTGTGAGTGTGTGCTGTGTGCGTGCATGTGTGTGGTGTGTGTATATATATATCTATATATATATATTATATTATATATATTATATTGTATGTATTATATATTATATTATATAATATATATCTGTTGGTGGGCCTTAGGGATTTTAATGGTGGAAATCATCATCACCACTTGTATTTTGGTGTAGCCCACCTTGGTATACATGTAAGGCCCATATGATTAGGCCATCTTAATGTATTAAAGGCCCATAGGATATGGCCCATTGCAATGTACATAAGGCCCCTTTGATGTGGCCCACTTGATTTATAAAAAAAAGCCCATACGATGCGGCCCATTTGATGAATATAAGGCGCATGGGTCGAGGCCCAACAGGATGTCCTTAGGGTCCGTTGCAATGAGTGATTCCTCCATAGTGTGTATAACAATGTTTGATGACAGGTCATGCCTTGGGAGCAATGTTGGTTTGACGTCCACATTGTAAGAATAATGTTGGTTAAATGTTCGCATTATAACTCTCCTTAGGGCCCATTAGTAGGCCCATGCTTGTTGATAGTCCACCACTTTATAACATGCTTAGTGCACTTCCATGATTCATACGCATACGCATCATATGTATGCTTAATATGAGAAATGTTTGATCATACCATAAGCCATTAGGCTGAGACATTTATGGGACTCCTTATGAGATGGAGTGCCCCACATGATCGCGTGGTATGCGTGAGATTGCTGCATGATTGTACGGTGTGAATCAGGCATCTCGCATATGTGTGACTTGATCACTGCACGCCCTAGTGACATCAGGGCCGTGGCTCCACAGGCACATCGTGGATGGCCGTATCGGATACTGAAAATACTTTGTTCTAGCATTGTGGGCACTTAGGATGTCCTTAGGTGAAAGTCCCAGAACCTTTTTGGTACCAGGAGATGCTCCAACGTCTAGACCGAGTGGATACACGAGCGCCCGAGTGCCGAATACCAGTAGGCCGCATCTCCCACTGTGTCGTGGTTAGTTGGAAGAGGGTGTGGCCTTATCTGCCTGAGTGAGGGGGCTATAAGCTAGGCTGAGTTTGACCAGCTCGCAAATGTGTCCGCTATCGACGAGCCGGGTAGGTATTGGCAGACTACGGGTCAAGCAGATAGTGTGGTCTCTTCCACTTGCTTGACTGTGCAGCTAGGGAGGAGGCAGTCAGTGTGAGGTATATTAGACCCCGGTGATATCCAAAGAGGAACTGTACTGATATGTGTACATAATGAGGACTGACATGCTTGTATTGCATCTCGCATATGGCATTCAGCTACGTAGGCCTTGCATTGCATCGGTATGGCCGATATCATTCATGTTTCGCATCGCATGGCCTTGGTATGGCCTATAGCATTCATGCCTTGCATAGCTTTGATACAGCTAGTAGCATTCATGGACTTACTACATACTTCCGCATTACTCTAATATTGTACACTTGGCGTTTGCCTTGTGCACACACTTACACCACTCTCTAAGCTTTTGTAAGCTTATGCACCACCGTTGCGTGCAGGTACCATTGGGCAGCAGCAGCGCTGAGGCAGGAGCGCGTATCAGATCTCTTTTTGGAGCTTTTTGATCACCCTGTATTTCTCTTTCTGCATTGTACTTAAAGGTTTTTGATATAGTGGATATATGGTAATGTTGTTTTGTGACTTGGTTATGCTTTTGGTTATGCTCCATTACATTACAAAAAAAAAAAAAAAATTCATACTGAAAATCCTCCTTGTAGGATCCCAGGATCGGAATCTGGCGTATGGGCGCTGGAAGCCGAGAATGGGATACTATGGAGGCTGTCGGTGCCGGATTCGGCGATCGGGAATTTTCTGAGCCCGATTTCCGAGTTTGGGGCGTGACAGATATTACCTATATAATATCCTTTACCTTACAAGTCATAATTGTTATAAAATTGATATTCTCAAATTACATATAACTTCTATAAATTTATAAAAGAAACTAAAAATATTAAGGTCAAGCTAGAGCATGTGTGATCACGCTATCCTTAAAGCGTTATTCCCTCATTATCAAAATAATTAAGACTGCTGACAAGTTATAGGCAAATAGCTTCTAGGATACAAAGAGCATGTATGTGGTTTTACGTTCAAAAAAAAAAAAAAAAAAAAAAAAAAAAAAAAAAAAAAAAAACCCACTAATGGAACTTTGTGTACACAGTTTGTTGGTAGATAAAAACTTAAAGAAAAATCCCAAATTAGAGAGAAGATTAGAAATGAAGTAGCTAGCTTAGACTACTACACTGGTCTATTTCTTGAGGACTTGCTAGCTAAGGTTCATATTGAACCTTACTGACTTGATCAGAAATCACTTAAGCTTTTCTTGTTGAGTCGTAAGAGAGAGTGATTCGAGTGGTTGGTGATAGTCCAATGAACCACCCGAGCACTGTTTACATAGGCTAGGATTAATGGACGTTTTGGGCCAAGTCATAACACCACATGATCGTTTCTAGCTGTTAGTGAGAAACTAGTCATTATTTGGTAGTTTCTAATCATTTTACATGTGGGAAAAGTAGATGCATGCTAGCCATTTAGACTCAGTGGCTAGTCGTTTATGATTGTTAGGCTAGCCACATGCAGCAATTTCTGCATGCTTTAGTTTAATAATGCATGAATAGTTACACCACCTTTTAAATGGTCAGTTCCAGCATCTATATAAGACGGACAATCTCTTTCAGACCTCTTACCCACAACACTCCAGCCACTTGACCCATAACCATTGTCACACTGCGACTCGCATTGGTTTGCGTAAGGTCGCGAGGGAGTGACCCATATGCGACTTGATGCTCACGTGTGAAGTATAAAGTGTGCCACTAGTGCCTCTACATTCACACTACCTCACATGCCCACGCCCTCACATCATAACCATGACTGTGACCATGCTCGAGCCCTAGCGCTTTCGCATAACACGCAAATCTCTGTACTTCACCTATCTACCAAGTAAATAGTAAGTTACTCAACACCCACCTAAAAACACAAGTTTTTCTTCTCTCCTTTTCAATATGAGACTATTCCCAAAGCACTAAAAAACTAAGGTTTTTTAACAAATATTATATATATAATTTAAAATATTTTTTAATCAAGTATTTTCCAAAACAATCCCCCGCTTGATTGAAAATTATTTTCAAAGAAAATCACATGTCAAACTAGACACTGCTTATCTACATAAAGAAAGATATCATTCGATTTGAATATTTCCTTGGTATAAGTATCTCAAAATTTTATCGAAATTCCTGATAGTTGTAGCTTTGGACTACTTATTCTTAGATAATAGAGATGAAGAAACCACAAGCATATTCACTGTGTTATTAGAGTTTCTATAAATCTTACTCAGCACAATTAATGGTTATATGCTTATCTTATTTCATGAACGATCTTGAGTGAAACTTCAACTCTTATGAGAGATATCACCATCTTTATATTCATATAGGTGAAATCCTTCTAGTGTCTTTGTTAATATTAAGACACTTATCATTTTAAACTAGATTTTATTAAGAATTCTACGACTCAACCCTTTATCTATAACACAACACTATCTATTATGAATGAGGTTCTATATAATTTTAGTTCCGAAAATTTTCACATATCAGTAACTTATTTTCACCAATCACTACGTGAAAAATGGAAAAAAATGACGGATTTTGAGACGGTTCTGGACCGTCTCTAAAATCGCTTGGTTTAAAGATGCTTTAGAGACGGCTGTAAACCATCTCTAAAATTTTAGACGGCTCTTGACCGTCCCTAATATTGTCTTAAAATGTTGCACGTCCAGAAATTATTTAAGACGGTCCTTGACCGTCTTATTACGGTCATCTGAGACGGTCAATGACCGTCCACATTAGAGACGGTCCTGAACCGTCTTATATGCTGTCATCTGAGACGGTTATTGGCCGTCTGCATTAGAGACGGTTATTGGCCGTCTTTTACTTGTAAAATGAGACTGTCAAAGACCGTCTTTATTAGAGACGGTCCTTAACCGTCTTATAGCCATGCCAAAAACCGTCTCTATTAGAGACTGTCAATGGCCGTCTCTCTTAGAGACTGCGAAAGACCGTCTCTATTAGAGACTATCAATAACCGTCCTTATTAGAGACTGTCAATGACCTCTATTACAGACAGTCCTTAGCCGTCTTATAGCCCTGTCAAAAACCGTCTCTATTAGAGACTGTCAACAACCGTCCTTATTAGAGACTGTCAATGACCGTCTCTAATAGAGACGGTCCTAAACCGTCTCTAATGCATCTTTGTAATACAAAAAACAGTTGACAAGCTTAGAAAAATAATGAACAATGTTTAAGAAAAATTTAAATTTTGAAAAAAAAATTGTGATTTTATAAAAATCTAGATTTTGAAAAAAAAAATTAAGAACTTTGAATAATGTCGATAATTTTGAAAAAAAAAAAAGATTTCGATAAAAAAATGATATTTTGAAAAAGAAAATTTAAAAAATTAAACAAAATTGTGAAAAATTGACTAATTGTAAAAAAAAAATATTTTTTAAAAAGAAAATTAGATTTTGTATTTTGACAAGAAAAATTAAAAATTTATATAACAAAAGTGAGATTTTAAAAAATGATATTTTTAAAAAGAAAATTTAAAAAATTAAACAAATTTGTGAAAATTTTGACAAATTGTAAAAAATATATATATATATATATATATATATATATATATTTAAAAAAAGAAAACTGAATTTTGTATTTTGACAAGAAAAATTGAAAAGTTAGATAACAAAAGTGAGATTTTGATGATGTGTTGTATATCATTGCTGCCCCTATGTTTCTCCAACCCATTTTTGGGCCAGGTAATAATGTAAAAATGTTTTAATTTTTAAAAAAATTTATTGGTAAAAATGTGTGTGTGTGTGTGTAGTTTTTATATCATATGAATGGAAATTTTTTTATATATATAATTAAAAGGTAATATTTAAATGATTTGTAATATCACATGAAAAAGAATATTGAAAAGTTAAGAAATTTTAACTGTGTTTAAGAAAAATTTTGAGAACAAAATAATGCTTTTGAAGAAAAAAAATCAGCATTTTGAAATTTTTGAGGAAAAAATTAAAATATGAGAAATAAAAATTCAAAATTTGTATTTTAAATTTGATGGATTTTCCTGATGGATGGAGTAGATGCTAGACACACAACCCAGTAATGGACCTAGGGTTCATGTCCCTTCACAAATTTCTACATGGGAAGATCCTAAGCTTTCAATAACTATCCATAAGTTGATAATAAAGTAAAATAATTAAATGATTAAAGGTCAAATTATATCAATAAAAAATTAAATCCCATTGTGGTTTCTTAGAATAAAGGGGAATTTACTATTATGAGATGCGTTTCGTACTTTAGCCTGTGAGCTTGGATCATTAAAAAATGATCCAAGCCGTTCACATGATAAGTCTCACCTTAGATTGAGTGACCCAAAAATGAAAATTTACCTATCATTGAAATATTTCAACAAGTTGATCATTTGATTCTTTTTCTTTATAGATTTTCTACTTTAACTTTTGAGTAATTAAATGGTTGAAATATTTCAATCTAGAAGTATTTTTGAACATCCTATCTAAGGTGAATCACGTTGTCTAAATGATTTGGGTTATCATAAAGGACCCTAGTCCTACATTCTTCGCTTTCATTCCTCATTAGATTTGTGGTCCCCCACACACATTTTTTCTCAAACCCGTGGGTTACCCTTTTAGAGTTGTGCATAAATCCAAATGAGAGAAATTTTCAACCCGACACTTCTCATGATTGCTTGCTAGCTCTTCCATCACCCCATATCTTCTCCTTTTTTGGTTGAGTAGAGAAAAGTGTATTTGGGGTTGTGCCATCAAAAAATTAATGTTGGTATTCTTTAAAAAATTCTTGTAAATTATATATTCATTCTTTAGCTTCATTAATGTATTTGGAACATTAAAAAAATCATGTTATGTGACTGAGTTGATTAAAGAGAGCTTTTTTTTTTTGAAAACCACGTATGCCGCTAGCATCTGCCACCCTCTCCTTGCAACGATAATGGCTGCCGTAGAGAGAGGTAGAGGTGCTGGTTGTGATGGAGACGAAGTGTAAGGCCGGGATCTTGGAGATGAAGAGACATAGAAGACCAACAAAGATGCCGGCTATGGCCTCCATGGCTATATCTCCCAAAAATACAGGTAAGGGTATATAAAATCCCCAATTATTGGATTCCAATCCAAGCTCTGGAAACTGGATCTTGTAATCCTTAATTGTGTGATTTAAATCCCTAATCCATGAACGAATATATGGGATTAAGGATCTGAAATCCTAATTGTATCTGGATTAGGGATCTGGGATCTGAAATCCCTAATTGTAATTTGGAATTGGGGATGGGGATCTGAAATTCCCAATTTGGGATTTGGGATTTGAAATCCCTAGCCGTATTTGGGTTTTCTGTGGTGAGGTCCACTACATATTTTTATCTGCCTCATTCTTTGGGTCATGCCCTAAAATAATATCTCAAAATGGATCGACGGTGTGGATGCAACACATACATCATAGTGGGGCCCAATATATGATTATGAATGTTTTAAGGAAACCCTTCTCCATTACATTTAAGTGAGTTACTCGTTACCCTTACCAGAGTCAACTCTATGGGGTCCACCGTTATTTATTTAATTTATCCACTCCATTCATCCATGTTAACAGAAAATTTGAGGTCTAAAGAACAAAAAGGAAGCATATCCAAAGCTCAAGTGGACCATACCACAGGAAATAGTGTGATTGATCGAACCTCTACCATTTAAAATTTCTTGGAGGCCATAGAAGTTTTTGATCAAGCTGATGTTTGTGTTTTCTATTCATTCATATATTTTTGATATTATGAACAACCTTTAACTGTTTGTGGACAATCTAATCAGTTCAAATTGAAGAGTAAATAACTTCAGATGTTTAAATCAACATTCACTCAAATTGTTAATCAATCTTGTTTGCCCAATATCTTTCTCATATGTAGTATGATTGAGGCGAGTAACCGTTTTTGGATGTTGGTCGGTGCTCTATGGGTCCCACCATGATGTATGTGTTTCATCCATGCCGTCCATCCATTTTTACAAATCATATTAGGGCCTGATACCAAAAATGAGAGGGATATAAATCTCAAGTGGACCACACCACATGAAAACAATAGTGATTGGATATCCACCATTAAAACCCTCCTAAGGCCCACTGTACTTTTTAGTTGACATCCCATTCCTTGATTAGGTCATACAGCCCGGATGAAGGGAAAAAAAATATCAGATTGATCCATAACTTTATATGGCCCCCAAAAGGTATTTATTGTCGACGCTCATTCAACACTGTTTCCTATAATGTGGTCCAGTGGAGATTGGGATATACCTCATTTTTTTGTCTCATACCATAAAATGAAATGAAAAATAGATGGATGGCAAGGATGAAACATGTACATACATCATGGTGGGGCCCACAGAGCACCATCCACGTGACCCATGACCGCTCGTGAGAGAGACTTGAAGTCTCTCTCGCTCTTTGTCCTCTCTCACTCTCTCGCTCTCTGTCCTCTCTCTCTCTCTCTCTCTCTCTCTCTCAGATGGACGACGTGGACGAAGTGGACCATACCACAGGAAACAGTGAGAATAATGATTTCCACCGTTGAAATCTTCCTATAGCCTACAGTGATTTTTATTTGTCATCCAACCTGTTCAGTAGATCACAAATACATGGATGAAAGGAAAACTAAAATATCAACTTGATCCAAAACTTAAGTGGCCTCCCAAATTCTTTTAATGGTAGACGTTCAATTTATACTATTTCCTATGATGTGATCCACTTCAGATTTTTATAGGCTTCATTTTTGAGCTTATGTAATAAAATTATATGTTAAAATGGATGGATAAAATGAATAAATCATTTTTTGTCTCATAGGATTTACTCCGTATGCTTGGAAACGGATTGACTACTCCCCCTCACACCGGCTAATGACTGGTGGTTAGTGCTCTATGGCTCCCACCATGATGTATGTGTTTCATCCATGCCATCCATATATTTTTACAGATAATTTTACAATATGAGACTAAAAATGAGATATATGCAAATCTCAAGTGGACCACATTACAAGAAACAGTGTTGAATGAGCGTCGACCATTAAAAATATGATCAATAGCCATAGAAGTTTTGGATCAAGCTGATTTTTGTTTTTCCCTTCATATGGTCTTGTATGACGAAATCGACAGATTGGATGTCAAATAAACAGTACAGTGGGCCTTAGGAGGATTTTAATGGTGGATATCCAATCACTATTGTTCTCATGTGGTGTGGACCACTTGAGATTTATATCCCTCTAATTTTTGGCATATAGCCCTAATATGATTTTTAAAAATGGATGGACGGCATGGATGAAAAACATACATCACGGTGGGGCCCACAGAGCACCGTCCATTCTCTCCCAAAATTGGGCGCGCGCCTTTGTTTTGAGCGCGCACCCAAACCAACCCATTTTCTCACCGCCCTCCCTCTCTCTCCCTCTCTCTCAGTACCCCTGTCCTCCGAGTGCCCTCAACTGGCTCTCTCTCTCACCCTCTTCCTCTCCCATGATCTCTCTCCTTCTCAATCTCAGATCTCTCTCTCCTTCTCCCTCTCCCTCTCGATCTCTCTTGCGATCTGCTTCTCTCCCTCTCTCTCTCTCTCTCTCTCGCGATCTGCTTCTCTCCCTCCCTCTCTCTCTCTCTCTCGCGATCTGCTTCTCTCCCTCCCCCCCTCTCTCTCTCTCTGACTCTCGATTTGCACGTATGTACCCGCATCCACCAGCCGCTAAAACCTACCGCATCTCTGGTCATCAACGGCAATAGAAAGTTGTTGAGCTCCCACCTGCTGCCAATCTGAGAAGGTGATGTTGCATTTTGATTTTTAGTCTTCATTTTGGTTATGAATCTCTATTTGGATGACTGGATCATGGAAAGTTGTTTTGAGGATTTTTGCATGTAAGGTGTATGTTAATATGCTTTTGAGAATACCAGATTTGGTTTGTGATTTGATTGGAAGCCCATGAGGACCCCCACCTGATGCAAATGTTTTATGCCCACTGACCACCTGTTGTATGCAGCTAGGCCTTATTTCCAGTTTCTACAGCTAACTCCTTGACAATCAAATCATTTTCATCCTTTTGAATGTTTTGAATGAGATCAAATTATGAACTGTCTATCTATTTCTGCAAAACTATAAGGATCTAGTGATATTTGAGAATGAAGGATTTGTTTGAGAGCGGGTGTCAACACCATGCTCCAGTTCTACACAGATGACACTGCAGGCCGCAAGATGACACCCAACACCATCCTCATCATGATAAGAAACTCTGATTTTGAGTTTGTGAGGAACTCTGATTTTGTGTTATGCTTAGTCTGAAATCATTTGTGTTATGCTTAGTCTGAAATCATTCTTTCAACAGAACTTTCACTGGAAAGAACAAAGAAACACAGATTATAATCTAGTGAGTTTTGTTAATTCTTATTACCTTTCAAAAAAAAAAAAAAAAAACAGTGGTGGGAACAAGTCAGTTCTGTTGAAAGAATGGCGATGGAACCTTAAAGTTTCCTGGTGGGCTGCCTGCATACCAAAATTGGATGCTTAAAAAGTTAGTCAACTGTCCACATTCATCGCTACAGGATTGGCCCACCTGATTCATGGACTTTGATTTTGGGTACAATAGCTCATGTACCCATGTGGAACCTGCATAATGAACGGCCCAAATTCATTTAAGGCCTCTTACACTGGAGTATGTGACCTGCAGTAACCAGGTGTGTGAATCTGCATGTTTCATCAACAAATTACAAAGATCAGGATCCTTCATTCTCAAAGATCTGATTTTATATTTTATATTTTATTTTTATTCTTTTTAAAGTGATAGGCTAATTCTACCCTCTGAATGTAGACCACTCACTATTTTACCTTTAACCAGCCATTTCGTAGCTATCAGTTGGATGGTTAGGATTGCTTGATCAACGTATTTTTTTTAAAGATATGCTCCATCCACAATGTGCCCCACAATTTGGATGGTCTGGATAGTTGTACGAGTGCCACAGTTGAGGAGTATGAGATACCACCATTTTTTTTTTTTTTTACAGTGTGCTTATCACATGAGTCTAGCCCATGAGTGATGATTTACAGTGTACCGCAGTATGGTAATTTACCGAACTCTTGAGAAATAGAGAAATAGGTGATTTTATTCCAAAACAGAACAGGACAAAAAAACTCATTTAAAATATAAGAAGGAACATATTTTATTCCTACGGATCCTAAAAAGAAAAAAAAAAAAGCAGCCTTCCAATTATTTTATTTGTGAGTTGAACCATAGATTATTTTATTTTATTTTTTAATAATAGTTTGAATTCAAATTGGCCCATTATTCCTAACAGTCTTAAAAATATCTTCCATGAAAAAATTACAAAAAAAAACGATCTGATAATTACCCAGAAATTCAAAATCAAAATCAAATTGGAATCCTTTACCAAAAAATGAAATATATAGATGCATATTTCAAAATCAAAATCAAAATCCTTTACCAAAAACGATTGTCTATGTTTGTATAGCCCGCAAATTGATTAAGCCTCGTAAATGGATATATATAGATGCATATTTTTTTGTGATTGGTGAACACATGTGTGGCATGTTTTGATAGTTTATGAAAAGCCTCTTTTTTATTGTATCTCACTTTTTATATGCTGCATGCACGTGATATCAGACATGGATTTGATGCCCCCAAGCAAGAATTGGATGATGAAACCTTAACCTGAACCACACCCTAAACCTGTAACCTAAATCTATTCTCAATTACCTAAACTCATAACCTATAACCTAAACCTAAACCTATAACCCTAAACATATTCTCAAATTCCAAAAGCTATACTTATAACCTAAACCTAAACCTTAACCTATAACCTAAACCTAAACTTATAACCTTAACCTAAACCTCATCTCGGGATTGCTATATCCAGACAGTTTGGCACGCCTGACCATGATGTATGCATTTTATCCATGCTGTTTGTACATTTTGCCAGATCTTTATTCATTACACTGCAAAAGCCTATAGTTGCTTCTCTTCTTGAATACTTATAAAATAAATATTATGGTAGTTTACATTATCTATTGGGCAATGGATTTATCCGACTTCAACTTCCATCCATGATGTTTGGTTGGTTAACTTTTGAAGAATACATACTATTCAAATGAGTCAAGTACATGATATAGACTTACAATCTCAAATGGAAAATTTCCCATGGTATAAGTGCATGGAAAACTTTCCACATATCAACTTGCATTTGGATCAGTTGGCCTCCACATCACCCATCTGGACCGTCCATTAGGAAAACATTACAAGGAAAACATCTCCACAACATCAATCCAACTTAGGCATGTATGAGAATATGAAAGTATTACAGCACAGGAAATAGTTTGATTGAACATCTACCATTGAAAATTTTTTAGAGGCCAAAGAAGTTTTGGATCAAGCTGATGTTTGTGGTTTCTCTTCATCCATGTCTTTGTGATCATATTAACAAGTTGGATGACAAATAAAAATTACTTTAGACCCTAGGAAGGTTTCAACAGTGGAAATCTGGATTTTCTTATTAGTAAATTTTAACTGAACTCGTTCTTTTGAAAAATAGAAAAATGGGAATATTAGTAAATATGAATTTTCTTATTAAGAAGAAAATGGAAGATGGATTGAAAAAACATAAAAGAGTTTTACAGAAATTATTTGTTCCAAACAGGACATTTATCAAAGGAGCACTATTGGGTGATATTTAAGATTTTTATAATAAATAGATTAAGAGCCAATGATAATTATAAGTAGACTTGCAGCCAAAAATAAAGAATTTGATTTTTTTCAAAACATGGAAAGACTAATCAGTCCTACTTCTTGTAACTTCAGCCACTGCTTCAAATGGAGGGACTGCACAAAGATTTGGTTAGGGAGACCACTGATGGTGAACTAGCAGCTGTAACAAATATGAGAATTACAAAGGTGAAAAGAAACATTAGTCGGTCGGTAAGATAAGATGCATGATTTTCATTTTCAATTGTTAGTCATAAATTGACAGTACTTGTTTCAATTTTCTTGGATGGATGATGAATGTATTTGGGAATGTAAATGAAAATAAAAAACTTATAATATATATATATATATATGTTATCAATGGAGGATACCTTGTTTAGGGGGACATGAAATTCTTGTAGCTTATGGTATGGTGCCCCATATTGGTTGTATGTTACTAGTATGTAGTAGATAAAACTAGGTTCAATAATAGATAATACTAGAAAATCCCTAAACCTAAACCTACACCTAATCCTAATCTACTCCTTAACCCGAATCCAAACCTAAACCTATACTTATAACCTAAAACTATTCTCAAATCTCAAAACCTATAACCTAAACCTGAATCCAAACCCGAACCCGAATTCCTAAACCTTAACCTAAACATATAACCTATACCTACACCTAATCCTAATCTCAACTCCCTAACCTATAACCTAAACCTAAACCTATACCTAAACCTAAAACATAAACCTAACCTACACTTATAACCTATAACCTAAACCTAAACCGATCTTGAACCCGAACACGATTTCCTATACCTAAAGCTTAACGTATTCTCAAATCTCTAAACTTAAACCTACACCTAATCCTAATCTCAACTCCCTAACCTAAACCTAAACCTAAACTTGAAAACCCAAACCTAAAACCCGATTTCGAACCCGAACCCGATTTCCTAAACCAAACCTTAACCTATTCTCAAATCCCTAAACTTAAACCTACACTTATTCCTAACCTAAACTCCCTAACCTAAACCTAAACCCAATCCCGAACACAACCCGAATTCCTAAACCTAAACCTTAACCTATTTTCAAAGCCCTAAACCTAAACCTACACCTAATCCTAATCTCAACTCCCTAACATAAACCTAAACCTAAACTTGAAAACCCAAACCTAAACCCTATCCCGATTTCCTCAACCTAAACCTTAACATATTCTCAATTCCCTAAACCTATTGCTTATAAGACCTAAAACCTTAACCTTAACCTAAACCTATAACCTTAAAACCAAAACCTAAGACCTAAAACCTTAACCTATAACCTATAACCTATAACCTAAACTTAACCTAAACGTAAAACCTAAACCTTAACCAATAACCTACTACCTAAACCTAAACCTAAAACCTAAATGTATTCTCAAATCCCTAAACTTAAACCTACACCTAATCCTAATCTCAACTCCCTAACCTAAACCTAAACTTAAACTTGAAAACAGAAACCTAAACCCGATCCCGAACCCGAACCCAATTCCCTAAACCTATAGCTTATAACTTAAACCTAAACCTAAATCTTAACCTAAACCTAAAACCTTAACCTAAACCAAAACCTATGACCTAAAACCTAAATGTATTCTCAAATCTCTAAACCTAAACCTACACCTAATCCTAATCTCAACTCCCTAACCTAAACCTAAACCTAAACTTGAAAACCTAAACCTAAAACCCGATCCCGAACCCGAACCCGATTTCTTAAACCTAAACCTTAACCTATTCTCAAATCCCTAAACTTAAACCTACACCTAATCCTAATCTCAACTCCCTAACCTAAACCTAAACCTAAATTAGAAAACCCAAACTTAAACCCGATCCCAAACCCGAACCCGATTCCTAAACCTAAACCTTAACCTATTCTCAATTCCCTAAACCTATAGCTTATAACCTAAACCTTAACCTAAACTTAAACCTTAACCTAAACCTATAACCTTAACCTAAACCAAAACCTATGACCTAAAACCTAAATGTATTCTCAAATCTCTAAACCTAAACCTACACCTAATCCTAATCTCAACTCCCTAACCTAAACCTAAACCTAAACTTGAAAACCCAAACCTAAAACCCGATCCAGAACCCGAACCCGATTTCTTAAACCTAAACCTTAACCTACTCTCAAATCCCTAAACTTAAACCTACACCTAATCCTAACCTAAACTCCACAACCTAAACCTAAACCTAAACTTGAAAACCCAAACCTAAACCCAATCCCGAACCCGAACTTGAATTCCTAAACCTAAACCTATTTTCAAATCCCTAAACCTAAACCTACACCTAATCCTAATCTCGACTCCCTAACCTAAACCTAAACCTAAACTTGAAAACCCAAACCTAAACCCGATCCCGAACCCAAACCCGATTTCCTAAACCTAAACCTTAACATATTCTCAATTCCCTAAACCTATATAGCTTACACAAGTCCTAAAACCTTAACCTTAACCTAAACCTATAACCTTAAAACCAAAACCTATGACCAAAAACCTTAACCTATAACCTATAACTCGAACTTATAACCTAACCTTAACCTAAACCTAAAACCTAAACCTTAACCAATAACCTAAAATCTAAACCTAAACCTAAAACCTAAATGTATTCTCAAATCCCTAAACCTAAACCTACACCTAATCCTAATCTCAACTCCCTAACCTAAACCTAAACCTAAACTTGAAAACTCAAACCTAAACCCGATCCCGAACCCGAACCTGAACCCGATTCCCTAAACGTAAACCTTAACCTATTCTCATTCCCTAAGCCTATAGCTTGTAACCTAAACCTAAACGTTAACCTCAACCTAAACCTAAACCTATAACCTTAACCTAAACCAAAACTTATGACCTAAAACCTAAATGTATTCTCAAATCTCTAAACCTAAACCTACACCTAATCCTAATCTCAACTCCCTAACCTAAACCTAAACCTAAACTTGAAAACCCAAACCTAAAACCCGATCCCGAACCCGAACCCGATTTCCTAAACCTAAACCTTAACCTATTCTCAAATCCCTAAACTTAAACCTACACCTAATCCTAATCTAAACTCCCTAACCTAAACCTAAACCCAAACTTGAAAACCCAAACCTAAACCCAATCCCGAACCCGAACCCGAACCCGAATTCCTAAACCTAAACCTTAACCTATTTTCAAATCCCTAAACCTAAACTTACACCTAATCCTAATCTCGACTCCTAACCTAAATATGAACCTAAACTTGAAAACCCAAACCTAAACCCGATCCCGAACCCAAACCCAATTTCCTAAACCTAAACCTTAACATATTCTCAATTCCCTAAATTTATAGCTTATAAGACCTTAAAACCTTAACCTCAACCTAAACCTATAACCTTAAAACCAAAACCTATGTCCTAAAACCTAAACTTATAACCTATAACCTAACCTTAACCTAAACTTAAAACCTAAACCTTAACCAATACCTAAAACCTAAAAATGAACCTAAAACCTAAACGTATTCTCAAATCCCTAAACCTAAATCTACACCTAATCCTAATCTCAACTCCCTAACCTAAACCTAAACCCGATCTCGAACCCGAACCCGATTTCCTAAAGCTAAACCTTAACATATTCTCAATTCCCTAAACCTATAGCTTATAACCTAAACCTAAACCTAAACCTTAACCTAAACCTATAACCTTAACTTAAACCAAAACTTATGACCTAAAACCTAAATGTATTCTCAAATCTCTAAACCTAAACCTACACCTAATCCTAATCTCAACTCCCTAACCTAAACCTAAACCTAAAACCCGATCCAGAACCCGAACCCGATTTCTTAAACCTAAACCTTATCCTATTCTCAAATCCCTAAACTTAAACCTACACCTAATCCTAATCTAAACTCCCTAACCTAAACCTAAACCTAAACCCAATCCCGAACCCGAACACAATTCCTAAACCTAAACCTTAACCTATTTTCAAATCCCTAAACCTAAACCTACACCTAATCCTAATCTCGACTCCCTAACCTAAACCCGAACCTAAACTTGAAAACCCAAACCTAAACCCGATCCCGAACCCAGAACCCGATTTCTTAAACCTAAACCTTAACATATTCTCAATTCCCTAAACCTATAGCTTATAAGACCTTAAAACCTTGACCTTAACCTAAACCTATAACCTTAAAACCAAAACCTATGTCCTAAAACCTAAACTTATAACCTATAACCTAACCTTAACCTAAACTTAAAACCTAAACCTTAACCAATACCTAAAACCTAAAAATAAACCTAAAACCTAAATATATTCTCAAATCCTAAACCTAAACCTACACCTAATCCTAATCTCAACTCCCCAACCTAAACCTAAACCCGATCCCGAAACCGAACCCGAACCCGATTTCCTAAACCTAAACCTTAACCTATTCTCAATTCCCTAAACCTATAGCTTATAACCTAAACCTAAACCTAAACCTAAACCTTAACCTAAACCTATAACCTTAACCTAAACCAAAACTTATGACCTAAAACCTAAATGTATTCTCAAATCTCTAAACCTAAACCTACACCTAATCCTAATCTCAACTCCCTAACCTAAACCTAAACCTAAACTTGAAAACCCAAACCTAATACCCGATCCCAAACCCGAACCCGATTTCTAAACCCAAACCTTAACCTATTCTCAAATCTCTAAACTTAAACCTACACCTAATCCTAATCTAAATTCTCTAACCTAAACCTAAACCTAAACTTGAAAACCCAAACCTAAACCAAATCCCGAACCCGAACCCGAATTCCTAAACCTAAACCTTAACCTATTTTCAAATCCCTAAACCTAAACCTACACCTAATCCTAATCTCGACTCCCTAACCTAAACCTGAACCTAAACTTGAAAACCCAAACCTAAATCCGATCCCGAACCCAAACCCAATTTCCTAAACCTAAACCTAAACCTAAACCCGATCCCGAACCCAAACTTATGAAGTTAAACTTTATATGTATTATGCTTGGATGAATAATGTATTGTGGATAAGATTGTTTGTGTTTGGATGGATGTAGTTTATGTTTGGATGGATTTACGTAGTTTGGGTTTAGATGGATGTGAATGTGATGAAATAGGTGTATATCAGTCCTGTTTGGATGAAACAGGTGAATGTGAATGAAACATGTGTGAATGAAACAGGTGTATATCAGTCCTGTTTGGATGAAACAGGTGAATGTGAATGAAACAGGTGTATGTCAGTCATGTTTGGATGAAACATGTGTATATCAGTCCTATTTGGATGAAACAGGTGTATATTAGTCCTGTTTGGATGAAACAGGTGTATGTCAGTCCTGTTTGGATGAAATAGGTGTATATCAGTCCTGTTTGGATGAAACAGGTGTATGTGAATGAAACAGGTGTATATCAGTCCTGTTTGGATGAAACAGGTGAATGTGAATGAAACAGGTGTATATCATTCCTGTTTGAATGAAACAAGTGAATGTGAATGTGATGAAACATGTGTATATCAGTCCTGTTTGGATGAAACAGGTGAATGTGAATGAAATAGGTGTATATTAGTCCCATTTGGATGAAACAGGTGTATATCAGGTGTATGTCAGTCCTGTTTGGATGAAACAGGTGTATGTGAATAAAACAGGTGTATATCAGTCCTGTTTGGATGAAACAGGTGAATGTGAATGAAACAGGTGTATATCAGTCTTGTTTGGATGAAACAGGTGAATGAGAATGTGATGAAATAGTTTGGATTTACGTATGTGAATGAAACAGGTGTATATCAGTCCTGTTTGGATGAAACAGGTGAATGTGAATAAAACAGGTGTATATCAGTCCTGTTTGGATGAAACAGGTGAATGTGAATGTGATGAAACGGATGTATATCAGTCTTGTTTGGATGAAACAGGTGAATGTGAATGTGATGAAACAGTTTGGATTTATGTAGTTTGGATAACAGGTGTATATCAGGAAGAATACTGTAACAGGTCAAATTTGAAAATGTCCTTTAAGGGTCATAAGAGACGGCCGATAGCAGTCCTTTTAAAGGACGGTCCATGACAGTCCTTTTTAAGGACGGTCTATGACCGTCCGTTTAAAGGACAATCTATGGCCGTCCTTTGAAGGCTCATAAGAGACGGTCCATGACAGTCCTTTTTAAGGACGGTCCATAACAGTCCTTTTTAAGGACGGTCCATAACAGTCCTTTTAAAGGACTGTCTATGGTCGTCCTTTTTAGGATCATGAGAGACGGTCTATGACAGTCCATTTTAAGGACGGTCCATGACCGTCCTTTTTTAGGACTGTCCATGACCATCTTTTTTTTGTCAATAAGAATGACGGTTTTCAACCGTCTTTTAAAAAATAAGACACGTCAAAATTTGACGGCCTATGCGACGGTCCATGAACATCCTTTTTGGTCATTTGAGACGGTTTTGGACCGTCCTTTTTTCGCTGTTTTGGCGTAGTGAATTAAACCTAAACTTAAAGATTTTCTAAATTTATGTTAGGTTTCCATCACTAGTGGAACTTTTATTGAAGAGTTTCAACTCCATCCCTCTAGATGTTTCCTTCACTACCTCTCCTGTTAGAGATTTAGTAAAAGGATCAGCCAAGTTATTACTTGATTTCACATAGAAAATTTCACATAGATTTTCTAAATTTATGTTAGGTTTTCATCACTGGTGGAACTTTTATTGAAGAGTTTCAACCTTATCCCTCTAGATGTTGCCTTTACTACCTTTCTCGTTAGACGTTTAGTAAAAGGATCAGCCAAATTATTACTTGATTTCACATAGAAAATTACAATGATTCCATCTTGAATTAATTGTCTTATATAATTATGTCATAAAATTATGTCTTGACTTTTTATTATAAGTGCCACTGTAAACTCTATCTAATGTAGCTTCATTATCACAATGTAGTGACATAACTGATATAGGGTTCACGCAAAAATGAATTTCTAATAAAAGTTCCATAAGTTACTCAGCCTCTTTGTCTATCACAGCCAAGGCTATGAACTCAAACTTCATAGTTAAGTGAGTTGTGTAGGTTTGTTTCCACTATTCATAAGACAGTTGCACCTCCTAAGGTGAATACCTACCTTGCAGTGGACTTGTTGTCCCATATACTCAATATTTAACTCACATCGGTATATATTTTCAATCTGGTAGGAAACTCTAAGTAAAATAATCCTAAGTCTTTGGTTACTTTTAAGTAACCAAGAACTCTAATGATAGTATTCTAGTGTTCCACATTGAGATTGCTAGTAAACCATTACATAGCATACATTAAACCGTCTATAGCACTTGCATATTCAAGTTGTACAACTGCTCTTCCGTTATTCTCATACAACTTGATATTTGGATTAAATAGGGTTTTTACTTCTTTTATTTTTATATTATTAAATTTATTTAGTATCTTCTTAACGTAATAAGATTGACACAGCGCATAACCCCCACCATGTTTTTAATTAACTTTGATACTTAGGATGGTATCCGCTTATTCAAGATCATTCATTTTGAATACAAAAGACATAAACTTCTTTGTTTCATTTACACCTTCCATTTTATTACTTATCATCAACGCGTCATCAAAATATAGACAAATAATTACACAATTAGCATTAACTTTAGAATATATGCATTTGTCAGCTACATTATGTATGAAATCATGAGATAATACTTTTGAATCAAATTTCTCATGCCACTGTTTAGGTGCTTGTTTTAGTTCATACAAAGATTTAATCATTTTACAAACTCTCTTCTCATTTCTTAATAAAACAAACCCTTCGACTTGTTCCATGTATACCTTCTCTTTAAGGTCATCATTAAGGAAAGTTATCTTTAAATTCATTTGGTGGATGTGAAGATGATGTATGGATGCTAGCATAAATACAATCATATTGAATGTTATACTAGTCATTGGAGAATATGTGTTAAAGTAATATATCCCTTCAATACGTTTGGATGGTGTAGTCCAATGTTACAGACGGTGGAAGTTGGAGAAATAAAAGATGGCAAAATCGTAAATACTTAATATTATTAACCTATACAATTCTAGATCATATGGTTACCATGATCCCTTTCATGGAAAATTTTATACCATACCTATTTATCATAAATTGACCATACATGTCGAATTTCAGCCCTTAAATCATTGTAAAAGTAGCCCAATTAACAAATCAGCCCCTTAACTGTTGATTTTGGTGTACATTGAGTGAAGAAAGCTCGTGGGTAGTTGTAGTAGGATATTTCCTTTCATCTGAATGACTTAGATTTTTCATCATATAGATTAAGTATGAAATATGAGAACTCTATCTAGTAGGCTTTTCCTTAACTGGGAAGTTTTTTGTTTTAGGCTTACCAATTCTTTCTAAATCTGAAACTTCCAATTAACCCACTTTACACCGTCAATTGCAACTCAAATTTGGACCACACTTTGACTTCATATGAGTATAATATCATACAAAATTTAGACTTTGATCTGTGATCTTACACTGTTGAATGATGACCGCTTGATTCTAATTCCTTCCTTTTGGTGCAAAATGTGAAACTTCAAATTTATATCTTTTCTACCATTGATCAATCACCAACTTTTGTCCAACCATTTGTCTATCCTGATTACACATTTCTTCCAAAATTGGGCCCTGATCATTAAGTGTAGACTGTTAATTGAGATCAAGTTCGTTTTGGCACCCGTTAGGAGAATTTCCATGATAGGCCAGTCTAAATTTCGGATTACCAAAAAAATTATATATCCCAGCTCTATTCGACAACTCCAACACACTGGACGAATTAGATTTAAAGAAAGATTGTCAGAAAAGGTCAAATTAGAGAAACCCAATTCAAGTGGGATGTGAAACAGCCCCTCTCACGCGTCCACTTTTTTATAAAAAGGAGCGTGCATCCCCTTCTCCACTCACACCCCCCTCTAAGTGACTGAACGGCAAGTTATGATTTACCCGGTTGATAAATTAGGGTTGATAAATTCGAATTTTTTATGTGTGCCACATCCGGCTTGTCTACTAGGTCAGAGGATTACTTTATGCAAAAAGCATAAATATCCACTCAATGAAATGTTTTTTTTCTTTTTTTTTTTTTCCCGAGGCATAGCCCATCTGATGAGCATATAAGGCTGATTTTTGCCTTAACGTACGTCATCCTTATGGTAGGCCAAACTACTGGAACGGTTTTATGTCCCGGGCACTTGAACGGTTTTAATAGATTGAAATTTATCCACTGGGTGGAACTTACGTTATGGTCTAGCCAGCTGGACCTGAGACATTCTACTTAAATAAGAACCACTTGGCCTGACAAATTGACGTTCTAATTAAATAATAAAAGGTGTCTAAGTCCAACCAGTTGGACTATAAGCTATGTCCACCAACAGATAAACTTCAACCTTTTATGTTTGTGCCAAATCCAACTCATTCAGTAGGTTAGTCCTATCATAAATATCGTCTTGCTAAAAAATTAGTAATATTCACTGATCAAGTGGACCATATTTGTATTTTTCTATTTATTAATGGTGTAGCCCATCTGATGAGTTTACAGGGCTACTTTATTCACCAGGTGATCCTAAGGGTGGGGCCAACCTATTGGTATGGCTGGATGTCAAATGCAATTAATAAATCGGAATTTATCGGCCAGGTGGATTGTACCATGTGGTCAACTAGTGGGACTTGAGAACATCCTTAATTAATATGGTTAATACAATGACATTCCAGTTTCCAATTCAACTTTGGTGGCTAACATGCTGTTCGCATCTGCACCACACACGTGGCTATATGATTACATCTTTATATATCATTGACATAGATTGGATGATAACCATATGATCGGTAACCTGCAACCAGACAAGTAAAATCGGGACACAGCCATTGATTCATACACAATGAAAATACTTTGATGGATGTATATCATTATTTGGGGCCCATTTACGTTTGGACCGTTCAAATGGATTCTCTGGAACTTGTGTGAGATCTGGAGAATTTCTAAGGTGGAGGATTACCCACTGGTGGCATAAAATCAGGATGGTTCATTCATCAAGTGCGCTGTATGTGGGATCTTTTTCTTTTTAATCGGTCCCTTTTCTCGTACAGACGTGTGGTCCATCTAATGAGTGGAGCAGGCTGACTTTAGGCCAGGATATGCTGAGGGTGGCCCCTACTACTACATTTGCTTTGTGAGTTGGATTCAAATATCACAAGTCTAGGTTTTATGATAATTGATTATCTCTATCATTTGAGTGTATCTCTTTGTAGACTCTTAAATCAAGTGTAGTACTGAAAATTTTATAACATTTTAAGATGTTGTGAACGTGGGGTGACGGTGGATCGTGCTAACAGGTTCCTTCTCAAGGATTTTGTTGGTGTTTGAGTTGTGGGGGATTTGGCAGGATTTCTAATAGGGTTGTACGTGAATTAATGTGTTAGTTGGTTAGCTCGCTTGACTCGACTCGAAAAAGCTTGATTCGACACGGTTTGAAACTGAGTCCGAGCCGTGTTGAGCTGATTTTTTTAGCTCGAAAAAATTTTGAACTGAGCTCGACCCGCCTCGAATCGAATCGAACTCCAACTCGAATCGAACTAATTCGGTGACTCGGTTACTTTGATATTGATGTTGCTCACCAAGTGTTTCATGAAATGACTCAACGAAGTGTCGGCTGGTGGCAAGGAATGTATGTATATGAAACAAATACCATTTTTTTTCTTGATTTTGATGTTGCCTACAAGATGTTTGATAAACTACCTGTAAACGGCTGTTGCTATTTTACTTACAGTAAGAAATTGAAAGTACACTACATATGTTTGTGAAAATGCTGCACAGGCTCGATCTTGGCCCGAACTCGGCTCGAATTAGTTCGAACTACTGACTGAACTAAGTTGAGCCGGCTAGTTAGGCTCGAGAACCAAGCCGAGCCGAGTTCGAGCTGGGGTCAGCTAGTGGCCGAGCCATGTCGAGCTGTGCCAAGCTCGACTCGGTTCGACTCGTGTACACCTCTAGTTTCTAGTATGGGAGAACCGCCATGTATCTTCTTAGCTATTGGACCAGTTAATATCAGGTTTGGTGTAAGCACACACAACTAAACAATGCCACCTATTACACAACCCTCTCTTTAAAATACCCTTTGTGAACCCAACTTAATAGTCATAATGAAAGATCTCATTAGAATTCTAAGTTGGAGAATTTCGAGTGACATTATCAAAATTTAAGGTTTTTCCTTCAATATTGGAAATGTCTCACTAAAAATATGAAACTAAAAAATATATATATTTATTGTAATTATTAAATAATTATAAAAATTTTAATATATAATTTGTTAAAATTTAAATAATTTTAACATTAATTTGAAATTTTTTTTACAAGATAACCACATGAGACAAAAGCTATCAATACTTAAAAAATCTTGCAACATTATCATGATAATTTATTTACTTAATTTAGATATTCAAAAACTAGGCAACATTTGTCACCTACCAGCCTCGACGGACCACAAATAAAGCTGTACACGAGCAGACTAAGGCTCGAGTACTCGCTCAACTCGAGTCGGAATACTCGACTTATACTCGACTCGTCTGAGTTAGAGCCGAGTATGAGTGGCTTTCTCATACTCGTTTAGATTACGAGTAGATTACGAGTTTAGAGATACTCGACTCGGTGCTCGATTCGTACTCGACTCGTACCCATGTATATAAGTCCGCCCGAAAAAAAAAATCCTACCCCACCCGTCATTTTCCAACAGCGCCCAAACCCTACCCCACCCTCCCCGTCCTTTTCAAGCAGCGCCCAAACCCTTCCCTCTTAGCGAGCGTTCGAAAAAAAATGGTCTCTCTCTCTCTCTCTCTCTCTCTCTCTCTCTCCCGTGTTCGTCCCGCCGTCCCTCTTCTTCCCTCTCTCTCTCTCTCTCTCTCTCTCTCTCTCTCTCTCTCTCTCCTCTGTCCGTCAGTGCTAGAAGCCTAGACCCTGTCGCTCGTCCCTGCGACCTGTCCGGTGACGGAGGTCGTCCCTGCCACTCGTTCGGTGCCGCAACTCGTCCCTGCTAGGCTGCCACTCGTCCTGTCGTCCGTCATCACCTCGCCCTGCCCTGCACGCAGCTGCCGGTCGTTCCTCTTCTGCTCGCCCGGTAAGGAGTGGAGTTGATTTTTTTATTTTTTATTGCTAATATATGTTAGAAATTGTTAATATAGTTTGAGATTAACCTGATATTTGTGTTTTCATACAATACCCAAGTCTGATATGCCATTGGTATTTGGTAATGAACATATACATATTGATAAAGAAAACCCTTTGAAAAAAGCTTTAATATCTCAACAATGTGTGATGATGAAACGTAAGCAGATACATATTCACATTTTATGTACAGTTTCCATTTGCCTGTGTATGAAGTGTCATCCTTTGCCAACCTATTAATAAATTCAATACATAAAATTAACAAAAAATTGACAATATAGTGGAGATACAGGGTTAGATAGTTGCTTCTTTTAGACCATGAAAAAGTAAAGAGAAGTTATTTGATACTCTATTATCATATGACACTCAATACACAAGCACATGAAACTTATACATGTGTCGATCTCGCCTCGAAAACTCGAACTCGACTCGACTCGACTCGTTTACTACTCATACTCGGCTCGTACTCGGGCGAGTAGAGTACGAGCAGGGAGTCCATGCTCGTTAGCTGAGTAGAGCCGAGTACGAGCAGCAGTCGGTCGTTAAGAACCGAGTACGAGTAGGGCAATACTCGACTCGACTCGACTTGTGTACAGCTCTAACCACAAACATAGATAATCAAATTAGACCCCTGGTTGTACGTACAACCTATTTAGACGAAAATACTCCTCCTTTTTCACCTCTTCTCACCCCGAGGGTATTTTCATCCGTCCGTACCCTAAAATAGTCTCCCATCTGCGAGAAAAATAATTACCCTAAAAGACAGCATCTACTTTGGTATTTATTTCTTGAATTTTTTAAGCGATCTTCCAAATCAGAAGGTTTCCAATGCCTCACTTGTATATCTTAAACAACGAGTACATGTTTGCCAGCATGGCATATTGGTACTAGATCCAATCCACTCATCACAGCGTAGATATTCTTAGCCAACTATCAGGTTTTCAGTTGTGCTTACAAAACAAATGGGTGGTTGAATAAACTTAGATTTTGTCCGTGGAACTATTTTAAACATTGTGGCCCAAATGCTAAACGTACGATGTTAATTTTTCACAGAGAAAATGTAAAAGATAAGATTTACCTGATGGACGGCTTGGATTTTGCACCTGTCATCCATCACAGAGCTCTTGATACCGCATATATGATCTGTCTTGTACACGCGTGTGATTTTTTTTTTTTTTTGGGTAGTCGGCCGTCCATTTTCATGAAAAAATATGGAACGGTCAGGATTTTCATATCAAGCAAACTTTTGGGATGTGCTCATCGGCTGTAAGAACCAACAGATAAATGGTGCTGATCACTGAAATTAGGCCCCACCTGTAGATATGAAAAGCCAAGGACACTATGCATCTCCCGAGGTTATTGATACTCTGGCGCAGTATGATGGTTCGTAAGTATGCAATTAATAACTAAATATAACTTCAGATCGACCGTCCAATTCCTTAAAACCAGTGCAAATAAGTCAAAATAAGTTTCATCATAACAAAATATCCCCATGGTTAATTGACACGCATTGGTTGAGTATAAACCGTTGAATGCTTTCCATTTCAGCGATCAATTAGATTTCCAACAATCTGTCATCTACAACTATTTTTAAAGAGTATTTTTGGTTCATAACCATCAGAAAGTGGTAACATATTATTTGTACGGTCTAATATTATTTTTGTTCATATCACTGGTAAAATTTCCGAGTGCAGGTGTATGAACCATCAAGGTCTGCGAGAGTATCAAAAGCTTTTTTCTCCTCGTCTTCCTCCTCGCTCTTTGTTCTGGAAGTCGAACAAAGGAGAGAGATTATATGCTATTGTTACATTCAAGGGCTCCATCATTCTCTATTGCTGCTTTGTGATCCTTCTGCTGAGCGGTACATCGAACTCCGGAGGTGCCGGACCGAACGATTCTTCACCACCCAGAAGGAATTCCAAGAAACCCAAATGTAAATCTTCTCAGAATCTCAAATCTTCTCAGAATCTCGCCTTATTTTATTTTATTTTGAATTTGATGTGTTTGGGGTAGTTTTAGCCTGATATTGGATTTTTCTATCATGAGATTCAAAGGCCAAAAGCAGTAGCCTTTCGTGAAATTTTCCATTGGTATATCCTGTTTGTTGACATTCATTGTAGTGGATGATTTCCTTTTCTAACAATGTGGCTTCCCTTTTTCTTTTTCTTTTTTTTTTTTTTTTTTTTTTTTTTTTTCATTTTGATTTTATTTGCTTCATGGCAATGATAGATCCTGCTTTCAGCAATGTGATTTCATTTTATATGATTTTTGTATTTATATCTGCATTTGCATTAGTTTATTATAAATATTATTATTATTATTTGAATGCATATACATTAGCTTTGATTTTAACATATATCTGATTGGAATGAAAAATTAGGGCTGCTGTACAATGCTTGTTGGCATTTTGTTGAGGTGGCCTACTTAACATTGATCTTAATTGTTCGTCTTCTGGGTCCCACCATTGATGGGTGATATTAAAAAGATTTGCGCATCGATCAATCCCAAAAGTCGAGTAATGAACATTTTCCATTTTCCTACTACATTGATGGTTCCTTGTACTCTCTTTTAACCATCCATTTGCATGCCAACAATTTGATGTATTGGACTGTCCACTGGGGTTTTGTATCTGAGGGTATGTGCGCCAGAAAAATGAATGAGATTTGGTTAAAAAAAATAAAATTAAACCTTTATTGGTGTGATGCCCGTATTGGACCTGTATCGTTGCCAATACAGCTGTATTGGTTGCTACGGGCCGATATAGAACATTTTTTAATAAGTTGGGCCAATTAGGTCCCATATCACATAGCCGTATTAGCCGATATGATACCAATGTCGAAAACTAATTACAGCATTACCGATTCAAAGTGAGGCCCATCAAATATACCACTTGGCTCACTGAAAGTGTGGGACCTAACTTTAACAAAAGCTGACCGGAGAAAATGCTGTTAGTTCAATGCCGAGTGTCATCAAGAAAACCCCCCTAAACCATTCTTCTGGAGTATGGTTTTTAATTCAAAAAGGGCTTCCATCAATTTACATCTCAGGTAATTGGTGCATCGATTGCTGAAACCAGTCATGCTTTGAAACAAAATAAACTGATTTTCATTTAAATTTTGATTCAATTTTCAGACTCGTGGTTTAATCAGCAAGAGATGCCAGCTTGCCAGCCAATACTATACAATGGGTAGGTCCAACAGGATTCTTAATCTCTTCGCTAATGTCTGATATGCGTTTTGTAACCTCTTAATCTCATGAGTTTCTTGAGCACATCGGCAACATTTTATTGGGAATTCGTTCAATTGGTAGCCCTGCTTTGAGAACTCTGAAATCAGATAATCACACTACAATGTCCATGATTCTTCCAGGTGATCTCTGCGTTCGTGCACATCAGCATCATCAGTCCCCTTCGATGTCGCTTCCCTGCTTTCTTCCCAGGATGTATGTTTGTGATTAACCAGTCATGTCACTATCTGAAATGGGAAATGCTCAGGCAATTCATGGAATGCATGCAGCAGGCATTTGTTATAGATCCTGGTTAATCATCAGGTGGATCCCACCTTGAACATGTCCTGGGCTAAAAATCAACATAGACACTCATCAGGTCGGCTGTGTATGTGAATAGAGACCACTGATAAAAATCAAAACCATCTACACATGTGAACCACCTGATGATGCCCGTATCTCTCACACTTGTGCCACTCTGGTACGTGTGCTCGAATTGTGCTGTAGCACTTCTCATATGAAGTTTAATGATTTTGGTTCTTGTCTGTCTTCTATAGTCTGTATTCTGCTGAATATTCAGTTTTCACTTTCAGGATGTTGAAATCATTGACCCGTATGAGAGACTGCATACCAGAGAGCTCAAGAGGCAATATGCTCGCATTTATAAAGGATCCGAAAACAGAACCTGCAAAAGGATAGTAAAAATAAGATCACGTGAGATTGCAACTTTAAATGAGAATACTATCTTTTGCATTCTCATGATGTGTTTAACCAGGGCCCACCAGAATTTAACCCATTACTCTCCAAATCTTAATCACAAATTGTAGTATATATGGTTTAGTGCTTAGAATGGGATCGGATTTCAAATAAGAAAACCCTCTGAAGTAAAACTGCAGTTACCATAGAATGCAGGAAGTGATGCAAGAAATGTCTATGACTCTCGTCTACAACTTGTATAGTTGCACTTACACAAATATGTGAAACAAATCCCAATGCTGCCATTTGATGCAGGTACCAAAACGCATGACGCAGCCTATTTATGTGTATTATCAGCTTGATACTTCTACCGAAATCATCGCAGGTATGCATCCCCCATTTTCACTTCTAGTAACTGTTTGATTTTGATGTCTGATTTATAGACTCGTTCTAGGCACTTTGGAACCGAACTCTGAACTCGGATGAGGGCACATGTCTGGCTGTCTAAAACAGATACAAATGTCAAGATGCCGGGGACACCGGAAAACCAACATCGTCACATACCTGTACAGATATATAATGACATTGAAAAAAAAAAAAATGTATTTTTATGTAATGTGTACTTTATAGTGGATAAGATGAAGAAAAAAATGCATCTAAATGACCTGAAATACATTAGATCTATACAAGTAGTAAAGGAATACAGCTCAAGTACAAGAATAAAACATACATTATCATTGTCTCATAGGTGGATCCTTACTCTTACTCCGGGGGTAGACTCTCAGGAGTTCTAACACCCGGTCACGGGTTCGAGTATCCATGGGTGGTGAAATCCCACTACGGCGTGAGTGTGTGAAAAAAAAAAGGTGGATCTGATACATTCATGGGACTTGGCATGTCAATTCTTTAGAAAACGGAGTGTCCTTTTTACATGCTATTTACAACTTTGATCATACGAAATCGGGTAATTTTTCTGGATTTGTTGGTGTTAATTTGACTTTGCATAATACTATTCCCTTCTGATTTCCATGGTATCAAAAAGTGGTTACCTTACAGCTATAAAAACCTTTATGTGAAAGAAACATTCACCCCTTTTTGTGATAGGAGTTGAATCAGTTTATCATGAAAAAAAAAGGGGGCTATATTGGCATTGTTATGGAACTGATACGCTGTTGTTACAGGCTAATACGACCATTTAGGCCCATTTGAAAATTTGTATTTCCAACTATTCTCTCTTTTTCTGCTTCTTTATTCTTTTCAACCATGAAGGGAGCTTAAAAACTAAGTTTGAAATAGATGCAGGGAGTGGGATGATTTGAGAAATATTGGAAGTCAAGGGTAAACTATCTTTTTTTTCTTTTTCTTTTTCTTTTTTTCCCTTCATCTTTCCACCTTCATTTTGTTGTACTTAAATGTAATGGGCCCTAATCCACCAAATCATGCTAGACTTGTGTTTGATTGGGGCCTGTTTGGTCAACTTTCAGCAGGACAAGTGAACACTGCTCAACAGACAACATTCTTACCAAAGAATGGTCCATTGCAACATCAAACACATGTCCAAAACTAAAAACTAAAAAATAAAAAAATAAAATAAAATAAAATAAAAAATAAAGAAGAAGAAGAAGAAGGACGAGAATACGTATTTGGAAGCATCAAATCTTTTTAGAAGTTTACCAATAATTTTCGAGGTTTTTTTTTTTTTTCTTTTTTAATTATATACCTATATTGGCTGGCCCGAAAGCTGGCTGTTATAGTTTTGTAAGACCTTGGCAATTTCCTGAAAAAATGGTATCTCATATTTGGAAGCCGAGGTCTAGTCGTGCACCCCAACTTCTTTTTTTTTTTTTTTTTTTTTTTTTGTTTACACACGCACACACACCCAGTCACCCACACACTCACGCTAGTGGAATTTCACCACCTATGGTACTCGAACCCTTGACCGGGAGTTGAAACTCCTGAGAGTCTACCACCCGAGCAAGAGTAAGGACCCCGTGCACCTCAACTTGATTATGACTTTGTAATTCAGGTATGTCAAGAGCAGAAGTGATGAGCAGCTGCAGAAGCCCAGGAAACAGAATTCCACTAGCACCTGTGAACCCAAAGACACCACAGCAGGTGGATCTCTGATTGTTCCTTGTGGTTTCATAGCTTGGAGTTTGTTCCACGACATATACAGTTTGACTTGTGGCAGCCAGGCATTTCTCTATACAAAAAGGATATTTCCTGGATATGTGACAGGGGACCGAAGGTTTGATGATGGTGTCTTTGCTAAGAGCTTCCAAAATGGGACTCTGGTAGGTATGGAAAACTAAACCCAACTTCCATTCTGTGTTTACAATGAAAGAGACAAAAATGACTCTGTCAAGACTCGAAGGGAACTCAAAATTAGTTAAAATAAAAGGAAAAAAAAAAAAAAAGACTCAGTCAAGAAAAAAATTGACTTGACAATTCTTTAAAAAACTCGATGAAATTTGATTAGATTCACCAAGATTCAACAATATTAACATATTTAAATAATAAATATTATTGAAAAACTTGAGAAAAAAATTGTTCCCTATGGTATTGACCACCTAAGCTATTTTTTGCCTGAGTTTTGGTAGGGCAGATTAACTGATTCACAGTTTAGATTGAACACACAACACTTGGGCATAAAAGCTCAAATGTATTGGAATTACCATACATTCAAACATATGTGAACAATACCTAGAGACAAGTACGTGGAATGGCAAAAATGGAGTTAAGATTGAAGTTGCAGCGATGCAGATGAAAGAGACAAACTACAAAATTGAGTTCGATTTCTCTGTTGTGACTTACGATCCAATGTCTACATTTGGGGTGCTTATATTTGGCATTGGTGGACTAGAGCATCCATTTCATATGAAGAAATATTATTTTGAGGCTAAAATGTCATTTACTCACATAAGATTGTCCATAACAAGGCACTCATCTGTGGAATCTAATGAATGAAAGCAAGTTTGGCAAATTAAGGCAATCTAGGGTAAAAAGGGTACATCAGGGTAAGTTGCAGCAACTTAAGGAAAATTTGGATAAATTAGAGCGAGTGAGGATGAATTAGGGAAAATTGTGCAAAAGTTCAGTAAATGAGGGGTTAATCAAGCTTGCTTGATCAATATTAATACGTTAATCCATGATAACAAGTCCACCCAAAACCACACACCTAATTCACAGTGCTTGTCAGGCCTTTAGGCATCCTCAGACTCCTATACAACCCAATTAATTATTGGGCTCCCTTTGAAAACTTGAGTTCATGTCCAACCCAATTAGCTATTGGGCTTAAAAGTTAGGACCTGTTTGGCAGACACCTAAAAATGAGTTAAATCTCATTTTAGTTAACAACAGATGTGTTATAGAAACTAAGACCTAATGTGAAAGTAGAGCTTACTAAACTCTATTTGCTAGACTTCAAGCTCAACCTATATCCAATCCAAATGAACTCAGGGCCCGATTGGTCGAGAACAAGTTGCAAGATATGTGCTCTCTATCTCTAAGGGAGTTATTTCGTAAGTTGGCATGTGTTGGTCAATATACAGGCAGTAGAAAGTTGAACATATGGCATGTGTTAACTCTAGTTAAACCATCTAAATTGTGGACCCAAATTATAAAATAAACCAAAAGCCAGATTGGTTGAACATTCTCAACTTCTGGTCATTGGACGCTTGTTTGGTCAATTCAGGTCAATGTCTATTTCACATTTCAACTGTTCATCAAACATAGATGGTTCTAGTCTACAAAAAACCAGATTTTTCTTTTCAATGTAGAGACAGAATAACTGCAATATGGTAGAACAAGGTGTGCATTGTAGGGTGATGTGCCAATTGGGTCCATTATTAAAAGCCGTACCTACTAAATTTCTGTCCATTCGTTTGGCGGACATCAAAGCAACGGTAGAAAACTAAGATATTTAATTGTTAAATCATCTTTGGGGTAAATTGTTAAGAAGTGATGAATATAACTATCTATAGGTTTAATTTTTGTAGCATGAGCCAGCCACATTAGGGTCCAGTAGTTGGATGGACCCAGTTGTATAATTCCCTGTGTTGCATGTAGGGTGAGAAGATCCCCACATGCTTTTACCTGGTCCTTTACCTGGATCCAACCCAATGGACTCCAAATGCACCTCCAGCTGAGTGGGACCAGATCTGCCACTGGTCAGGGGATCACTCAAAACTTGGTCTAATCAACTGAGTCACTTGGTAACTTGAGGACATGAGAGATCGGTGTTGATTACTCGAACTGAGCCACTCAGATGAGTGAAATAGTTTTTTTAATAAATTCATGCGGAGAGAGACTTTGATTTCCTTTTAATCCATTCGTTTTAGATATATAAAATGTGTGGTTTTTGAGATATGCTCCATTTAATCTATGTATCTATTGCAACCACCACACATTTAGGAATGCCAAGGGACTGAGCCAGATGATCTGGCTTTCAGATTAGGCCTGACAAGAGTCAGGAGTGAGCTTGGTTAATGAGAACATGGTTCGGGCTCAGGCCTGATCATGAAATTAACCCAATCTGCCCACTATAGGTCCCACAAGTGTGAAAGCTTGTGATTTTGTGGGCCCTACAAGGTGTAAGTAGTCGGGTCAAAAAATCACCATTTATGTCTGAGGATATGTTAATGAGCCAAAGAGTTGGTCTAGTTTCAATAACCATGATGGTGGGGCTACACATGGCTAATTGGGTTTATTAATTTAAGAAGCTTCCACACGGTTCCAGTGCCATGACAACAGGGATGTTGCCTAGCTATTGTGGCCTATATGGTGTGTGCATGAGATCCAACCAGCCCGACTGGCACAACCCTACATGATGTGTACACAGCACAAAAAGTAAGCCAATCCGCTAGTCAGCTGGGCCACACCAATGGTGCAGGTGTTGATTGATCATATGGAAATCAATCTCAAGGTTGGTTCCTGATATGTATTCTCGCCTATGTCTATTTTCATGTCTGACGGTAATGATGGGAAAGGAAACTTAGTTCCATTGCAAATGACGTGTCAGGAGGTGCGCCCACAGCCTATTGGTATCAATAGAAAGAAACATTCAAGAGAGATTCATAGCCCCAATCTTAAAGAAATTGATAATCAAAAAGTATTTTCCATGAAGATTTACTATATACAGCATAGCATTGAATGGTGTAAGAGGTGGGATGGGGGCATTTGCCACCGTAGAGAATCAACTAGACCTTTTGCTCACGAGTATGAGCACAGAGAAACGGTGAGTATTGCCATGTGTTTCAAGAAAGGTTTTGAATTTCCTGTATTCACCACTATCATGAGTTTGATTATTTTTGATTATGCACTCAAAGATATTCCCAATATTCAATTTAAATCTTTAAAAAATACTATATAAATCTACTAACATCATCAATGAAATGTATCTTATAATGAAACCTTGAATAGATGACAAGGGAGTATGTCTGTCCCCACATCAGAAAATGTTAATTACAAAGGTCAATTGGCTACAACTATACATATTATAAAGAGAGTTTTAAGTCTTTTGCCCATCTGACAGGAAGAACAAGAGTTCACAAATTTATTAATGGAGATTGCAAGTGAAAAGCAAGAAACGGCCACATGATGAACTGTACACATTGTTGGATGATGGGTTGCCTCCAGATGATATAAATTGCCTTTGCTGGAGCTACTCAGATGAAATCTCTTGTATCTCTGGTCCTTCATAAAGAAAGCAGTTGGATTAAACTCAAAAGTGAAACAAGCAACAATTTATAACTAGTGTACCAAACACCAAATATCCATTTTCAGCACAACTGTAATCATTATAAACCCAATTAACGGTAAATAAATTGGTTGTGCATCTACATATGATGTGTATCATGGCATGTGTATGGCATGAAAACTGTCCCGTAGGGTCACACTCCCACTGTGAAATAGGGTGCCTTAAAAGACAGACCAATCCAATCACTAGGTGGCCCACACCATACA
Organism: Magnolia changhungtana; assembly: GCA_030180095.1. Lineage (NCBI taxonomy): Eukaryota > Viridiplantae > Streptophyta > Magnoliopsida > Magnoliales > Magnoliaceae > Magnolia > Magnolia changhungtana. Next base: position 2,594,462 of record JASAUF010000224.1, on the reverse strand, counting down.
GAACAATGGACAACTGCCCACAAACCTTCAAATTCATGTGGGGCCACTCGATAGTTGGACTGGCCAGATATTTAAAGGTGTTCTGTTATAATAGTGGTGTAACCCACTGAAGGATGGGTGTTGCAATCTCCTCATTGGCATTTCCATCACCCATTCAAACTGTTCATCAGGGCTAGTGAAACTCTTCAAGGCTTCCTTGAAAAATTAGACTAATTGATGATTAATGTAGAACAAGTGACATAACTTCATGGACGGCCATGATCAAAAGAAATCATGCAGGAAAGCTCGATCTAAGGCAAAAATAGCCTAAACCTGAACTGTAGCTTCCGGTAGCTGCAACTTTACAAATTGAATATCGGATTCATGTATATAAAATGGTTGAAATGCTATCAACGAGCCTTGGGAAATGAGAATTGACAAAGTCAGCTGACTACAAAGAAATTTTAAAACTTGGTATTTTCCCGGCTTCAACAAATCCGATTCTATTAAATGAACACACTTGAGACTGTCCATCTAGTGTGAACCATCCAAAAAGTTTGTTTGACAAACCGAGCCTAAATGTCTTCTCCTCTCCTCCAAAATGTGGGCCACGAACCCTTTTTCTCCCACCGTTGGTTGGAATCTACTATTTGGGTATTTCTAACCATTGAGTCCAGATCCTTTGCTTGCCACAAACAGTAGTTTTCTTTTCGTTAAAATGTAATTGGGCCACATCATAACAAACTGCATTTAATGCAGCAGTGCTGATAATGCCAGCGATGATCTGGGAAAACAGGAAATGCTAGTAGGTGATAAGCAGAGGATCTTGATTCATCAACCATAGTAAAAAAATAAAAATAAAATTGAAATATCATCTGGCCTGTTACCACAATGAGGAATAGGGTACTGTGGAACCCTACCACATTTATCATATAAGAGTTTTTCACCTCTAGATTACATCCTAGACGATGATATGAAATTTCTGGATCATGTGCTACTAGGGCCATTTGAAGAATATCTGCTTCAGATGATTGCGAATGAAGAGGAAAATGAAATATTGAAAAGTTCGATATTTAATGAGTCATGTTCAATTCAAGATTCAAAGGTTAGATGATCCATGATGGATGAGTACAAAAAAGCAGCATAGGTGTTTATAATAGTAGTAAGATAACGAATTGTTCAAATCAAGCTAAAAAAGTATCCTGACTATTTCTATTAGTTTTATTCTATGACTAAAATCAGAACGGATGGGGGAATACAAAAATGGTGATTTCGTACACATGTGGACATACAAAACACGTGCGGAATCTGTGACATTCATGGAGCAGTTAAGATGAGGTGAATGTTTTGGAGATATAAATGTCATGAAAAGAGCATGTGAGCAACAATTACAAAAGAAGAAAAAAAAAATACCTTCTTTTTCTTCTTCGGTGGCAGATGGAACTTCAGAGAGGATGGGACCACTATGTGCGTGTGAAATTAGTAAACCTCCTAATCACAGGACGTAGCATATGTCATCTTATTTTCACAATCCACTTGTATATATAGCATTTAAGTTTTTCAAATTAAGTGTACTAGTTAGATTATGATAAATATAATTTTAAGATTATCTTATTATCTGACTATCGGATTGGTGAAATTTACCGGACAATTAAAATTAAATATAAATAAATTCAAATAATTCTATTTTAACTAGCAAGTGTTGCTGAATTAGAGGTTAAGTTCGCTGGACCAATCTGGTTTTTGGCACATGTACCTGTTATCAAATCACTCAACGAGGAATATATTATGGGATGCACTCCATGGCAGAAAGTTCCTTTGATTAGAAGCTAAGTGGGGCCTACCTTGATGTTTGTGAGAAATATACCATGTCCAACCATTTTGGCAGCTTATGTTAGGACATGAGCTCAAAAATGAGACAGCTCCAAAACTCAAGTGGGCTGCATGAGAGTAAAAAGTGAGTAGGGAAATGCTTACAGTTGAAACCTCCTTGAGGTCCACCATGATGTTTATATGCCATCTAAACCATTCATAAGTTCATTCCTACTAGCTTGATCCACAATTTATGTGGTGCCATGAATGTTTTAATTATGGACGTGGCACGGTTTCCTTTCTCATGAGCCCCTTGAGTTTTGAATCTGCCTTATTTTTAGGCTCATGTCCTAACACGAACACTCAAAAGATAGTAATTGACTAGAAGAATCCGCCAATGAGTAGGGCATCTGAGTCATTACTATGCTTTTCTAAATCATTTATTTATTTATTTCCTAAATGTACGTGGAGCACACCTGATGAGTTACCCTACCTTCTTTTGTTATGGTCGCATATCTACACCATTATATGTACCATACATAAAGTGGGTGTTAACAAAACAAGAAAGTTGATAAGGTAGAGCCATTAGAAGCAGAATGTGGCAGCGCCATCTCTCTACTGTACATGTTTTATGGCCATGCATTAATGAGACTGTCCATCTAGTAGGAACCATCACACACACATATATATATATTAGACAAACGGAGCCCAAATTTCTTCTCTTCTCACCAAATGTGAGCAATTAACCATTTCTTTCCACCCCAACCAGATGTCTGGGATCAATCAATTTATGTATTTCTAATCATTTTCCATCCACTAGAGGGGCAATTTAAACGAACGAATTGAATTGACACATCACGACTCTCATGTGTAATATGGAGAGGTCTCTGTATCCTATTCCAGTTCCACCAGCTCTGCCATATCAACTACAGTAAAAGAAATAAAATATTGTCCAACTTGTTACAGCAGCAAGAGTTTTGATAGGGTACTGTGGCCCCCTACTACAGTCACCATAGGATGTTTTCCACAACTGAATTCCATCCTAGAGATGATACAAAACGATCATGTTCCGATGATATGTTAAAGGGCCATTTGAATAAAGTTTGTTTCGGATAACTGTGTATGAAGAGAAACATGGAATATGAAAAGTATTTTGTTTTTTTCAAATTAAAGATTCAAAAGGTTAGGATCATTAATGATGCATGATTACAAGAAAGCAGCATGTCCATGTGGTAGTTATAAGAACATGAACGGTTCACATCAATTTATAACTATTGTACCAAACACCAAATAACCATTTTCAGCACAACTGTATTCATTATAAAATAGACATACCGAGCCAACACTATCCACATTGTATTATGATGTGAATCAACTGCCCAAAAACCTTCAAATTCATGTGGGGCCATTCAATAGTTGTATTGGCCAGGTATTTAAAGGTGTCATGTTATAATGGTGAGGTGATCCACTGGAGGATGGGTTATAGTTGCAATCACTTCATTGGCATTTCCATCACCCATCTAAACTGTTCATCAGGGCTAGTGTACTCTTCAAGGCTTCCTTGAAAAATTAGACTAATTGATGATTGATGTAGAACAAGTGACATAACTTCATGGACAGCCATGATCAAAAGAAATTATGCAGGAAAGCTCGATCTAAGGCAAAAATAGCCTAAACCTGAACTGTAACTCCCGGTAGCTGCAACTTTACAAATTGATTATCGGATTCATGTATATAAAATGGTTGAAAAGCTATCGACCAGCCTTAGTTAAATGAGAACCAGTGATTATTTTCATCTTCACCATCCGCTTGCATACATAGCATCTAAGTTTTTCAAATTAAACTGCCCATATTAAGTATACTAGTTAGATTATGATAAATATAATTTTAAGCTTTTCTCTTATTATCTAACCATCGAATTGGTGAAATTTACTGGACAATTAAAATTAAATATAAATAAATTCAAATGATCCTATTTTAACAAACAAGTGTTGCTGAATTAGAAGTTAAGTTGGCTGGACCAATTTTGTTTTTGGCTATAACTTAGAGACACTGCAGGTTCCACAAGTCAGTTTAATTTGGAGTTAATAGCACATGTACCTGTTATCAAATCACTCAATGAGGAATTTATTAGGGGACGCACCCACGGCAGAAAGTTTCTCTTATCAAAAGCTAAGTGGGGCCTACCATGATGTTTGTGAGAAATCCACTCTGTCCATCTGTTTTTTGCAGCTTATGTTAGTACATGAGCCCAAAAATGAAACAGCTCCAAAACTAAAGTGGGCTGCATGACAAGAAAAAGTTGGTAGGAAAATGCCTACCGTTAAAACCTCTCTGAGGGCCACCGTGATGTTTATATGCCATCCAAACCATTCATAAGGTCATTTCTAGCCATCCAAACCATTTATAAGATCATTTCTATTGAGATGAACTGAAAATACAAAAATATTAGCCTGATCCACAATTTATGTGGTGTCATGAAAATTTTAATCATGGAACTGCATGATTTCCTTTCCTGCAGCCCTTCGAGTTTTGAATCTGCCTTACTTTCCGGCTCATGTCCTAACATGAACTCCAAAGATAGTGATTGACCAGAAGAATCCGCGAATGAGTAGGGCATTTGAGTCATTACTATGCTTTTCTAAATAATTTATTTATTTATATCCTAAATGTGGAGCCCACCAGATGAGTTGCCTTACATTCTATCGCATATTCATACCATCATATGTACTATACATAAAGTAGATATATAGTGCTTGTGCATTCCCTTTCCTGGCAGGTGGGCCTGCTTATTTTGTTATCAGGCCCATCTTTGCAAGTTGTAAAACTCTTTTTCCATTATATATGAAAATCACTATTTGAAATATATATAAAGTGGTTGTACTCGTACAAAAGGACATGTTAACAAAACAAGAAAGTTGACAAGGCAGGCGCCATCTCTCTACTGTACATGACTTATGGCCATGCATTAATGAGACTGTCCATCTATTAGGACCCATCACGGATCATACACACACACACACACACACAAAAATTTCTTCTCTTCTCACCAAATGTGAGCCATTAACCATTTCCTTTCACACCAATCAGATGGCTAGGATAATTCAATTTGTGTATTTCTGATCAGTTTCCATTCACAACAAGGGCAATTTAAACCAGCGTATTGAATTGACAAATCACTCCTTTCACTGTGTACTATGGAGAGGTCTCTGTATCCTTATTCCAGTTCCACCAGGCTCTGCCATATCAACCACAGTAAAAGAAATATTTGAAATATTGTCCAACTTGTTACTGCAGCAAGGATTTTGATAAGGTACTGTGGCCCCCTACTACAGTTACCATAGGGGGTTTTCCACAACTGGATTTCATCTTAAAGATGATACGAACCGATCAAGTACGATGATATGCTAAAGGGCCATTTGAAGAAATTAAGTTTGTTTCGGATGACCGTGTATGAAGGGAAACATGGAATATGAAATGTAAATTTATTTATTTTTAAAGACTCATGTTCAAAATTTAAGACTCAAAGGTTGAAAGCAGCATGCCCATGTGGTAGTTGTAAGAATATGAACGGTTCACATCAATCTTAGACAGTACCTGAGCATTCTAGGACCAATAAAAATGCACCCATAATGTCTGCTTTCAATTAAGTATCATTGCATGACTAAAAGCAGAAGGGATGGAGGTATTTATTGAATCAATGGGTGTATAAAAAATGGACACAAAAATGGTGACTCCCTACACATGTGGACATACAAAACATGTGTGGGATCTATGATGTTCACTGAGCAGTTAAGAATAGGTGAATGCATTTGAGCCAAAAATGTTTTGCAAAGAGCATTAACAAGAGAATTGAAGGGAATTTTTTTTTATAAAAAAAAAAAAAAAACCAAAAACATACCTTCACCTTCTTCTAGGGCAGCATGCGCAGCTTCAAAGACAATGGGAGCACTATGTGGATGTGATAGCATACCTCCTGACCATGAGAACATACATAACATCATCTTGTTAAAAGATTTGAGAATTTAAAAATAATAATAATAAAATTGTGAGAGATTCACGAGAGGTCATTAAATGGGTAATTCAAGCTCCATGGGCCCCACAAGCACTTGCAGCTTCAAAGAGAGAGGGACCACAGAGAGGCGTCGTCAAAAGAATTTAGGGATGATTTAGCAATTGGGGATTTTGAAAATTATATCCATTTCTAGTAATTAGATTATTCAGAATTCCAGTGTGTCAGTGTCGTAGCAACCTGACATTTGAATCCAATCCTTAATAATTCAAGAAGTAGGTTTTCAAAAGAATTATAAATGGCTTAAAATCATGAATTGAATTATGGCCATATTCTAAATTGCCAAAAATGAAAACTTTGGAATTAAATTTCGGTTCAAAAGACAACCCCCTGAGAAAATCTTCAATACTTTGGCAGACTATCATAAGGAACAATCAGGCACTTAACTTTTATATATATATATATATATATATATATATATATATATATACACACACACACACACACACACACACACACACACACACACACACACACACACACACACACACACACACACACACACACACACACACACACACACACACACACACACACACACACACACTTATTGCAACAAACAAGTGTCCCTAGCCAATTTAATGTTGGGCTATTACTTATAGTTATAGAAACATTAGTCTCACAATCTAGTCAGTATACTTTGAGGTAATGCCATGTTTATCATTTGTAAATGCCCGCGTATCAAGTTTCAAACGTGGCTAGAGTATCAAATATGTAGGCCAGCAGAACATTAGTCCCATGTAAAGTCTTTCAAAAGTGTTAGTCTGACAATTAATGGAGGTATCCTAATTCCACGTGTGTGGTTACATGAAACATGTGCGACATCTGAGCTTTCCATCAGTTGCAATACGATGTTTAGATCACTCACATGAAAGTAAGGCCAATTTTGAGAACTCTGATGAGCTTCAACGTATCAGTACAAATGAATGGTTAAAAGAAAAAAATTAAATTAACTATCACACTTGTTTCAAATTTTCACGTGCACCACCGTGTTGGATGTGCACATGCGCCTGAAATTAGAAGCTCTGATAATAAAATAAAAAATAAAAACGGTAGCTGCCGGGGATTCATGAGAGGAGATTGAATTGAGTGGGTAATTCGGAAACCGACAGAATCATAGCCAGTAGCTACCGGACGTGATCTGTTGACCCGACCATGCTGTATGTGTTTTATCCACACCGTTCATTCATTTTTTCAGATCATTTTAGGGCAAGAGTCCAAAAATGAGGCACATCAAAATATTATGTGGACCACATGACATGAAACAGTGGTGATTTTGTGTTTTCCCTCCATTCAGGCATATGTGACTTAATCAACTGGTTGGACAGGGAATAAACATTACAGTGGGACCTGGAAAGTTTTTAATGGTGTGCGTTAAATCACCACTGTTTTTTTGGTAGTGTGGTTCACTTGAGATTTGGATCTTTCTCAATTTTGGGCTCATGCGCTAAACTGGTATGGAAAAATAGATGAATGGTATGGATAAAACACATATCATGTTGGGGCCCACATAACAGAACAATGTTCAGTAGCCACCTGGCAACTGCCGGCGTCAATAGGCAATCCGCGTCCATACATGCGAGCACGTCACACGTGTGAGATAGAAAAGTGTACAAACGGTGTAGGATTTAGAAAAGGAATTATAAGTGAAGGTTACATTTTAATTACACTACCCTCACCTTTTTCTTCTTCTTTCCTCCATATGCTCCAGTCTTCAATATTATCTTTAAAGGTGTCATTCAATGGGAATGACTTGAGCTTCGGACAATCATCAACCTTCACGAGTCTTAAAGACGGCATTGCCCTTCGCATCCTCGTCCACTCTTCTTCCATCTCTTCCAACTTGTGTAGCACCAAGACCTCCACTTTCCATACCCCATTCTCACTCTCCCAAAATCTGGGACCCATCTTCTTAATCCTTCCCCCACCAATGTAAAGAAACTGAAGATTGGGAAGGGAAATAGGACTGAGCCACGCAGCTGTGCTTTCTCCTGGGTAGCCCCCAAGATACAACTCTCTAAGGGATTTTAAAGGAGCAGAAAACTGAATGTCAATCTTCTTTACAATTCCTTCACTTTCAAGAGAACTGCCCCCAAAGCTTAGGAATAGAAATTGCAGATGATAGAGCATTGATAACACATTCCATTCCCCTTCTATTTGTTTCTCTGACTTTATGTCCATCGAAAGTTTTCTGAGTCTTGTCAACTTCTTCAGATCCGAAATATCAGATCCATTTTTACTACCCGAATTCATTGGACTAAACCCAATTAACCTTTCAAGATTTGAAAGCTTTCCAAGCCCTTCCGGCATGCATTCTAAAGAGGGACAATCAACGATTTCGACCGTCATCAGCTTCTCCAATGTTGTGATTGACACGGGAAGCATTTGCAAATTCGGGCAGTCACTTAAATGCAGAATCTGAAGATTTTGGAGATTTCTGATTGAATTGGGGAGTCTTCTTAACGCAGAATTCTCTATTCTAAGAAAAACGAGGTGCCGTAATGACCCTATCCCACTCAACCAATTCTTGGCCACAACATCGATTTTCGTGTTTGATAATGAAAGCTCTAACACCCTCAACCACCTTACTTTACATAGTACTACTTTTACATTTGCAATGATCTCATTCCTCTCAATTTCCATTCCAAATAATGACCGCAGCTTGGTGGAACTGTTTCGGATGCTCTCCACTGTTGTGTTCTTTGAAATTCCCAGGCGGCGAGACTGCACACTGAATCCGATCCTACCTCCACTCTCCAAGCTCACAAAAAAGCTCTCTTCTCTTGCAATTTTTATAACCATATCTCGAACCATATCATGCATTATGCAACGAACGAAGCAACTTTCAAAGACATCTTTATTCGTTCCAAGTATCAAAAATCGATTAAATAATTCTGCGAGGCATTCTTCTCCGATCTCAAATGCCGTTTTCTCATTTCTTCCCCAAACAAAACCTTCACCAATCCACAATTTAACTATGTAATCAACTGATATTTCATAATCTTCAGGAAGCATGGCAAGACACAAGAAGCAAGGTTTTAAGTGTGTTGGGAGCTCTTTGTAGCTTAACTCTAGTGTCGAAATGATCATCTCATCTTTCTGACTGATTTCCAACTCCTCCTGTAGGTGCTTTGATATTCGCTTCCATTCATGGATGGAATCACCTTTCCCCAACATCATTCCGCCCACAACGTTGATTGCCAAAGGAAGCCCCCCACATCCCTTAACAATCTCCTTTCCCAATACCTCCAAATCTGGATTTGTGCACTTACCTCCATTTCTTGCAAAAGCTACCTTGCTAAATAAGGACCAGCTATTTTCATCCGAAAGAACTTGCAGACGATGTATGCACTTGTCAGTAGCCCCCATTGATTGAACAACCTTCTCATTCCTTGATGTAACAATAACACAGCTGCCCTCCACTCGAGGCAAAGCGGACTTCAAGCTATACCACCACCCCCCTTCATCCGTTCCCCACACGTCATCCAAAACTACCAAGTACTTCTCATCTAATATGCTCTTAAGCCTTTCTAGTAGCTCACGAACGTCATCTCCCCTCAGTGATTTCTCTTCTACTTTTAGTTTCTTCAACATCTTTTTCAGCAATTCGTCAAATTTGAAATTTTGAGAAACAACAACAAAAAATGAGTGCTTAAAAGAATTTTCCACACTCTCCCTGTTATATAACTTCTGAGCAAGCGTGGTTTTACCGATTCCCCCCAATCCAACTATTCCAATAATTGTTAATGGGCCATTAGCTTCTAAGATCCAATTTCTAATCTTCACCGAGTCATCTTCTAATCCTACCATTTCATCCTCATCCATTAGGATTGGGTGGGTCAATGGCATATTCCCACCATCTTTATATTTACCAGTTTGGCGAGGAGTTGTATCCAAGTAGGACTTCATCCTGTCCTTCACCTCTCTTATTTTTTTATTAATTTTACTCAACCGCTTTCCCAACTGATGACGGGTTTTCAAATGGGTAGGAGAGCAATAACTTGTAAAATTGAGTGCACGGCCTTGACATTTTTTCTGGAATAGAAGCTGGCAATCTGCTATTACATCCTCAGCATCGTATACCAATTCTCTTAAGTCGCTCATTACCATCTTGAGAATCTCGTTCCTATCTTTTCTCCTCACCTGATCAGCTTCCTTGAGATATTTCTGCATGTACTGAAGCTCTTTTTTTGTTTCCTCAAACTGGTCATTAACCTCAAGCTGTTGACGACCTTCGCTTACAAGTAATGACACCAATTTATCCAAGAGAACACTGACAACAGCATCTGCCATTTTCCTGTAAGATATAATTATATCATTTATGAAATCGGAATTCAAAACTACAAGGTGAAGGGAAAGAGGAAAGAATAAAAACTTGCTAGAAAATATTGCGAATGAACTGGCTACAAGAAAGTATTTTGCACAAGTATTCCTATAACAAACCCGCTTTATTTCATTCATTTTTCCTTAAACCTAATGCATTGTTTAGAAACTCATCAAGTCAACTTAGAACTCAATTACGTCAACTCGGATCAACATGAAAATCTACCAAGTTCCTGTATGACTCGGGTTCTTACAAGACCCATTGGGTTTCTGTAAACTTGCCCGAGTTTTGCGCTAACTCTGATGGTCTACTGAGGTTTTTTTTTTTTTTTAATATTATTTTATTGGCTGAGTTTTAGGGAGTGACAAGGTTAGATAAAGAAAAATGTAGAGGTTTGAACCTACCACTTCTAACATAAACAAAGACCTTATCAGAGTTTTGTTACAAGACTCATTAGGTTTTCTCTAAACTCACCCATGTTATACACTAACTTGTTGGACTGCTTGAGTTTTATGCTACTACAACGAGTTTTGTAGAGTTAAAAGCTATGGGGGAAAGAAATTACACACGAACAAAGCCACCTAATCACAATGTTACTTCATTGTCCACCTAATGTACCCTAGTTGTTATAGGAACGTACATTGTTAAGATGGTTGACATCCATCCATAATTCTATTGTGTTTGCTTACTATCTTAATCATAGATGGTGTTATGCCACCATTCTACCAAGGGCAAATAATGGGCCCAATTTTTTATCCATGCCTCATGAATTGAAACTATGCCTAGTTAAAACTAATGAAGTTCTTTTTCATGTTTTTTTAGAGTTTAGTTCAACTATGACATGGTTGGCTAAATTTCTTAGCTATGGGTAAGAGGTAAAACTTGTAGTTATTTTTAATGTTCTAGTTTACTTTTACTCTAGTTATTTGGTTTGAATGATGAATAATTTATTGATTTTAGTTTAAACAAATTTTTAGTTTTAGTTTATTTTGATCCATTGTCGACTCCAAATACTTTGGGTGCATAAGAAGGCTAAGATTGTTTTGTTTATCTATTTTACAAGGATTGATCTGTAAAATTCATTGATCTATCATAAATTACATGCATGATAAATATTTTGAATTTCCTGTGATTAATAAATTGGTGCTTCATGCGGGAAATGAATCAATTGAAGCTAATATCTATTTCGGTTTGTAAATGTTGAATTAACCACTCTATTATCCGGCTGGATATGATAGGACTTCGAATCCAACCGAGTTATCTAATTGAATCAAGTGAATTAGGCATTAATACTGGCTAGAAGTGGATCTTTAGTGCTCTAATATTTTATTTTATTTATTTTCTCTTTACATTATTCAAATCTTCACCATTACTTATTCTAATCCAAATCTCATAATTAGTTTTAGTTTTAATTATAGTTCTAAAGTATTTTGAGAAATGCACAAATATAAGTCCCTAAGGATTCGATCTTAGTCTCACCGAGTTAAAACTACATCACAGCCATGCACTCGGGTTTGCCAACCCTTTTAAATCGATCAAGTTTTTGGAGTCGTTGTTGGAAACTTCAGCTGCATTTTTCTGAAATACTTTAAGGTCAGAATTTTTTCAAGATTAGGATTAGTTTTCTCTGCGTTTTTAGGATAGGGTTTTCTCAAAAAATTAGGTACTAATATTTCTTTTGAGTTTAACCGTTTTAGATCTTAGTATCAGTTTACGTGGGACTGACGGTGAGATGGTGTGTTTATAAATTATACATACTCCACATAGTAGCTTTATTCTAAAATCTCTCTAGACCATGAAACGTTTCATCTTCCTGATATTACTAATGAAGAGAGTTTTGAAATCGGATTGCGTACTGAGTTACTCAGTAGCAAGTAGCAGTACGCTATTATTGTACTGAGTAAACTCTGTTAGCCCCACAGTAAATGTATGTGGTTTATCCACGCCGTCCATACGTTTTCCCAGATCATTAAAGGGGGTTGAAACCAAAATTGAAGCACATACAAAGCTCAAGTGGACCACAGCACAGGAAACAGTGGGAATAATGATTTCCACCGTTGAAACCTTGCTAGGCCCATAGTGATGTTTATTTATCATCCAACCTGTTCATAAGATCTTAAAAACATGGATGAAGGGAAAACACAAATATAAGATTAATCCAAAACTTCAGTAGACCTCAAGAATTTTTCAACGGTAGATGTTCAATTCAAACTGTTTCCCGTGGTGTGGTCCATTTGAGCTTGGGATATGCTTCATTTTTGGGTTCGAGCTTTAACATTATCTGTTAATATGTATAGAAGGAGTGAATAAAATATATATAAATCTTGGTGGACCCCACAGAGTTTACTCAGTACGATTAGCGTGCTGAGTTACTCACTAGGCAATCCGCTTCCGAGAGTTTTATAAAAAGGAGGGACGTGCGCCACCCTACGCACTATCTGTGCACAAACACATAGAGAAAGTGAGTGATTTATTTAAGTGAGCCCAGCCTCTGCATCACGAAATCTAAGCCATCCATTCTCATCCACGTGCTCATCTTAGGCATTGTTCTAAATTTTTTGGTTTAAAATCTAACGGTTAGAAACCGTTGAATGAGTTCCTATCAAAAGCTACACTAGTGGGCTATACTGATCAACAAACAACAGAAAAGAGTGGACCAAGCCGTGTGGGACCCATGCTTACACGTGGACAGCAGCATGTATTCCCACACTGCCACGTCAGCGTGGTAGGCCCCACATGGGTTGAGGATCGATTACAGATTGGTACCATTGTGGTTAGTGGCCCCACTTGATGTATATGTATGTTTGTGTAAGATTTCTTAGAATCTTGTAAATACATCTCTTAGATGTGTAGTGGACCTAACCAGATCCATGATCATGAAAGCGGGCCCCACCACACTAACTTGGGATAAAGATTTAGATTTGATCATATATGTATGATAACTTGAAGATTAATGTTTGATGGTGATATTTTTGTGTTCCATCACGATTTATAGTGAAATCCTTGTAAATACACTTGGTACTTTTGCTCCGGTGGTAGACTCTCAGGAGTTTCAACGCCCCGTCAGGGTTTGAGTATCCATAGGTGGTGAAATCCCACTACGTCGTGAGTGCGTGGGGGTGTGTGTATGCATGTGTAAAATAAAAAAATAAAAATACACTTGGTACTTTTAGATCATTCATAGAATGAGGTAGATCACATGATGTGAACACAAATCAGAGGTATGGCTCAACCCTTGATCAACCGTAATGGGCTCCACAAGAAAGAATATGTAAAATACAATCCACCCTATGGATTAGATCTGTCCAAATTAAGCTAGATTATAAGAAATTCAAATGATATTATTAAAAAATAGCCCATCACAAGATCAAGAGTTAGGATGAGTGTGGAATTGTGAAGATATGAAGATATATAATTAATTTTGCCATTTCTAGAACTAGATGCATGATGATCATCTCCTATGGTGGACCCACAAATATGTGATCATGACCACTCTAAGTGGGCCCCATCATATGATCGCAATCCAAATAATTTAAGTAATATTAAATTTTGGTAGAATCATGATTTAAAAATGTGATGATGCATATCGTGGCCAATCTTGCATTTTTTTAGGGCCTCATGTGTAGGAGAGTTTGATCTAGGTGGGCCCTACCTTGATATCTTGTTTTGGTAACTTGATAGAAGATCTAGAACTATAAAGAACTTTATATCATTTATAAAGAACTTTATATCATTTAGATGAAAGATCTGATGCAAATAATTAAAGTAGTGTAGCAGTAGGCCCTACCAACTTTAAAGGTATCATAAAATGAGCCCGCCGCATACACTTAGATTTAAGGGTGCATCTCAATATTTAAGAGTAGATTTTCATCTAAGGCGTTAATTAACCATGATTTGGTCATGTTAGCCTCAATCCATGAGCTGATCTTGGATATGTACCATAGAAGTTAGGGAAAAAGATTAAACTAATGATCTGGACCATTAAATTTAGATTTATTCCAATCAAACTATTGATCAAAAGTCTAATCACCTAATTAAAAAATTTTACTTAAAGAAAGTAAAATCCACTCGACCAAACTATCTAATTAGATATCGATCTCGACTATTAGATCCAATATTGTGATATATTAAGAAAATTAATGACCAGATTGGATGAGTCTTAACAACCCAATCATTATAAAAGATAGTTCTTGAAAACTCCTAACTTAAAGAAAGTAAAATCCACTCGACCAAACTATCTAATTAGATATCGAACTCGACTATTAGATCCAATATTGTGATATATTAAGAAAATTAATGACCAGATTGGATGAGTCTTAACAACCAATCATTATAAAAGATAGTTCTTGAAAACTCCTATTTTCTTATCTATGGAATGGATGAGTCTTAACACATACATTATGATACAGAGCCGATAGAAGTTCCCCACATCAAAACTCTTATTTTCATATCCCTGGAATGGAATGCATGGTGTACGGCACAACAACCACCCATGTTTTGCCTAGGTTTGATTTCCTTGTGACCAATTGCTTGCAAAATCCTTTTGCAGGAGCTTCCCAAGCTAGGTGAGTACACCATAATGCTTGTGAGATATCCACCCCGTTCATCTGTTTTTCTAGATCATGTAAGGACAATGGCTAAAAAATGAGGTAGATCCAAAACTCAAGTGAGTGGCATGACAGGAAATAGTGAGGATTGAATGTCCTATTGAAACATTTGTGGGGTTATAGAAGTTTTGGGTTAAGCTAATATTTTTTTTTCCCGTTCAACCTAGAAGTAATGAACGTATGGATAGTGTGGATGGCATATAAACATTAGAAATGAACTTATGAACTGTGAGGATGATATATATACAAACATCACAGTAGAGGACAGGGATCGATGTTTCAATGGTAGGCATTTCCCTAACCATTTCTTTCCGTGTGCCATTCACCAGAGTTTTTGATATGTTTGTGCCACGTCCTAACATGATTAGGCAAAACTGTTGAATGAGTAGATTTGTCACGAACATCCGAATGAGCCCCACTGGCATACATGGGAAAAGGGGCAGCCGATTTCCTGCCAAAGCCTTTTGGCAAGAAGTGCACTGGGAATCTAGGTGAGGCCCACTTTGATGTTTGTGAGAAATCCACTCTTTACATTCGTTTTTCGAACTCATTTTAGGACATTCAACTAAAAATGAGCTGCATTCAAAACCCAAGTGAGCCACACGAGATGAAATAGTAGGCTACCGTTGAAACATTTTTATTTTTATTTTTTGTTAGCTTGTTGGTACACCCACCCTTGAAACATTTGCATAGCTGCAAAAGGTTTTTATTATGGTAAGAATTTTTGTTTTCAATTTATCCAATGGGAATGACCTTATAAATGGTTGGATGGCATATAATAACCGAAGTGGATCCCAAGAATTGCAGTCATTTCTTTTCCCAATTTTCCCTTTTGTGTGGCCCTCTTGACTCTTGGAGCCGGCTTGTTTGATTTTTTATAGTATAAAATGAAATCACAGAACATGTGAACAGAATAAATTTCTCATAAACACCATGACAGGCCTTATTTAAATTCTCAACTAAAGAAGTGGGAAAACCAACATCCGAAGGAGAGTGGATTAGGTGAGTGGACTCATGCAAGAGCAAGATAGTGTGGCCCTGACCGTGGGGTTAGGGTGAGGCCACCTTGAGGTATGTATTATGTATCGTTGCTGTCCATCCATTTTTCCAGATAATTTTAAAGGATTATTAAAAATGAAACGGATTCAATTATCAGGTGAACTATACCATAGGAGGACACACGTTTTGTATTAGGGTAATATTTTGTTCCTTCATACAAACCCATGCAACCTTGTTAACAAATTGGAAAGTATGAAAAACAAAAACAAAAACACACCGCCGAGACGTTAAAACGTGCCCTACGAAGATTTTAATGGTAGAGCGGTCAACTACCACTCTTTTTTATAATAAGGTACATCTAATAATTGGATATGCTTATTTTTGGGATAATTCCTAAAAATGATCTGAAAAAATGTACGGACGGTGTGGATAGATAAGACATATATTAAGGTGGGCCATCTTGCGTGAGACTGGGTCTCACTTAATCCGCTCGCGTCCGAGGAGGGGCATGGCTTCGGTGGATTAGGGAATCCACATAGGTCCGTGTGTCCCTGTTTTTGGCCCACCTTGATGCATATGCCTTACATCCACGCCGTTCATCCATTTTTCTAGCTCATTTTAGGACGCCGTCAAAACTGATGAATATGCCTTGAATCCGTTTCAGATGTGGTTTGGCTAGTAACGCTGCCTCTGGTCACTTGGGTAGTGATCGGTGCTTGGTGGGCCTTATCATGATATATGTGTTTGATCAGCGGTGCCGTTCATCTATTTTTTAGAGATCATTTTATCTTTGATCCCAAAAATGAGGTAGTTCTAAATCTCAGGTGGCCACACCGTAGGAAAACAATAATTACGATTAACTGTCTACCATTCGAAACCTCTTCGGGTTATGTCATACAGACATGGATGAAGGGAAAGGTAAAAAGCAAGAAAAGCTTATCCAAGACTTATATAGACTCCAGAGAGTTTTTAATGGCTTGCTTTCAATCAACACTGTTCACTATGATGTTATCCTTAGGATTTGGATCTACGTCAGTTTTTGGCTCACACAATAAAATGATATGGAAAAAAGGATGGACAGCGTGGATGAAACACATACATTATGATGGGCAGACAGAGCACCTTCCAAGGTCACTAGCCAATCCACGTCCCTCCATAGGATGAGGGGCACGCCACCGCAGTAGGTGGATCCCTGTTTCCAGGGAGCACTGCCTACCGTGGGATTTTTTTTGAGAAATCCACCTCATCTATCTGTTTTTCCAGACCATTTAAGGAGTTGCGCCTAAAATAGAACTAAATCCAAATATCAAGTTTATCATATTTAAAGGAAACTGCTGGAATATATATATATATATATATATATATATATATATATATATATATATATATATATATATATATAAAGAGAGAGAGAGAGTAATGCTCCCACACAACTAGCTGGACATTACATTTTCGTCTAACTAGCTAAGAAAATTTTCTTTTATATAATGCATATGCTTACATAGAGGGATTTTAGAATGCCTGTCTTAGTTATGTAAAGTGACACACGTGTCAAAGATCTAGGCCATTCATCAGTTAAGACTCATTAAAGAGATTATGTACCAAAAAAAAAAAAAAGAAACTAGGCTTGTAAGGAAAGTACAAGTGAAAGTATGTATGCGTGTTAAATCTGGATCGTTGGACTGTTTTATTAACAACCAACACTTTTCGTAAGTATTTGATATCATCGATCATAAGATCAACAAATTCTTTTTCCCCTGGCATGTTGACGTGTAATCTATCTAATGCATGGATCTGATTTTGAGTTGGATGGTCAAAATCTATAATAGCATACAGACCATCCTACATTTACTCTCCCTTCACACGTCTCCTCTTTCAAATATTAGTATAAAGTTTGCATGGCCTTCCTAATATAAACAGGGCATTGCTTTCGCAGACCTAGAGGGAAAGAATTCATGTGAATTAGATCCATCCCATCCATCATGTGGGCGACCTCATGTTTGGACAAGGGTTTAAAACTAAGGTAGATTCAACACTCGATTGGGCTACACCATGGTAAATAGTTAAGATAGAAATTCTCACCATTAAAATCAACCAAATTGTGTTTAGCCTAGGCTAATATATATATAGGGTTGCTGTGGTGTTTTACAAAAAGTAATGCTGGTAATGGACCAACCTATTAGACGGGTTGGATGTCATATTTACATAAAAGGTTGGATGATACTTGGTGGCTAGACATTAAACGGTACTCCAACTGGACTTTTATTTAAAAAAATAATTTCAGCGGACGCTCTATCTTGATTTTTTCATAGGGCTCACCTTGATGTGTACATATGATTTACTCCAACCATTAGATGTGTAATCTTACATAGAAATCAAGCCCACTCGTGATTCGGGTGGACCACACTGAGGAAAATAGTCAGAATAGAGACATCCACCTTTGATTTTTATAGGACCCACCATAGAGATTATATCAAATCCACTCCAATCATTAGATGCCACCATAAAACTTAGGCCTAGGGTCCAAAATTCAAGTCCATTTATCTTTCAAGTAGGCCACACAAACGTAAATAGTTTGGAGGGGTGAGCTTTTCTTTATCAACTATTTCCAGCTGCTTGGTCCACCTGAAAAAAGGATGGACCTGCTTTTTGAACCTTAGGTGTAAGGTGAGGTCACCCACCTAATGTTCGGGGTAGATTTAAAATTAACACCATGGTGGGCAGATCCAAACGGTCCATTCTTTTCCAAAGTTAGTTTAAATTACTTCTCTATTAATTACCAAAATAACACCACTTCTCTTATCTGCCAAGCATTATGAGCATTAATTATCATCTTAAATTACGCCAAGTGGTAGCGTGTTGGGAACAGGGTACCACACGCGCGGACTCCCGCATCTGATTTTCTATGGGCCCACTCTAACATGGATGTGAGATCCACTCCGACCATTATATGTATAATCCAGTTATAGACACAGAACCAAGAAATTGGGCTAACCCGTGATTCTGATGGGCCACTCCAATGAAGGAGGGAGACATCCCCCTCAATTTTTACAGGGACCATCATGATGAAACTGTGAAATCCATTCCATCCATTAGATGTCACACCAAAACTAAGCCTGGGTTTCAAAAAACAGGTCCATACATGATTCATGTAAGCCACACCAAAGGAAATAGTTTAGTGGGTGAAACTTTACATGTACGATGTTTCCGATCGTGTGGTTGACCTGAACTAAGGATGGGGATGAAATTTGAGACCTTGATCTAATATGGGGGTGACATGCTTGATGGTCGGGGTTGGTTTTACATTAACACAACGTTGGGGCACATCCAAGCCCTGACCCCTTTTCCATGCCAAAATGAAATTAGCATGCGGTGGACGCATTTACTTTCATTTATTAAGAGGGATTACTTTCATTAAATGCATGGCTAGTTGGACGAAAATGCAATGTCCAACTAATTGTGTGTAAGCATTACTCATATATATATATATATATAGAGAGAGAGAGAGAGAGAGAGAGAGAGAGAGAGAGAGAGAGAGAGAGAGAGAGAGAGAGAGAGATATTCTCACACACAGCTAGTGGGACCATTTAAACTGGTCCAACTAGATGGGTCATTTAACGAGTAGTTAATGTTAAAACTCTTTCCATATAATTGACAAAAAGACATGGGTTGTTTGCATGGGGCTCATTGTAGCACTAATGTGAAATCCATCCAATCATTAGGTGCGTCACAATATGTTATACCCCGTGCAAAAAGATCAGCCCCATCCCTGATTCAGGTGAACCACACAATTGGAGAAAGCGTAGATAGAAATCTTACACTCCAAACTCTGTACCTTGGTGTGGCCCACTTGAATTAATTATGGGCCTGATTCTTTGGCCATGGGACTAACATATGGTGCGTCAGCTTATGGTTGGAGTAAATCTTACATGCTCATCACGGAGGGCCATGTAAAACTTAAGGTTGGACATCTCTCCTAACTGTTTTGTTTTAATTGGAATGACCTACTTAAATCATTGCAGTGCCTGATTTTTTTGGCTGCGAGCCCAACACATCACGGTGGCCCTTAAAAAATAAAAATAAAATAAAATAAAATAATAATAATAAAGTGGACGTCTGTCGAACAACCGTTGCATGGTTACATAAAATTTTCAATCTCGAGAACATAGGAAGTGGATTGGGTGTTACCCGAGCAACATGGGGAGCGAGTGTTTCATAGGACCACCATAATACATGTGCTATATATATATATCTAGGCTGTTTGTCCGTTTTTACAAATAATTCCAGTGCAACTTTCTAAAAATGAGGCAGATCCAAATCTAAAGTGGACCACAACACACGAAACAGTGGATAGTGAATGCCTACCATTGAAACATTCCTAGGGCCCATAATGATGTTTATTTTCCATCCAACCTGTTCATGAGGTCACACAGACCTGAATGAAGGGAAGAAATTTAAGCTTGATCCAAAACTTCTATGACCCTCGAGAAGCTTTCAATGGTAAGAGCTCAATCCACACTAATTTCTATGGTGTGGTCCACTTGAGCATCGGGTACTGTGCCTTATTTTTGGGCTCACACCAAAATTTTCTGTAAAAATGGATGAACGGTGTGAATATATCACATGCATCATGTTGGGGCCTACAAAAATTTCCCACGCTTCGTCAGTGGATTAGGTGTGGCCGGCCTCACCTTATATAGCATGTCCTTGACAGAGGGGCCCACCTTGATGCATTTATTGTATATCCACACCGTCCATCCGTTTTACCAGGTACTTTAGACCACGAAGGAAAAAATTCAATCAGATTAAATTCTTACTGAGCCCTAAGAGAGTTTTAACAGTGAGTGTCATTATACCCGAGGTTTTAACGGTGAGTGTCCTTATACCCCCTGCTTCCATTAGTGTGTTCCACTTGAGCCTTGGATTTGCCATATTTTGTGGAATTTACACTAAAATAATATGAAAAAAAAAATAAATGGACGGTTTGGATAAAAATCATAGATCACGGTGGCCCATTAGAGCCCATGCCCGTTCCTGGCCAGAGATGGGTAGGGTCAGCACCTAATCCTCCTTCCTGGGCAGCGATGGAGGCGGAGCTTTTTCTTTATGTACAACTC
Source organism: Magnolia changhungtana (assembly GCA_030180095.1). NCBI lineage: Eukaryota > Viridiplantae > Streptophyta > Magnoliopsida > Magnoliales > Magnoliaceae > Magnolia > Magnolia changhungtana. The sequence continues at coordinate 2,573,552 of JASAUF010000224.1, read as the reverse complement.
ACTTATTAGCCACGCACCTTACTAAGCCCTCCCATTCTTACCTTCTAAGAATACTCCTCTCCTGTGCGGATGACTTTTCACAGGTCGAAAATGCCCTTGCTCCAAGAGACGCACCTTTCGAAAGCTGCAGGCCGCATCTCCTTCAAAAATTTCACTGATTCTTCTTTCCTCTGCCTAATCCTTCACCCTAACAGGAAAATCCCATTTTCCGATTACTTCTTCCCCCTTTGTGACTGTCCACCCTATCAGTAAAACTCTCATTTTACTACTTTATTTGCTCTCCTTTTGTGATTGTCCACCCTAGCAGTAAAACCTTCATTTTCGGTATACCTTTATTTGGTCAAGAATACACTCGCCACACACGTCATTTTCGACTTTTGTGAACCCAAGATAGGACAAAAATGGTCCCCCCATCAAAGAAGCTTCGAATGACATGTATATTTGAAATCCCTGCTTTTTTTTGTGGACCCCACTGCATTTTATCTGATATATCCACACGGTCCACAATTCACTTTTTTTAAAAAAAACATTGTATGATATGGCATGTCCCGATAATTGAGCAAATTCAATGCTCAAATGACCCACATTGAGGGTTTTTTAAACAAAGAATGAACACTGATGTGAAACTGAACGAAGATTGAGTGAAAGAGACCGAGGATCCACTGAATTAATAGACCGATGACCCACTGAGTTAAATTGACCGCGAACTAATTTTTATTGACCATGAACTGAGTTAAATCTACTGCGAAGTGAATGGAATTGACCACACACTAAGTTAAAATGACCACGAATTGAGTTAAATCTACCACAAAGTAAATGGAATTGACCACGCATTAAGTTAAAATGACCGCGAACTGAGTTAAATCTACCGCGAAGTGAATGGAATTGACCGCGCGCTAAGTTAAAATGACCGTAAACTGAGTTAAATCTATAGCGAAGTGAATGGAATTGACCGCGCACTAAGTTAAATTCGACTTACAATTGCAAGAAAGTGACATATTGACTGAGAACTGTATGAAATTGACCGATAACCACTTGAAATTGATTGATAACTGTGTGAAATTGACCGATAACTGTTTGTCACTCACTTACCTATCAAGCTTTCACAGTTCGCAGTCATTTTAACTCAGTTTGTGATCAATTTCTCTAACGTAAGCTAGTTTGTGATCAATTTCACTAAGTTCGCGGTCAATTTAACTCAATCAATTTAACTCAATTCAAAATGTTAATTTAAAGTAGTTATCGGTCAATTTCACATTGTCCCCAATCAATTTCACTTAGTCCCCGATCAATTTCACTTAGTCCACGGTCAAACACAATCAGTTCTCGGTCAATTTAACTCAACGGCCGGTGAATTTCAGTCAGTTTGCGGTCAATTTCAATCAGTTCACGGTCAATTTAACTTGGTTCGTGGTCAATTTTAGTTAGCTCGCGGTCAAATGCATTTGATTTCACAGTGAATTTCTGTCAGTTCGCGGTTAACTTCACTTAATTCACGGTCAATTTCATGACGTTCTCGGGCCAAAATGCAACATATAACTAGGAAAATTGACCAATAAATAAGTGAAATTGGCCATAAACTTATTGAAATTCACTTACTAGTCAGCCACTTTGACTTGAAATTCGTCAAAATGACCAATAACTACTTAAAATTGACATCTTTTTGACTAAGAACGTGCGAAAATTTACCGACAAGTTCATGAAATTGTCCGGGAAGTGAGTGAAATGGCCTAAAACTTGTTGAAATTCACTTATAAGTCTGGCACTTTCATTTGGAATTCGACGAAAATGACCGCCGACTCGGCAAACTGACACTATACTTTATGATTTTTCATTACAACAAGTCAACTTTCACATTATGCTTCATTAAATATTGAATCTTATTGTTGATATAATTTCCAATTCATCCTTGTAGATGACAAACCCTTGCGTAAAGAATTTGGTGCTACAGTCCCAAACTTGTCATGCAGATGTTCATTGACATGGTGGTTTGATATCGTAAAGAGTAGTTTGGAGAAGAATGACAGTAGATTAAATATATTTAGGCAGTCTCTATTTTCATTTTTACTACACTTTACATCATTTAGGTTTATAGGAGCTTTGTTTCAGCTACTTATTGAGAGATACAGAGGTAATCTTGTATTCGACATACAGGGGAACTGTTTAAAATTTTCAGAGATGGACTTCACCCTAATAACGGGGCTGAAAACCGATGACCTCTCCATACCCAACCGTTCCAAGAAGTAAATAAGAGAGAAATACTTTAAGGAGTATCTTATCCTAAAGAAACACTAACAGGAGGTGTTCAATAAGATAGTTGATAGCAATAAGCATGAAGATATCGTGAAGGTAGCCCAAATATTATGTGTAGAGTGGTTTGTTAGGGGAATCGACACGAATATTATGTGTTATACAGAGTATATCGACCTAGTGGACTCGTTGGAAGACTTTAATATCTACCCTTGGGGTAGTTTGGCCTTCCAGACGATGACTGAAGGGATCGAGAGTGCCTTGATGGCATCACATGGGTTTTACTACAATGTCAACGGCTGCGTATTTTCCCTACAAGTAAGAATTCTTTCCTTGCATACTTTAATTTATAGTTTATACAAAACTATATATATATATATATATATATATATATATATTTAAGACCATCTTGTTATTTCATTGTAATAGATATGGGCCCTTGAGAGAGTACCAACTCTTTATCATTTCATACGTTCCCTCCCAAATTCTAAGATTCATATAATATCGAAGATGGAAGGGATGAAGGTATAAGAAAATTTATCAAATACTTGAGAGTGAATATATAAGTCAATTTTTATGAAGCTAAGTGGTCACTTATTGAAATATACATGTTTCTGTACATGAACATGAAGGATGTTCTTTTGCAGACTAAAATAATTCTTAGTTTATAACCCACCATTGAGGAGCTGGATACGGATGTCGTTCATTTGGTTCATGATAGATCTCATGTAAGATGTCATAAAAGTTGTCTTTTATGTTGAGATTTTTTAATTTCTTTAACATGTTACATATTTGATATATACATTGCTTCATTTTGTAGGGCATTAAAAATGATGATGATGAAGATATGGAAGAGGGAGAGGGACAAGGAGAGGGAGAGGATGAGGGAGAGGGAGAGGGACAAGGAGAGGGAGAGGATGAGGGAGAGGGAGAGGAAGGGGAGAGGAAGAGAGTGGTGATGCGGGAGAGGAAGAAGAGAGTGGTGATGCGGGAGAGGGAGTGGGATTGCAATTGACAGGAGAATTATGGGAGGAGAGGGAGGAGTCAAGGCGGAGAGGCTTTTGTTGGAGAGGGATAGGAAGAGTTGACGACTCAAAAAGAAAAACATATCAATGAGAGGGAACACGTACTAAAAGAGATAAGAATTGCTGGAGAGAGAGAGAGAGAGAGAGAGAGAGAGAGAGAGAGAGACTTTTTTCTTTGAGAGAGAACTGCTACTCAAGGAGAGGGAACTAATGCTTAAAGAGAAAGAAGCCTTGAGGTTAAAGAAGGAAGAGTTGAATCAGAGGGCCGTTTTGAAGATGGAGAGGGAAACGCTAATGAGGGAGAAGGAATAGTTGGTGGAGGGTAAGGTAGAGTTGAAGAAGCAGATGGAGGCGTTTAATTCTCATAGAGAAGACGCAGTTTTGGAAGGAGAAGGAAAAGAAAGAGTTTGAGAAGGAAGATGATGAATTAGAAGATAGTGAACAAGGGAACAGAGAGGTGGAGGTTCAACACTCGGATGAGTTAGACATTAATGTATGTGAGAAATCACTGCTGTCTATTCCAGTCAATAAGAGGAGAACTAAGAGGGTCATGAAGCCGTCTGTCTACAAGCGTTCTCCATTCACATCCATCTCTGCCATTCAAACAACTCCAAGAAACCCCGCCAACTCTAAGAAACCAAAAGAATTTTGTACTTCTCCGATACCCTTCCAGGCTAAGATTGATCCATTTAGGGTTTTATCGGAGGAGAAACTGCATGAATTGGATAGTTGGACCAACGCAAACAAAGACACAAAGGATTTTATTTGGTTTAGGACCGTATGGGAGAAAGATGCATGGGTTGATAGTGTGGTAAGTATTTCACATACATACATCCATGTGTATTCAAGTCTTATATGAGACTAGACCTTAATCTGCCATCTTTATTGATTAGGCTATTGACAAGTACGTTGATTTCTTAGGGAGAAGACACAGTTCATTTCCAACTTTATATACTCAAGACTACAAGTTCTACCCACATTTTTTCCGGTAACTTTATGAAATGGATTATGATTACTATATTATTTGTTTATATGATATATGTTCTGATTTGATATTTTGACTATAATAGTCATGTCTCGACCTGCAAATACCGACATTGAGAATGTATCGAGACATTGGCAACAACAAAGAGAGTGTAATATTACAAGTAGAGAAGCACATTGGGAACGACATTGTTAAACCTCGAGGAGGGCATAAGCCCATGTGACAGTATGAACAAGTAAGATGTCGTTACAAGTTATCAACGCTGGGTGTACTCATTTCTATAATTTCTCTAATGATATCTTATTTTGTCAAACATGGATAGGCATACGTACTAATCAAGCACGCCAACAGTCATTGGTACCTCATGGTCATCCACCCTCAAGACCGAGAGATCGTTATTCTCGACAGTTTGTTTTCGAAGGCAGTTAGTCGATATAGGGAACATATCGAGCTGATGGAGGGTTTGCCTATAATATTCCATGCCATAGGAGATATGTCTGCCTTGGACAGGAAGGCTTAGACGGTCAGAGAAGATACTTCTATACCAAAGCAGATAAACGGATATGATTGTGGCATATTTGTCATGAAATATATTGACATTTTGTGCAGCGATCGAATTTTGTCAGGGACAGACTTGCAAAATTCACTCCCATCTTTACGAATGCAATAGCCTATGATTGCATTAGTGTCCACAAAAGATGATATATTTGTCTTAAGCATGAGAGGAATGGGGAAATTTTGTGAAATTTTGTAATTTCTTATAAATGATGTCTTGTAAAACACTTAGGGTGAAATGATGTAAATGATGTCTTGTATTTTTTGTTGTAAATTTGTAGTAAATGTTATCTTCTTAATAGTGATTTCATAATGAATAGTGATTTGTTTGTGTATTAGTTAATTTCATCTACTTCGCCATCAATTTCCTTTCACTTCACGGTGAATTCTCTTCATTTTGCGGTGAATTCCATTCATTTCACGGTTAATTCCATTCACTTCATTTGCTTCGCGGTCAAATTCCTTCACTTCGCGATGGATTTCCTTTACTTTGCGGTCAATTTCATGCATTTTGCAGTGAATTTCCTTTACTGCATGGTCAATTCAATGCATTTCGTGGTGAATTTCATCACTTCATTCACTTCGCGGTCAAATTCCTTCACTTCGTGGTGAATTTCCTTTACTTCACAGTCAATTCCATGCATTTCGCGATGAATTCCATTCACTTCATTCACTTATGGTCAAATTCCTTCACTTCATGGTGAATTCCCTTCACTTCGTGGTCAATTCCCTTCACTTCGCGGTGAATTCCATTAATTTTAGGTGAATTCCATTCACTTCATTTATGTTGCAGACAAATTCCTTCACTTCGCGGTGAATTTCCTTTACTTCGCGGTCAAATCCATGCATTTTGTGGTTAATTCCATTCACTTCGCGGCGAATTCCCTTCACTTTACGGTGACTTTTCTTTACTTTACTATTAATTCCATTCACTTCGCGATCAAATTTCTTCACTTCGCGGTGAATTTCCTTCACTTCGTAGTCAATTCCATGCATTTCACGGTGAATTCCATTCACCTCGCAGTAAAATTCCTTCACTTCGCGATGAATTCCCTTCACTTCACGATGAATTCCCTTCACTTCATGGTCAATATCATTCACTTCGCGATGAATTCCATTCACTTCATTTACTTTGTGGTCAAATTCCTTCACTTCGAGGTCAATTTTCTTTACTTCGTGGTGAATTTCCTTTACTTCGCGGTCAATTCTATGCATTTTACGGTGAATTTCATTCACTTTACGGTCAAATTTCTTTACTTCACGGTGAATTCCCTTCACTTCACGGTCAATTTCCTTCACTTCGCGGTGAATTTCCTTTACTTTGCGGTCAATTCCATGCATTTCACGGTGAATTCCATTCACCTCGCAGTAAAATTCCTTCACTTCGCGATGAATTCCCTTCACTTCACGATGAATTCCCTTCACTTCATGGTCAATATCATTCACTTCGCGATGAATTCCATTCACTTCATTTACTTTGTGGTCAAATTCCTTCACTTCATGGTGAATTCCCTTCTCGGGGTCATTTCCCTTCACTTTGTGGTCAATTCCCTTCACTTTGCGGTCACTTCCCTTCACTTTCTATTCATTTCTCGGTGAATTTCATTCACTTCATTTATTTCGCGGTCAAATTCCTTCACTTTGTGGTGCATGTTCTTTACTTCGCATCAATTTCATGCATTTCGTGATCAATTTCATTCACTTTGAAGTCAATTCCCTTCACTTCGCGGTCAATTCCATTCATTTCACGGTCAATTTCATTCACTTCGTGATCAAATTCCTTCACTTTGTGGTGAATTCCATGCATTTGGATCGCTGAAGGTGTCGAATGATATAAGAAGTCAAATTCATTAAATTGGCCTAAGCACTTCAAAGGTTTTGATCCATTGAAATGGTCCAAGCTTGTCAAAGGTTTGGATCACTAGAAATGGCCGGATCATATGAAAAGTTTGGACCATTGGTAAAGAAGAAGAGAGTCCAATAAAATTTAGGGCATGGATCATGAAGATTTCCTTTAATCATATGATGAGTTTGGATCGCCAAATGAGGCGAATCATATGAACAATTTGGATCCAATGAATGGCCCAGCATGTCAATGTTTTTAATAGTGATTTCATTATGAATGGTGATTTGTTCGTGTATTAGTTAATTTCATCTATTTCGCGGTGAATTTCCTTCACTTTGTGGTAAATGTCCTTTACTTCGCTGTGAATTTCACTCATTTCGCAGTGAAATTCATTCAATCCATCTACTTCACAGTAAATTTCCTTCACTTCGCGGCCAATTTTCTTCACTTCGCAATCAATTTCCTTCACTTCGCGGTCAATTTTTTTCAAATCGCGATGAATTTCACTCATTTCACGGTGAAATCCATTCAATTCATATACTTCGCGGTGAATTTCCTTCACTTCGTGGTCAATTTCCTTCAATACACGGTGAATTTCACTCATTTCGTGGTGAAATCCATTCAATTCATTCACTTCGCAATGAATTTCCTTCACTTTGTGGTCAATTTCCTTCACTCCGCGGTGAATTTCACTCATTTCACGGTGAAATCCATTCAATTCCTTCACTTCGTGGTGAATTTCCTTCACTTCATGGTCAAGTTCCTTCATTTTGCGGTGAATTTCACTTATTCTGCAATGAAATCCATTCAATTCATCTACTTTACGGTGAATTTCAATTCGCGATGAATTTCACTCATTTCGTGGTGAAATCCATTCAATTCCTTCACTTCATAGTCAATTTCCTTCACTTCGCGGTGAATTTCACTCATTTTGCGGTGAAATCCATTCAATTCCTTCACTTCGCGGTGAATTTCACTTATTTTGCGATGAAATTCATTCAATTCATCTACTTTGCGGTGAATTTCCTTCACTTCGCGGTCAATTTCCTTCAATTTGTGGTGAATTTCACTCATTTCGCGGTGAAATCCATTCAATTCATCTACTTCGCAGTGAATTTCCTTCACTTCGCAGTCAATTTCCTTCAATTCGCGGTGAATTTCACTCATTTCGCAGTGAAATCCATTCAATTCCTTCACTCTGCGGGTCAATTGCCTTCACTTCGCGGTGAATTTCACTCATTTTGTGGTGAAATCCATTCAATTCATTTACTTTGCGGTGAATTTCTTTCACTTCGCGGTGAATTTTTTTCACTTCGAAGTAAGTTCTAAGTGTCTGCATATCATCCACCACATAGCCAGAGTATCAAAGTTTTTCACAGAATAAAATGCATTAGGTTTCTAACAACTAACTTTCCAATTGGGGGATTTGTGGAGAATGGTCCATCTAGGCCCTCAAATGGTCTAAGATCAATGATCATGGGTCCACTTGTAAGAAAGGTGCACGTGGGATTGAAGAAAATAGCCCTTGCAGTGTAGATTTGATGATGGTGGTCCATAGATAGGTGGACCAATCAGTACTATTTTCCATTTCATGAATAATAAGATGGTGTACATTGATAAACAAAACATCACCACCTAAAGATTCTCCTCTTTCTAAGATGGACCACAACTAGTCTATTTTTAGAAGAGAAGGTTTGATACTCTATAAACCTTCATGGTGAATTTTACTTACTTCACGGTCAATTTCATTCACTTCATGATCAATTTCAGTCAGTTTGCGGTGAATTTCATTCACTTCGCAGTCAATTTCATTTACTTCGCGGTCAATTTTACTTCGTTGGCGGTTAATTTCACTTTGTCATCAGTCATTTTCACGATGTTCGTGGTCAATTTCAGTCACTTTGCGATCAATTTCATTCATTTCGCGGTGATTTTCATTCACTTCGCGGTGAATTTCAATCAGTTCGTGGTCAATTTCAATCAGTTCTCTGTCAATTTCATTCACTTCACTCAATTTATGATAAAGTCCTTTCACTTGGCGATGAATTTTACTCACTTCGTGGTAAATTTCATTCACTTCACTCAATTTGCGATGAAGTTCATTCACTTCACGGTGAATTTCCTTCACTTCATGGTGAATTTCATTCACTTCACTTATTTTGCGATGAAGTTCATTTACTTCGCGATGAACTTTCTTCACTTCGAGATGAATTTCATTTACTTCACTCAATTTGCGATGAAGTTTATTCACTTCGTGGTGAATTTCATTCACTTCGCACTAACGTTCCTTGAGCTCCAAGTTGTACGAACGGTTCAAAGGAGATCAAAGTTACATGGGTCGCACAATGATGTATTTATTATATCCACAATGTTCATCAATTTTTCTGGATCATTTTAGAGTAGTATCCAAAAAATGAATCATTTCCAAAGATCAACCGGAATAAAAGCAATTAAACTTAATCATGATCACTAACAAACATACTCCTTGTAGTTTTATAGGCTGTTAGCGACCTGATTGGCTTTCAAGGGCGTATAAATGACAAAACAAATACTCCCATTTCCTAAAAGCAAACCCATATTGTTTTCAACATGCTTTGAGTTTGTCCCTTATACATATATGGTCCGTCAAGTTATTAGCCGATTCAACGTTAGTGACTATCCATGCTTCATAACATCATGCACAAGAGGTTAGTTACTTGCATTGAATGTGCGTCGCCCATATGTGATTGTGTGAATCCTTGTCTTGTGCAACTGCGGCATCATTGTCACAAAACAATGTGATAGGCACACCAGTGGTACACATCACCTATAACTTTCTTAGGAATTTCCGCAACTATGCAACGTTTTAGCTTTGCTAGCTATAACATGGTCTGTTGCCATGGTTCAGTCAATATGGTTTTGTTCGAGATTCCTCCAATTCTCAAGTCCTCAACCAAAACTTCTGTGAACCCAGGAGATTTTCAATGGTAGAAGTTCAATCCCTCACTATGGGACCCACAGAACTTGCTGACGTTAATGAGACCCCAGAACTTGCTGACATCAATGGGACCCACTGATAGGACTACGGAAGTCCCCGAACTTGCTGACGTCAATGGGACCCACAGAACTTGCCGACATCAATACACCAGCTATATAAGTGCCAGCCAATCCGCTTCTGCCCACCCGCAGACCGGACGCAGTGCCGCCTAGACTGTCCAGCGTGCGGCAGGAGTGCCACCGGTCCGGCGGTAGTACTGCCCGCAGTGGAAGGAGTGCATACTGAGTTTGCAAGGCATTTTGGTTTGATAAAAATGTGCCCGTACAAAAGGGTATTAGTTTGGTAAAGTAAGTTTCGAGGGGCTCAGAAAGGATAGTGGCTTAAACGTCAGGCGTACATTGAGAAAAAACTCAGGCGGACGGTTCCGGTGGACGCGGCAAAGCTATCCGCAGGAACTTCCTTCCACGCGAAGCTAGGTGGCCCACACCATGATGTTTATGATAAATCCACCCCGTCCATCCGTTTTTAAAGATCATATTAGAATGTATACCCAAAAATGAGGTAGATCCAAAACTCATGTGGGACGCACGTCTGGAAAATGTAACTAAGGGAATTACTACCGTTGAAACTTTCCTGTGTCCACCATGATGTATATATGCCATCCATACCGTTCATGAGGTCATTCCTACTTGGATGAACTGAAATTATAAAACATTAGCATGATCCAAAGCTTTTGTGGCCGCATTTAAGCAACTTTTGTAGAGACTTGAATGTTTTAACGGTGGAAGTTCAGTTCTCACTTTTTTTCCTGTAGTGTGTCCCACTCGAGGTTTGGATCTATATAATTGCTCGATCCATACATTAACATGATCTATCAAATCCGATGAACGGGCTAGATTTATCACAAACATCATGGTGGGTCCCAACTAGCTTCCAGTTGCAACCGGAGGCCGTAGGCTTCCGTTTCCATTAACACAGGGAAGGGGATTAAATAAAGAGAGAGAGGGGAGTACGAGAAGATTGTTTTAAAAGAAAATGGAATATCTATTAAAGTTGAGCTCTTGTGATTTACCTGGGGCAATGTACCACTTGTATAACAAATCTGGTCCGTTAAATATTTATGGTCCCTTATAAGCATATGAAGCATATAAAATTATTATTTTTCTATAATTAATAGTATAATCTTTTTTTATTAGAAAAGTGGGTTGATAGAAATTCATTCCAACAGTTCGTATTGAACTTGCATGTCTGGATCAAGTGATTAGGATTATTAATTTTCCTTTTTTTGTGGATAAAATTAAATTAGCATGCCTTATTAGATAACAGACTAGATATGTGACACGTATTTTATCATGCTTATATGAAACTTGATGTCATGTACCCTCTCATAAGTAAGCATTACATATAAATAAAGGGAATTATTTTTTCCATTTAATGCTAGCAAGTTGGGCCATTAAAATTGCCAAGCTGTGTGTGAGCATTTCTTTTATATATATATATATATATATATATATATATATATATATGAAAAGGTTCTATATGGACGAGCTCACGGAACTCCCCGTAAGGTTGAGTTGTGTGGGCCCCACCATGATGTATGTCAAACATCAACACTGTCAATCAGATGCACAATTCCATAGTGGGCCTAGGACTTAAAAATCAAGTCAATCCTTGACTTTTGTGGACCACACCACGTACAAAAGTTGAGAGGGGTTATCCTCCATTAAAACATTCATAATCATTTTTTGGACCCACCGAGATGTGCTTCAAAAATCCGGCCCATCCATTATGTGTGACCCACTTGGATGAAGGGTTCGGACCAAGTTTCATATGCATCCAAATTTCAGGTGGGCCCCACCAAGTGCTTTTTTATGTTTTGGCATGTCTTTATATGATTTTAGATGGTATGGCCCACCGGATTTCCGTATACGGCTGGTTTTTGGTATACCCATAATTTAAAGGGCATCCATCATATGAACCGTGTTGATGTTTGACATACATCATGGAGGGCCCCACACAGCTCGACCTCACGGGGAGCTCCCATGAGCTCGATCGACCGTATGGTACCTTTTCCACACACACACACATATATATATATATATATATATATATATATATATATATATATATATATATATATATATATATACACCGTTGTATAATTAAAATGGCAGAAAGAAGCGTACCGGATTGAATAGAGAGACAGAGAAAGAAAATGGCTTCTGCAATGAGCGGTAGACAGATGGGAATTGAGCAAGGCAAGCTGAGGGTTGGATATGGTATGTATAAGGGTTGGATATTATATTTCAAGTGGATCAAGAGCCAGGTCGTCGCCCTTTACCATTGGAAGCCCCGCTGGTGAAATAAGCTGTCCGAGCAGATCTGTGTGGGGGCCACCTTGATGTATCTGTTTATCCATGCTGTTCATCTCTTTTCTTAGATCATGTTAAGGTACGGATTAAAAAATGATGCAGGTCCATCGCTCCAATGAACCATACAAGAGTTGACTCTTGCATTTAATGCAACTTGAATTACTGTCTTTACATTTGATGCAACCCAAGCTCACTATTTGGTGTGGTCCATTAGAGCATTGGATCTGCCTCATTTTTGAACCCATAGCTTAACATAATATGTGTAAAGAGACAGATGGCGTAGATAAATAGATACATCATGGTGGTCCCCGTACAAATCTGGTCAGACGGCTTATTGTCCGATAGGGGTCGGACGCAATCCCCTTCATTTACTATTCTCATTTAACCTTGGCCGGCTGAGAGGCTGTCGTTATCTCCTACCAAATTTGCGTTCGGTAGTGACCTCCAGTACCTCCTCGGTGATGGTCAGTGTTGGAAAAGCTGTGGGCTTACCATGATGTATGTGTTTTGTCGATGCTGTCTATCCATTTTTTTCAGCTCATTTTAGGACATGAGCCAAAAAATGAGATAAATACACGTCTTGGGTGGTCCACACTATAGAAAACAGTGTCGACTGGATGCTCACCGTTAAAAACTTCTTAAAGGCCACGGAAAGTTTTGGATCAAGTGATATTTATTTATTTTTTTTCTCTTCATCTAGGACCATGTGACCTAATCTACAGGTTAGATGGAAAATAAACATTACAGTAGGCTTAAAAAGTTTTAATGATGGACATTCAATTACTCCTCTTCTTGTGATGTGGTCCACCTGAGACTAGTAAAATGGATAGATGGAGTCCATAGAAATAGGGGTGTACACGAACAGGCTAGCTCAGTTAGCTCGCTCAACTCGACTCGAAAAAGCTCGATTCAACTTGGTTCGAAGTTGAGTTCAAGGTCAGTCGTGCTGCTTTTTCTAGCTTGAAAATGAGTTCGAGCTGAGTTCGAGCTGCCCCTAGCTTAGCTTGACTCGACTCGAATCGAACCCAACTCAAATCAAACTCGGATCGAACCAGTTCGGTGACTCGGTTACTTTGATATTGATGTTGCTTGCCAAGCGTTTGATGAAATGACTAAACGAAGTGTGGCTGGTGGCAAGGAAGGGATGTATATGAAACAAATACCTTCTTTTTTTTTTGCTGCCTGGAAGGTATTTGATAAAATCCCTGAAAATTTTTGCTGCAAACCACAGGCAATGGGATTTTGAAGGTGCAATCCAGGTGTTCGTGTAAATGCTACACAGAAAAACTCGGCTTGAACTAAGCCCAAACTGGCCTGAGCTAGAGACCAAACCGAGCCGAGCCAAGTTTGAGCTGAGGTCTGCTAATGGTTGAGCCGAGTCAAGCTGACGCCAGCTGGACTTGGTTTGGCTCGATGTACACCCTTACATATATATATATATAGAACACATTAATCATGCTGGGTCCACAACAATGAGGGGTCACTACTGAGTAATAGTATGTGGCTATTTATGAATTTTGAATATTCACATAAATTGGATTCCAACTGAATGATTGGTGGGAGCGGATTGGATTTAATGTGCCACTTATGCAGGACGGTGTGGTCCTTACTATGGGGCCCACCTTGATGCATGTATTCTAAATCCATGCCGACCATCCATTTTTTTCTAATATTTCAGGGCATGAACCCATAAATGAAGAAGATCCAAATCTAAGGTGAACAATACCGGACAGTACCATACGGAACAATGGTGATTGACCATTAAAAATTTCTTGTTCACTACAATGGTTTTGGATCAAGCTTACATTTGTTTTTTTTTTCCTTCATCAGCTTTGTTTCACCTTATCAACAGTTTGGATGGAAAATAAACATTATAGAAACAAAGGTGGGCCTAGGAAGTTTTTAATGGTGAAGCATTTAATCACCACCGTTTCTTATGGTATGGTCTAACTAAGATTTATATCTGCCAGATTTTTTGCTCATGCTCTAAAATGATCTGGAAAAATAGATGGACGACATGGATGTAAAATAGATACCTCAAGGTGGGCCCCACGCTAAGTGTTGTACCATCTATGGTAACACGGGGCTCATCTAATCCTCTCCCATGATTGGTAATGTGCAAGCTGACAATACTCAGCTAGGGATGGAGATTCCTTGTAGGAAGGCTTTGTGTAACACCCCGGTTTCCAAAACCCGAATAAGTGATTCGTTCCAGAGACTCGGGGGTTAATAAATCAGAGATCTAGCGGAAATATTAAAGTCGGAGTGTGATATCATAAGTAAGCATGAATTATATCATATAAACCTGAATATTTGGCCCACTCAGCTGGGGCCATAATTACAAAATTTTAAGAGTTTCAATGTATCAAATCAAACATGAGAGAAACTACTACTACTGATTAAGCCCAAAGTAATTTGTTGCTTCTTGTTGCGACTCATCTTTGTAGTATCCGTCTTCAGGCTCCACCATCGCGCCTTCAGGACCAATGCTACCATCTTCTCCGTCTACACTTGCATACTTTGTACGGTTGGGTATTCGATGAATGAGTGACCAGCTCAGTGTGAATTCTCCTCAAGATTACACACTGCCGCCTTAGCAAACATAGTTAAAGAAAACAAAAAGACAATCCAAAACAGACAAGATGCGATCTTATTAAAATGCGTGGCTGTATGAATGCACATCGACCCGGGAATGCTTATCTAGTCGGACTTGGGCTCGTCACCCATGCAATCATCGACCTAGGGATGTATCCAGTCGGACTTGGGCTCGTCACTCATGCATATGACCGGTCACCAATGTAGCATATCTCTTATAGTATGGTACCAAGTAATCAAAATAGGCCGATAGCCGATGGTCTGGGAGCTAGCGAAATGATACCCCCCCTAAGCTCAAGGGCATATGCTACAACATCCAGAATTAGACATCTGTCATCGCCAATATGCTATGAATGAATGATTAGTCAAACCATTATTACTCCACTTACAATCAGTCAACTTATATATCTCAATGGTCACTACGGGGGACTCGTCACCCAGCGTAGGCCGACAGCTTGGGCATAGTGTCCCATGACCACCATCCCCGGCTCATGAGGTATCCCACCTTGGGATGCTTAAACAGAACCCCTCCACGATTGGTTGATCAAATGTAATTCAAGTCAGGGGTCCTATTTCCTACATCATCAACCTAATTGCACCCCAAGTGTGGCCCACATGCAATAGTGAAGTTTCTTCACTTGAAATGTTGTGAGTTGAGTTCTGTGGACGACACATGACAATCTTTTGACATGTATAGACATATGATAATATTTGCATTTGCGAAGAGGCATTATGAAACCAAAGTATGAACTATTAAGCAGATTAATACTAAAACATGGGAATTCAATGATCATTACATGTTAACATCATTCATGGATTATTAATCAATATGAGGGCCTAGCATGTAATGTAAACATAATTCAATATTAAATAGAGTACTTTATGGAACTTAGTAATTTACAACAGTTATTAGGATTATGAACTAGAGATGGTAGTCTAATGTACACTATGTTTAACTAACTTAAAGATGGAAAGCCCAAGGAGAAAAATCATCACATGAGGGATTGTAGCTCCTTTCTGATTCTGTTTTCTATGGCTAGTTAACAGCCCAATACTGATTTCCTAGAATTGATTCCAACCTAAGAACTTGTGTTAGATTATGTTTCCAAAGGCCACTAATGGGAAGGTTCATGAGAGTCCCTGCTTCATGTGAATTGGGCCAATTTTGGCCTAACAATCAAGGTCTGAGCTGGGCCCACAACGGTCTCTTCATAAATGGCCCATATTTTCCATCCATTTATGACTGGGCTTGGGCTCAATTCAGTTGGACTCAACCTAGGACTCAGCCCAGATTTGCAGCTGGGCTCAGCCCATACCCAGCTGTTGTGGCTGGGCTAATTTGCTTGGCCTAGTTGTCGGCCCGCTGTACTTACACAGGGTGCGACCTACCTGTCGTCAGTGTGAAGCCCACCTTGCTTTACACAGGTGCAGCCCACCTGATGTTAGCGTGCGGCCCACCTAATATGTAGTGAGGCCCACAGTGCTATGTGGTGGAGCCCACTGGATTATATCCCTGGTGCGGCCCATTGTAATACATGGTGAGGCCCACGAAGATTTGGATGTTTGTTTGGCCCACTGCAATACGTGATGAGGCCCACAAAGATTTGGACTGTTTTTCTGGCCCATGTTTGTGGCTGGATTTGGTCCAGACCGTAGCTTAGGTCGTGGGCTACGCCTGGCCCAACCTTCAGACCCAAACGCGGGGCCGTACTTGGCCCAGTTTTGAAGCCAGTCTTAGCCCAGTTCTGAGCCCGACTGAAAGGCATTCCTAGCCATGCAGGAAGACCGCCTCCAGGCCATCTCCACAGTCCATTAGAGGGTTTGTTTTTGGCCTCGATCGGAAGACATTGTTGGCCCTTATCAGCGGCAGTTTTTGTTCCTAATCAGAGGAAGTTTTGGCCCTGGAAACGGCTCGGTCTAGCAACTAGAATTCAGCAAAATAATGGTGGCCTTGATCAAGAGAGCCAATCGGCCTTATCAAATGGACAACTGGAGGTGGTTTTCGGTGTTACCTAGGCTTCTCTTCTTCCTTGAAATGAAGTTCCCTTGGCTTGAACAGACCCAAATCGATCCGAGCTGATCGGGTTGAGTTGGTGCAGTTACAGGTGCCGGGTTCTCTCGCTCTCTCTTTCCAATCTCTCCTACCTCTCTTTAAACCTCTCCTAAACTGGCTAAACTAGACTGCACTGTTTCGACTCAACCCGCACGGACTGGGTCGACTCAGTGCGGCACCGAGTCCGCCTTTCTCAAATTTACCTCTCTTTCTTACTCTCCCTAGCTCTCTCTCTCTCTCTCTATGAACTTGTGGTGCGAATCCTGAGGCCAACGGTTAGCTTTTATAGGGCTAAACACGTGTGAATCATTTCATCCAACGGCCATGATTTAATGGCCGATTTCAAGCGTCTGTCTTGGATTTTTCGCATGCATGGGATCCATCCGTTACTGGAGATGGACTCCTGATGCTATGGCCCACAAAAAAGTAGTTTTTAAACCATTATGGGACCCACGCTGTGATGGTGGGTTTTTGGCTTGATGGGGAAGATGACGTAGTCATCAATGGTGGATCACTGACTACGGTATATTTATGTGATCTGGTCCGTTTGAACGAACCAGATGGGACCATTGATCACCGCGGGGTCCACTTCCTGGGCTTTTCATTGGCATTTCACCACACCACCCGAGATCTCCCGCCTCAAGTGTTTTTCTCGTGAGATGGGTTTCTCTTCGCTTGTTATTTGTGGCTGCCCTAAAGGGAGCGGTGAAGATTTCTCCTCATGGCCTGGCAGAAGGCCTGGATCGAGTCAAATGGGGTTTTTCGAAAAGGATCGTCTCCCCATGCCTTTCGCTACAACAAACCGTTGCCTGTTCACTTCTGGAAATGGATAGAGGGTCCGGATTTTAACTCTCGTGAGTGGCTAAGATTAAGGGAGGGTCGAGGACGCGAATTGCCAATGTGAAGGACAAAGAACGACTACATTTTGAAGAGTGCAGTTATGCATCTGAGACCGTCCGTTACTCGCACGCATGCACATGCGCATGGGTTTGGATGGCCGGTATAGAATTGGTCATCCAGAGTTCTCTATACCAATGGACAGTTAGGATTTTCCAAAGGGTGGCTCGAAAGGAGCCACAACTCATCCCAAGTGGACGTTTACCCATCGTCCCTTACCCGTGTATGAGCACAACTGCATGGGCCCAAATGACTGACATGATTGTGATCGTTTGGAAGGTGTAAGACCGATGAACAGTCTGGATCTCGCGGAAGGTGGCCAGAGGTGGGCCACATCCCTTGCGAATGGACACCTCACGGTCTACCTTGCTGCAGAGGGAGAATTTCCCCCTTTTTCAATAGCTCATCGGGTCAGCGTCATTTTGACCGCCCTGTCCATCCAGTGCACTTCGTGCACGAGTACACGAGGTGCACTCGCACACCGTGTGGGGTTCATTGTGATGGTTGTGTTATATCCACTCCGTCCAATAATCTTAGGGGCCCCACTTAGGGGTTCCGGCCCAATTTGGGGTGGGGCTGAGGCCTAGGTGGGTCGTATCACATGTCCCAGGCTCTATGTAACCTAATAGACGCTGATCCGATGGCTAGATCAGTTTGATATATATTTCAACGACTTATTATGGATTTAAGACATAATGGTGCTTGGTTGGCTATCCACTAGCCTTTAAAGATCGATCATTAGAGTATCGCTACAATTAGTTGATGTAGAAACTACTCTGACTTAACGTGCTTGATCAAGGTTACCTTCTTGACTGATGTAGATTGTCATTCAGCTCCTAGGGCCTCTGATGGGTGGCTTTAACAATGATTGGAAGCCCCATCCTACACATGTTGAGTTCAAGTGGTTTGGTTAATTGACTCTGGATTTCCATTGACGTTGGATTAAGCGGTAACACTCGTGTACCTGAGGTGCGGGGTGTTACACTTTTACAGGATGTTTCCAACTGGAAGTCACTTTGTTCCCAGGGGAATCTTTGTGATAAATTTGCCCTATCCACCCACTTTACCCGCTCTTTTTAGGTCATACACCAAATGACGCCGATCCAAAGCCAAGTGGGCCTCAAGAGAAGAAACACATGCAAAGAAATGTCTACCATAAAAACTTACCCAAGGTTCACCTTGATGTTCATATGCCATCCTATAAATGTTATTCCCACTACGATGAATTGAAAACACAAATAGCTTAGCCTGATGCAAAACTTTCGTGGCCATGTGAATGTTTTAATCGTGGTTATTCAATACCTACTGCTATTGCACGTTTATTTGTGTATCTATTTGTCAATCACGTATGTTAGTATGTCAGTATTTTGGTTAAGCCCTTGGAAACTGAAGATTGAAGACACATGAAAACTTCACACATCAAGAAATTAGAGAACATGTATATCGAGGTGCTTCGATGACCCTAACTTTAGACCCAAAATAACCTAACATTTATATGATCATAACCTTAATAGGTAAATATAATTCGATTGTCACAGAACCTTAAGAGCTATAGAAAACTATGATTAGAAAGACTTTAGAGGTCCCAAGCTACTAGAAATCAAACTGCCCAAAACTAACAGTCTCTGGGTGTTAGGCCCATATTTTTAGGTACTCAAGTATCACCATGGGAACTCATCTAATGTACTTACATGAGTAAGTTATCTTAATCATCCATCTCCGACTCATTCCTACTTAAACAAGTCTTGGAATGCTAAGAACCACTTACAATAAGATTAAGACCGATCTGACATTCAGATTGTCATAATTTAATGTTAAAATTTAAATATTCACTTGGTATGGACCACGTGTCGTATAGATTTGCATCGTTCATGGACTGTGGTCCTACCTTGAGCAGATGAAATCAATGAATGGTGTAAATTACACTCAACTCATCAAAGTGGAC
Source organism: Magnolia changhungtana (assembly GCA_030180095.1). Classification (NCBI taxonomy): domain Eukaryota; kingdom Viridiplantae; phylum Streptophyta; class Magnoliopsida; order Magnoliales; family Magnoliaceae; genus Magnolia; species Magnolia changhungtana. The sequence goes on along the minus strand of JASAUF010000224.1, from coordinate 2,554,052 downwards.
CCCACATGTTGGTTACAAGAGCACAGCTTGCATGATCCCGTGGCGCACCGAGCCAAGCCCGTGGCCAAACAGGGTTTGACCTGATACCACTCTCCTGAAGGGGACAACTCTTTCATGGGAGTTGGAAGCTCCCGCATGGAACTAATTGTACAATATTCTCATATACATCTAGCTATGTGTGAGATATTACCTATATAATTTCTCTTACCTTATAAGTCATAATTGTTATAAAACTGATATTCTCAGATTACATATAACTTCTATAAAATAATAAAAGAAACTAAAAATATTAAAGTCAAGCTAGAGCACGTATGATCACGCTGTCCTTAAAGCGTTATTCCCCCATTATCAAAATAATTAAGATTGCTGACAGGTTGTAGGCAAATGACTTTTAGGATACAAAGAGCATGTATGTGGTTTTACATTTGATCAGGGTCGAATATTGCATACCAGACCCCAGCAATTGCCTAATTTTACGTACATGATAAGGTTTAATGGAGTGTTTTAATCGTGTTTTTATTACAGGATGAAATCAGAAGCATTAATTGGAAATTGATGTTGAAGACATGGTTTTGGCACTCCAAAATTACCAGAGCACGGGATGGACTCCAGAAAACCAATAATGAAGATTTTACACGCCTGGAATTTGAGGAAAGCAAGCCAAAGGGATCCGAAAAGGGTCCAGAATACAAGATCACGTATTTTCCGCCATCCGATCAACTCGAAACTTCATACATATGATGGGGGCCGTAAATTAACCGTACGTTTCAAATTTCAGCCATTGATGATCTCGAGAAGTGCTCCAACTGACAAATCAGCCCACAAATCGTTGATTTCAGGCCCACCTGATATCTGGAACCTCTCCAAAATTCACCGGGACGAGTTAAATAACATGGAAAAAGGGATGGACGGCGTAGATTTCTCGTAAACATCACGGTGTACCCTGTGGATGGGGAGTGTGTACAATGTACACTTGCGCCACCGAAGTACCGCACCGCTGCTCGGTCAAAGTGACCGCTGACCCGCGCTCGAGTCGCTGTTTCCAGCGTCCGCGAGCGAGCGTCCGCAAAAACGACTACTGATCGCAGTTGTGGGCCCCACCTATCATCCAGATCGACAATCCAAACCGTCCATTCTCTGTCTAAGGTCAATGTTACCAAGGTGTAGGTGACTGAATTTTTAAAGATCGCGTCTATGGAAATATAACCGTTCAAAAGCAACTTGAACGAAAGAGAGAGATAACGTGTGGGCCTCATCAACAGTAGACTAAACTCCGTATTCCCGACCTGTTTTCCGTCCTCCACGCAATGGACGGGGTGGATCTTCCATATGATCAACGGAATGGGCCCCACCATTGTCAGCGGACGGAGGTTCGCGTCCGCGTAAGTGATTCGCTGGCGAGTTTTGCGAATGGCAGTGGGCCCCACACATGGCCCGTACGGCCAATCTAAACCGACCATCTTGTAGAGGGCCACGACAACTACAAAACTTTGTTGAGATTCTACTCCCATGCGTACACATGTGTGCGGTACAGAGGCCACAAAAGGGATGCCCGGCGACGTTCAAAACTGATCTTTTCGTATTTTCTTCTGTGGGCCGCACCAATGGACCTTCAAAACCACCCATTCCTAACTGAAATTTCGTCCTGAATCCAATGGACGAGGTGGATTTTCCAGAAAACACCTCTGTGGGGCCCACCGATCACGGCTGCAAAAAATTGCACTTCGAGTCCGTCTACGACTCTGCCACCGATTCCAGCCATCCAGCAGCTATAAAAAGGAAGTTTTGGACGTGGGAAAGGCATTCAGATCTAGGAAATTCGAGATCCAAAGCCAGGGAGAGAAGAAAGAGAAGAAAGAGAAGGAGGAAGAGAGAGAGATTGATTGGTTTGACATTCTTTTCTGAATTTTATTTAATATTTTTTTATGGATTTTATGGGTCACTAATCTCTCAGCTAGGGCTGAGATGAAACCCCTAATTTGATTAGCTCTTGTATTGGTTGATTTACTTTGAATATTAATTAATTTGTCTTTTTCTCTAAGTTGGCTTTATGAGTTTAAATTCTATGCTTCTCCATCTATGAACTTGACTAAAGTATATATGTGGATGTTGTATGGATGCTTATTATAGGTGCTTGGGTCTGTTCAAGAACAGGTTTCCTAGAGAGAAAGAAACAGGGTGCTTTAATGAATGTACATTCCATGTGCCCGACCAAGGACATGGAATTTGTTATTCATGGCATTGCTTAAAGGAATTAGACAGTCTGTATGCCCGATTTAGGACACAGATTGTGCTTTCTCTATTTAAGTGGTATCAATCAAGATTAAGGTGAATCAACAGACAAAACAAGGGTTAGGATAATTAGGGGTGGATTCGAAAGTCCTAGTGCTCTCTCTCTGATGGAATTTTCTTCCTTATTTTCAATTATTTTTTCCTAGAATTGTGTTTAGTAGTTCATACCATTATTTGTTGGATTAGTTAAGGAGAGTCTTAGATTTAAATTGTGACGATCAGTCCTCGTGGGATTCGACCTCGATCTTACCGAGTTTATTACTACATCACAACCCTATACTTGGGGAGTGAACAAGTTTTTGGCGCCGTTGCCGGGGACTGATTCGTTCCAAATTGAATTTAGGATTCTCTCTTATCATAATTCATAGTCTTAGGATTTTACTAACTTTAGGTTAAAGTTTTTATTTTATTTTTAGAAACTAACCTATTTCTTGTTTTGTAGGATTCTGAGATAGAAACTTCTAATTTGGTGATATCTTCCTAATTTCTTTATTTTTATTTTTATTTTTATTTATTTTTATTTCTAGAATTAGGGTTTTTAGAAATTTTCTAACCTTAGATGTACTATTTTTAAAAACTAACTTGTTTTGTTTTGTTTTGCAGGTTTTTAACATAGGAACTTCTACTCTGGTAACATCCTTCTAACTTCTTCCTTACCTTCTGGATTGCTGTAGGATTTTGCTTTCTTTTAGGATTAGTCTCAGAGTTAAGGTTCTACCATGGAATCGTGGGTAGATGCATATGCTGAGTTGGATAGATTTTATTGGGAAATGCCTGAAGGTTGTGGAATTCAACGTATACCTCAAGATTTCTCTCCATCGAGAACAGACATTGAGAACCGACTAGAACGTTATGTTCCATCGGTTAATAGGGCCGTATACGATCGTAATTATGGGAATGAGGACTATTATCAACCATCATATTCTCCCATGTATGATCGGTATGACTATAACCAAGTGGAACCATCAAAATCGGAAGTTGAACCAACAACATATTGTAATAATTATTCTCTTGGATCCCATACCTTTGAGATCCAACCAAAACGATCCAAGAGGATTCATGTTTTGATCCGTGAACAATTCAACCAAAGATGTTGCGAAATTGATGAAATCATTAGAAGCACTCAATTCGCGCATTGAAAGGATAGAGGAAGCTCGCTCATCCCAACTGCAATCCAATCCAGAAATACAATGTGAGGAAAGTGATCCTCACTCGCTTTTAACGAAATCTGGAATTTGGAATGATGAGTTGGATTCCATTAATGAGCATACGGTTCAATTCCCTGATGAGTCGATCTCAATGACTGTTTAAAAGAATGATGGAGATACTTGGGTGTCTTTCAAATACAGTGATGATGACACACTTTCCTTACATGACACACAGGATCTTAATGATGAGGTAGAGGTTAGTTTATTCGAACCTCAACCAAATTTAGAATGTGAGGAAAGCGATCCCATCCCAAGTGCGCACTACACAGAATTAGACAATGATGTGTATTGGGATGATGATCATGGATGCTCAGCCCCAATTCCCTTGGAATCAATCTCAAGTTTGGTCCAAGTCAATGATCAAGACGTACACGAAGTGGTTGGTCATAATGAGCCACTCCCCTCACCTAACATGTCTGATTTTAAGGTAGAGGACGGGCCCCTTACAACCGACCCTTCTAACTCTTGTGAAACGTATTTGGACCACTCCTCTGAATTACATGATGATATGATTCGGGAGATGGACGAGCTGCTCGATATGACTCTTGAATTTGAAACCACCCAGTTGAGGCCACCATCTGAACTGTTGAATAATGACGAATTATTGCCTCTTCTGAGTAGTATCAATGAACAGAGTCTATACATCAATGCTTCGTATACTGATCTTCAATCTGTCTGTGCAGGGCTGGAGCAAGAGAGCACACCTCCGTTTACCTTCAAAAACGATGGATTCCTTGGGCAGATCATCATGAGCTCTAATGTGGAAAATAAGTCACACTCAACTGAATTGCCCAACTCTTTGGAAGATTGCTTGGCACACTTTGCAGATTCAAATGATCCCATGATAAGAGACATAGTGAATGCCTTGCAAAACAATATCTCGGTAGTCATCACTGACCGAGAGGACCCTTACTCTGAAGCCCCTCTTTCCACAAATCCTGAATATTTACCATTAAGGGAGGAGGAGCTCATAATTGAACCGAAGTCTGCTACTTCGGAATGTGTTGAGACTACGACACTTTCTGAGAATTTTTCTGACTTTCATCTATGTGTAGTCTCTGATTCACCATGGGATACTAACTTCGAAACTTCTTCTATCGCAGTGAATCATATATACTCCGATACCTCAGCGAATCAACGAAAAATTTTTGACGAGGTACATAAGTTTCTTTGGAAAGTCAAGCTCAGGGCATCCAAGCCTATTGCAAAATGGCTTTTGGATGATCCCGTTGAGAAATCTCTTCGAGAAACTTATCAAGATACCGGCCTGGGAAGAGGAACCTTGCATCATGACTGAGTAGTTTTTCCCTGCTTTCTTAGGACTGGGGTAGTTTCCTTTATGTTATTTTAGGATAGACAGTAAACTTAGCGCTCCTGGGAGGTAACCCAGCCTTTTTATTTTATTTTATTTCTTTTCATTTTTCTAGTTAGTTATTTCAATGTTTGTGGGTAACATTACTGCAAACCCTCACGAGACTACAACTCGTCCACTAGGGGTAACCTAGGGGTTTAAAGGCTTGTTACATGCGCTAAATGCAATCGAGAGCACCTGCGAAAGTGGTATAGGTAGGATCTTCTTTGATTTTTCTTTTTGTTATTTTTACTTCTGTTGATCTCTCTCTTGTGCTAACTCGCTTTTATGATGAAATTTTTTGAGAAAGCTTCTTGATTCTCCATCCAGTTACTATCTTTCCCTCATTCCTCTTTTATTCTCGTTGTCCCATGTGCATTGCCTGCTTATTTCTTTTACATTGAGGACAATGTAGATTTTAGGTTGGGGGTGGGAGATTAGGTTGAGATTAGGTTACCTAATCAGTATTTTCTTGGTCTTGAGCAAAAATTTGTGAAAATTTTAAAATTTTTTCTGAAATTTCTATTGAATTCAATGTGATTTTGAAGGATAGTTGTGATTTTAACATTATAAGATTCGTGATGGGTAATTTATGACTCTTGGATTCGGCCATCTGCTTGATTTCACAGTCAATTTTGAATTGTTAATCCATGATTAGAAGTTGTAAACATTGATTGAGCCATGATTTCACATATCACATCTCGCTTACACATTAAGTTTTGGTTCGATAACTGAATGATTAACTCGGTAAAAAGAAGAATTAAAAGGCTAAATCTTCACCATAGGTTTGCTCCCTATAGGTGTAGATTTGATTCTCCGTAGTTGACATACAAAAAAAAAAAAAAAAAAAAAAAAAGTTAAGCGACAAGTTTTCGCCATAGGTTTGCTCCCTATAGGTGAGAATTTGATTCCCCTCATTTGCGTTACTGCTCACAAAGAAAACTAAAGGCTGGTAAAATGAAAGGTTAATCTGTGAAATAAGTGTTGGTTTCAAGTTTTGATTGTCACGAATTACCAATGATATCATGAAATTGACAATTGAATCTCTTAATGATTGAAAGCTGAGATGACACTATACACTCATGAAACTCAATGTTTTAGAATTATTCTAATTCATGGTTTAATAGTTTGAACTTGTTTATGAAATTTACAGTGAATTTGATTCCAGGAGAAAATTCCACTCACCATGCATGAATCGTAGAATGATCACATCTCGACTATTTGTCCACAAGTCACTTGAATTTACAGGAATTGTCTTTTATTTCTGAAATTATTTTTCGCATGTTTTGCTCGGGACTAGCAAAATGTCAGTTGGGGTTGTGATCGGGTCGAATATTGCATACCAGACCTCAAAGAATTGCCTAATTTTACGTACATGATAAGGTTTAATGGAGTGTTTTAATCGTGTTTTTATTACAGGATGAAATCAGGAGCGTTAATTGGAAATTGATGTTGAAGACATGGTTTTGGCGCTTCAAAATTACCAGAGCACGGGATGGACTCCAGAAAACCAATAATGAAGATTTTACACGCCTGGAGTTTGAGGAAAGCAAGCCAAAGGGATCCGAAAAGGGTCCAGAATACAAGATCACGTATTTTCCGCCATCCGATCAACTCGAAACTTCATACATATGATGGGGGCCGTAAATTAACCATACGTTTCAAATTTCAGCCATTGATGATCTCGTAAAGTGCTCCAACTGACAAATCAGCCCACAAATCGTTGATTTCAGGCCCACCTGATATCTAGAACCTCTCCAAAATTCACCTGGACGGGTTAAATAACATGGAAAAAGGGATGGACGGCGTAGATTTCTCGTAAACATCACGGTGTACCCTGTGGATGGGGAGTGTGTACAATGTACACTTGCGCCACCGAAGCACCACACCGCTGCTCGGTCAAAGTGACCGCTGACCCGCGCTCGAGTCGCTGTTTCCAGCGTCCGCGAGCAAGCGTCCGCAAAAACGACTGCTGGCAGATAAAAACTACTAATGGAACTTTGTGTACACAGTTTGCTGGCAGATAAAAACTTAAAGAAAAATCCCAGATTAGAGAGAAGATTAGAAATGAAGTAGCTGGCTTAGACTACTACACTGGTCTATTTCTTGAGGACTTGCCGGCTAAGGTTCATATTGAACCTTGCTGACTTGATCAGAAATCACTTAAGCTTTTCTTGTCGGGTCGTAAGAGAGAGTGATTCGAGTGGTTGGTGATAGTCCAATGAATCACCCAAGCACTGTTTACATAGGCTATGATTAATGGATGTTTTGGTCCAAGTCATAACTCCACATGATCGTTTCTAGCTGTTGGTGAAAAACTAGTCGTTATTTCGTAGTTTTTGACCATTTTGCATGTGGGAAAAGCAGATGCATGCTAGCCATATAGACTCAGTGGCTAGTCATTTATGACTGTTGGGTTAGCCACATGCAGCAATTTTTGCATGCTTTGGTTTAATAATGCATGAGTACTTACACCACCTTTTAAATGGCCAATTCCAGCATCTATATAAGATGGACAATCTCTTTCAGACGTCTTACCCACAACACTCCAGCCACTTGACCCATAACCACTGTCACACTGCGACTCGTACTGGTTTGCGTAGGGTCGCGAGGGAGTGACTCATATGTGACTCGATGCTTACGTGTGAAGTATAAAGTGTGTCACTAGCGCCTCTACAATCATACTACCTCACATGTCCACACCCTCACATCATGACTATGACTGTGCCTATGCTCGTGCCCAAGCCCTTGCACTTGCGCATAACACGCAAGTCTCTGTACTTCACGTATTCACCAAGTAAATAGTAAGTTACTTAACACCCTACTTAAAAACACAAGTTTTTCTTCTCTCCTTTTCAATATGAGACTATTCCCAAAGCACTAAAAAACTAAGGTTTTTTAACAAATGTTATATATATAATTTAAAATATTTTTTAATCAAGTATTTTCCACAACAATCCCCCCCGCTTGATTGAAAATTATTTTCAAAGAAAAACATATGTCAAGCTAGACACTACTTATATACATAAAGAAAGATATCATTCGATTTGAATATTTTCTTAGTATAAGTATCTTAAAATTTTATCGAAATTCCTGGTAGCTGTAGCTTTGGACTAGTTATTCTTAAATAATAGAGTAGAAGAAACCACAAGCATATTCTCTTTGTGTTATTAGAGTTTCCATAAATCTTGCTCAGCATAATTAATGGTCATATGCTTATCTTATTTCATAAACGATCCTGAGTGAAACTTCAACTCTTATGAGAGACATTACCATCTTTACATCATATAGGTGAAGTCCTTCGAGTGTCTCTATTAATATTAAGATACTTATCATTTTAAACTGGATTTCATTAAGAGTTTTACGACTCAACCCTTTATCTGTAATACAACACTATCTATTATGGATGAGGTTCTATATAATATTAGTTTTGAAACTTTTCACATATCAGTAACTTATTATCACCCATTAAACATAAACTTAAAGATTTTCTAAATTTATGTTAGGTTTCCATCACTGGTGGAACTTTTGTTGAAGAGTTTCAACCCCATCCCTCTAAATGTTGCCTTTACTACCTCTCTCGTTAGAGGTTTAGTAAAAGGATCAGTCAAGTTATTACTTAATTTCACATAGATTTTCTAAATTTATTTAGGTTTCCATCACTGGTGAAACTTTCGTTGAAGAGTTTCAACCTGATCCCTCTAGATGTTGCCTTTACTGCCTCTCTCGTTAGAGGTTTAGTAAAAGGATCAGCCAAGTTATTACTTGATTTCACATAAGAAATTGCAATGATTCCATCTTGAATTAATTGTCTCATATAATTATGTCATGAAATTATATGTCTTGACTTTCTATCATAAGTGTCATTGTAAGCTCTAGCTAATGTGGCTTCACTATCATAATGTAGTGACATAGCCGATATAGGGTGCACACAAAAATGACTTTCTAATAAAAGTTCCATAAGTTACTCAGCCTCTTTGTCTGTCACAGCCAAGGCTATGAAGTCAGACTTCATGGTTAAGTGAGTTGTGCAGGCTTGTTTTCACTATTCATAAGACAATTGCACCTCCTAGGGTGAATACCTACCTTGCAGTGGACTTGTTGTCCCATGTACTCAATATCTAACTCATATCGGTATATATTTTCAATATGGTAGGAAACTCTGAGTAAAATAATCATAAGTCTTTGGTTACTTTTAAGTAACTAAGAACTCTACTAATAGCATTTTAGTGTTCCACACTGAGATTGCTAGTAAACCTACTGAGTTTATTCCTGGTCTAGTGCATTACATAGCATACATTGGACTGTCTATCGCACTTGCATATTCAAGTTGTGCAACTGCTCTTCCGTTATTCTCATACAACTTAATACTTGGATCAATTAGGGTTTTAGCTTCTTTTATTTTTATATGGTTAAATTTATTTAGTATCTTCTCAATGTAATAAGATTGACACAGCGCATAACCCCCACCATGTTTTTAATTAACTTTGATATTTAGGATGATATCCACTTATTCAAGATAATTCATTTTGGATACAAAAGACATAAACTTCTTTGTTTCATTTACACCTTTCATTTCATTACTTATCATCAACATGTCATCAACATAAAGACAAATAATAATGACACAATTACCATTAACTTTAGAATATATGCATTTGTTAGCTACGTTATGTATGAAACCATGAGATAATACTTTTGAATCAAATTTCTCATGTCAATGTTTAGGTGCTTTTTTAGTCTATACAAAGATTTAATCATTTTACAAACTTTCTTCTCATTTTTTAGTAGAACAAACAAACCCTTCAGATTGTTCCATGTATACCTCCTCTTTAAGGTCATCATTAAGGAAAGTTATCTTTAAATTCATTTGGTGGATGTGAAGATGATATATGGATGTGTAATGCCCCGAAAATCGGGGGTCGAGCATAAACTCAACTTCCGAGTTCCAGAACATCACTTATGCAACAAAATAAATAATGATTGAATGTTGACTGTATTCGTGCATTGAACATGAGTGAGATTAAGCCAAAACAAAGATATCATACTCGAGTGAGACAGTTAAATTTGCAAGCGGAAGACTAGGATAGATAGATAAAATATATAAACTATGATGAGTCTCCAGAGTGTGATAACATTACCAGGTTAAATAATTACAAGTACAGTTCTAAAATATACCAAATGTGTAAGTGTAATGTCTTCTATCCCAAGTACCATAGCCCCGTCAATACAAGCATCTGTGTCTTCGAGACCCGTCGAGAGTTACATAATAGGAGAACTCCTCCTCATCACCATAGAAGTAATCCTACTCGCTTGCATAAGCATCGCCATCATCTGAAATTCAACAAATCTGGTTGGTGTGTACAACACCGTCCCGTAACGTGGGAGTGAGTAGCTAATTCAGTGGAACAATAAAGCATAGGTTAACATGTTATCGACTCAATCAAGCAGTAATGATAAAGCAGTACAATCAAACACTCCTAACTACTCTTATTAATGCAAGTATGAATGACATGATGTATGCCCTCACCGACATACTCCCTCATGCGACACCATCTCACGCTCGCGGCATGCTTTCATCCCACAGTGCTCCACATCTTCCATGCACATGCAATGCATGATGAGCATGATTACCGAGTTTTTAATTAGTCCATTTCAAACAGTAGGATTGAGAAACTAAGGTACCTCCCTTGTATCATTCTCAAACATGATCCATTCTAGGCCGTCGTCCCTAGTTAATATCGACGATGGTGTGTTTTCTAGGTCACTGCAGAGGCCGCTGTGTACGTTACGCACAAAGGTTGCACCACTCCCCATCACCCCTTAAACGATTCATCACTATACGTAAACAGCCTAGTTCATACTCTATACATCGCGGTGAATCCTAAGGCGCACCGCGACTTCTTTATGCTCGCGGTCACTACAAAGGGTCATTGTCGGTACATTTACGCACAAAGGTTGCACTACTCCCCATCACCTTATCAATGTAGGCCGACAAATACGAATATAGTGTCCCATACCACCATAATCGGCTCACGAGTTAAGTTGCTCACCGGGTCACTACGGGGGAGGCACGTGGCCCCAGGCCAGTAGGCCGACAACTCGACCATGGTGTCCCATACCACCATGCTCACTCATGAGTCTTAGCGATCGAGGTACCATGGTTAAAAGGGTTTTCACTGGTAAGTTTGGTACCCTAGGTTCAGGCAGTAGCGACCAAACATGGTGAACATATATAAGACACACGGGTTACTTGACGTGTTCGGCTGGCTCGAGCGTACAACAAGTTGGGCGATATGAAGCGCAGAAGCACCTCGTGTGGCCAACCACTATCGCTAACCGAAGTACGACACGGGTTCGCCAACACATCATGTGTGGTGAAACGAATCTCAACCACAATTCCAAGTTTGATAACGGATGCCTGGACTATGGACATAGTTCCAAGCTCAATTAATTCCTAACCATAACATGTGAAGTACAGCATGATAAACAAGGTAATTCAGGAATGCTAGCAATCATGTTATAAAGCATGTCATAAAGCATGTTAATAAATAAGTTACAAAACATGTTCAAAAGCATGTTGTAAAGCACTATACAAATAGGGATACAAATACATATATTTCATAGGTGAGTGGTTAGAGTAAATAACCACATGGAGGGTATCATATGTGGCTCTAAGGTAGTTGAGAATCCCATCTCAGCACCTACCTAAGGTTCTAACACTTAAGCACTTACATTCACAAGCAATTTTTACAAACACTTGGAATGCACTTTTTCAACATACATGACGTATGTTAGAGGAAAGTGCACTAGGGCTGTCCCTTTACCAAATTAGTATTTTATATGTATACATCATATTCATACAGCAAATAATCATGACAATTTCATCAACAAATTTTATACGTATAGGGTATTTTCTAGGATACCCAATTTCAACATACATAGTGTTTACAAGGGAACTTGTAATACGGCGATTCTTTTCGCCAAGCAATTAATTTATACGCACATAATATATTTATACAACAATTAATCATGACAAACACATCGCTAAAATATACACGTATACTGATTCTTACAATACCGTATTTCTACATACATGGTGTATATGAGTAAACATGTATTTAGGCGAACCCTTTCGCCAAATGAGTATTTTATCCATACATCATATATCCATACGACAATTAAACATGTCAAACACATTTCTATAAAAAATACGTATACGGTATTTTATACGAATACCTAGAGTATATGAAATTCTAAATTCTACAATTCTAATCGAAACAAAAAACGGAAAGCACTTTGTACATGTGCAATTCATGCAGGTCATGAATCTACCATTATTCGACATTGAAAGCGTTGAAAACTTGCAACCTATACACCTAAAGTCCTCACCTTGCCTCTTGGAATCTCAACGAATCAGCAAGGTTGGATGAGCTTCCGTATTCGGGAGTTTTCTAGCCTAAAGAGTGGAATCAGTTAGCTATTTCACAACCTGTAGCCTATACACCTAAATCAGATCTAGGGTTAGGGTTTCTCACCTTAAAACGGAGTTGATATCGCCGGAAAAATGCCTGGAAAGAGGCGGTGGAGCCCGAATAGCGGCAGGGAACAACAGCAGGGAGTTCCTCCCACATCTCCCACACTTTTTCTCTCTTTTCTCTCTCTCAAATCCAAATTCGTATGGTTGAAATGGGAGAGGGTTTAAGGTACTTATATAGTCTAAAACTTTACCAAAATAGACTTCTGGACAAGGTTCACCTAGGTTATAGCCAAAGCAGAACTTTTTTTCACCAACAGAGGACTTCTGGCGGGCCTCCTTGAGCCAAAGGTCGGACTTAAGCTCACTAACGCTGGATCTACGTTTACTTAAGTTTTCATTTTAGTGGGATTTCCAGATCACGCGTGGCGGACCAGTTTCAGTTCAACGGTCAGCGGATCTCGATCGGAGATTCCGAGTACATGTAAATGTGTATGAAATTTCTCCTGATCCGAGGATGTAATTTGGTCCGATTCTCGACGGTCTCTGTTGCTTATCTTTTCGATCCGTAACCGAATGGTGCCAGATCACTATTCAAGATATTTATTTTGTAAAGGAAAGAGTGGTTTTCACACTCCCTCGCTCCGGACGGGATCGAATGGCCGTGGGACATTGTCTGGACTTGATTTCCGAGATGGTTGTCCAGCCCAGCGAGGCGGTCCTAGTTCCTTAACTTCGTGTTAATCGGACTTCCGACGTGCAGTCCAGATCCGATACGGAGTTTCGAGATGCTCCAGAGAGCAGCCGGGTAATGAGATTGATCCTAGATTTTAGGGTAACCTAGCGTCAATGATTCTACAAGTTTTGGGTCTTGCAGATCGTATTTAAAGCGATTCTAACGGATTTCATGGCTAATATAGTTTAGCACTTAGTTAACTTTGTTAAATTTAGTTAACTTTGTTAAATTTCTAAAGGATTTAGTCCTAAGTGATTTTTGTCTGAGGTGGTACCTGGGCCTTTGTAGTTTGTATATAAAGTGATCCAAGTTTTACTACTTAGCTAGTTTAAGATAGTGTCTAGGGTGAAAGTGCTTTGAGAAATTGAAAGCACAAGGTATTGAAGGGTGGGATTTGTGAAGAAAATGGTTTGAAAAGGGATTTGAGGCTTTAATTGAGCGTTTAAGAAGTTAAACCTGTGTTAGGATTGATCCATTGCCTAAGGACGTCTAATCCCAGGTTGGCAAAAATCCGGGATGTTACAGGATGCTAGCGCAAATACAACCCTATTGGATGTTATCCTAGCCACTGGAGAATATGTGTTAAAGTAATATATCCCTTCAATGCATTCGAATGGTATAGTCTGATGTTACGGACGGTGGAAGTTGGAGAAATGAAAGATGACAAAATCGTAAATACTTAATACTATTAACCTATACAATTCTAGATCATAAGGTTCCCATGATTCCTTTCATGGAAAAAAATTTCCATGCCTATTTATCATAAATTAACCGTACATGTCGAATTTTAGCCCTTAAATCGTTGTAAAAGTAGCCCAATTAACAAATCAGCCCTTTAACTGTTGATTTTGGTATCCATTGAGTGAAGAAAGCTCGTTAGTGGTTGTATTAGGATATTTTCTTTTGTATGAATGACTTGAATTTTTCATCATATAGGTCAAGTATGAAATATGAGAACCCTATCTTAGTAGGCTTTTTCTTAACTGCGAAGTTATTTGTTTTAGGCTTACAACTCTTTCTAAATCTGAAACTTCTGATTGACCCACTTTACACTGTCAATCGCAACTTAAATTTGGACCACACTTTGACTTCATATGACTATGATATCATACAAAATTTAGACCCCGATCTGTGATCCTACACCGTTGAATGATGACCGCTTGATTCCAATTCCTTCCTTTTGGTGCAAAATGTGAAATTTCAGATTTATGTCTTTTTCACCATTGATCAATCACCAACTTTTGTTCAACAATTTGCCTATCTTGATTACACATTTCTCACAAAATTGGGTCCTGATCATTAAATGTGGACCGCTAATTAAGATCAAGTTCGTTTTGGCGCATGTTAGGAGAATTTTCATAATAGGCTAGTTTAAATTTCGGATCACCAAAAAATTCATATATCCCGGCTCTATTTAACGACTCCAATACACTAGACGAATTAGATTTGAAAAAATATTATCAGAAAAGGTCAAATTAGAGAAACCCAATTCAAGTAGGATGTAAAACAGTCCCTCTCACACGTCCACTCCTTTATAAAAAGGAGTGTGCATCCCCTTCTCCATTCACACCTCCCTCTAACTGACTAGATGGCAAGTTATGATTTACCCGGTTGATAAATTAGGGTTGATAAATTCAAATTTTTATGTGCGCGCCACATCCAGCTCGTCTAGTAGGTTTTTCCTACCAGAGGTTCACTTTATGCAAAAAGCAGAAATATCCACTTAATGAAATGTATTTTTTTTATTTTTTTATTTTTTTATTTCCTGATGCATAGCCCATCTGATGAGTATATAAGGCTGATTTTTGCCTGACGTCATCCTTATGGTAGGCCAAACCACTGGAACGGTTTTATGTCCCGTGCACTTAATGGATTGGAATTTATCACTGGGTGGAACTTACCTTATGGTCCAGCCAGTCGGACCGGAGACATTCTACTTAAATAAGAACCACTTGACCTGACAAATTGGCATTCGCTACCTAAATAATAAAAGGTGTCTAAGTCCAACCAGTTGGACTATAAGTTATGTCCACCAGCAGATAAACTTCAACCTTTTATGTTTGTGCCAAATCCAACTCATTCAGTAGGTTAGTCCTATCATAAATATCATCTTGCTAAAAAATTAGTAATATTCACTGATCAAGTGGACCATATTTGTATTTTTCTATTTATTAATGGTGTAGCCCATCTGATAAGTATACAGGGCTACTTTTTTCACCAGGTGATCCTAAGGGTGGGGCCAACCTATTGGTATGGCTGGATGTCAAATGCAATTAATAAATTGGAATTTATCGGCCAGGTGGATTGTACCATGTGGTCAACTAGTGGGACTTGAGAACATCCTTAATTAATATGGTTAATACAATGACATTCCAGTTTACAATTCAACTTTGGTGGCTAACAGGCTGTTCGCATCTGCACCACACACGTGGCTATATGATTACATCTTTATATATCATTGACATAGATTGGATGATAACCATGTGATCGGTAACCTGCAAACAGACAAGTAAATTCGGGACACAGCCATTGATTTACACAATGAAAATACTTTGATGGATGTATATCATTATTTGGGGCCATTTACGTTTGGACCGTTCAGATGGATCTCTGGAACTTGCGTGAGATCTGGAGAATTCCTAAGGTGGAGGATTTCCCACTGGTGGTATAAAATCAGGATGGTTCATTCATTAAGTGCGCTGTATGTGGGATCTTTTTATTTGTAATCGGTCACTTTTCTCATACAGACGTGTGGTCCATCTAATGAGTGGAGCAGGCTGATTTTTAGGCAACGATATGTTGAGGGTGGTCCCTACAACTACAATTGCTATGTGAGTTGGATTCAAATATCATGAGTCTGGTTTCATGACAATTGATTATATCTGTCATTTGAGTGTATCTCTTTGTAGACCCTTAAACCAAGTGTAGTACTGAAATTATTATAACATTTTAAGATGTTGTAAACGTGGGGTGAGGGTGGATCGTGCTCACGGGTTCCTTCTCAAGGCTTTTGTTGGTGTTTGAGTCGCGGGGGATTTGGCAGGGTTTCTAGCAGGGTGGTACACGAATTGAGTTAGCTCGGTTAGCTCGCTCAACTCAACTTGAAAAAGCTTGATTCGACTCGGTTTGAAACTGAGTTCAGGCCGAGTTGAGTTGATTTTTTCAGCTCGAAAACAATTTAAACTAAGTTCAAGCTCGCCCAAGCTCGACTCAACTTGGATCGAACTCCAACTCGAATCGAACGAATTTGGTGAGTCGGTTACTTTGTTATTGATGTTGCTCACCAAGTGTTTCATGAAATGACTCAACGAAGTGTCGGCTGGTGGCAAGGAATGTATGTATATGAAACAAATATAATTTTTTTTTCTTGATTTTGATATTGCCTACAAGGTATTTGATAAAGTACATATAAATGGCTGCTACCGTTTTACACACAATAAGAAATTGAAAGTGCACTCCATATGTTTGTGAAAATGCTGCACGGGTTTGATCATGGCTCGAACTGGTTTGAACTATTGATTGAACTAAGTTGAGCTGGTCAATCAAGCCCGAGGACCAAGCCGAGCCAAGTTTGAGCTGGGGTCAGCTAGTGGTCGAGCCGTGTCAAGCTGTGCCAAGCTCGAATCATTTCGACTCGTATACAACTCTAGTTTCTAATATGGCAGAGCCGCCGTGTAACTTCCTAGCCATTGGACCAGTTAATATCAGGTTTGGTGTAAGCACACACGACTAGATGAAAGCCACATATTACACAACCCTCTTTTTAAAATACCCTTTGTGAACCCAACTTAGTAGTCATAATGAAAGATCTCATTGGGGTTCTAAGTTGGAGATTTTCAAGTGACATTATCAAAATTTGAGGTTTTTCCTGCAATATTAGAAATGTCTCACTAAAAATGGGAAACCAAAAAAAAAAAGTATTTATTATAATTATAAAATAATTATAAAAATTTCAATATATAATTTGTAAAATTTAAATAATTCTAAGATTAATATGAAAATAATTTTAAAGGATAACCACATGAGACAAAAGCTACCAATATTTAAAAAATCTTGCAACATTATCATGATAATTAATTTACTTAATTTTTTTTTTACTAAAATAGGATGAGATATTCAAAATCTAGGCAACATTTGTCATACATATCACGGAGATGCAGCTATAAAAGGTTGAGATCCTTAGCTAATATTAATTTGCCACGTATAAGAAGATATTGCCCAAATAAATTCTAGCCACTAAAATTAAGGCCTGTTAGGTTACCATTAAAGATGTATTCATATTGAATTTTTTAAGCGCTTCTTCCAGTTTAAAAGGTTTCCAAGGGCTCACTTGTATATCTTAAACAACCGAGTAGATGTTTGCCAGCATGGCATATTGGTACTAGATCCAATCCATTCATCACAACGTGGATATTCTTAGCCAACTATCAGGTTGGTCCACTTTTCAGTTGTGCTTACAAAACAAGTGGATGGCTGAAGAAACTTAGGCCCTGTTTGGGCAACGATTAGAAGGGATTAGGTGGGATTGTATTCAAAAAAACATCATTATTACCCATGGCAGGGATTGTCCCCCGATTCCATGGGATTAGATTAATGCTCTGCTTTATTGGTAATATGGTGGTACATTGAATGGATATACCCACCATCATTTGAAATTACCAGAATAACACATATGTATTATATCTAGACCGTTCATTTGTTTTGTAACCTCATTTTATGGTATGGGCCGAAAAATGAGGTAGATCCAAAACTTATGTGGCCCCAAAGAAGTTTTCAACTGTAAGTATTCAATCCCCATTGCTTTCACTGGTGGGTCCACTTGAGCTTTAGAATTACCTGATTTTTGGCCCATGCTCTAAAATAATCTCAAAAAATGGGTGGACGGTGTGGATATAGCCCACACATCAGGGTGGGACTTACACAACTTGCTAGCATTGAGTGAAATTGGCACGGGACCCAATGTAATTCCATCCGATCTAATTCCAAGCTTTGCCAAACATGGCTCGGAATTGGCACGGAACCAATGAATCCAATCCCACCTAATCCCTTCTAATCCTGTTGCCCAAACAGGGCCTTAGATTTTGTCCGTGGAACTATTTTAAACATTGTGGCCCACATGCTAAACATACGATGTTAATTTTTCAGGGAGAACATGTAAATGATAAGATTTACCTGATGGACGGCTTGGATTTTGCACCTGTCACCCATCACGGAGCTCTTGATACCGCATATATGATCTGTCTTGTACACGCGCATGGTTTTTTTTTTTTTGGTAGTCGGCCGTCCATTTTCATGAAAAAATATGGAACGGTCAGGATTTCCATATCAAGCAAGCTCTTGGAATGTGCTCATCGGCTGTGAGAGAGAACCAACAGATAAATGGTGTTGATCACTGAAATTAGGCCCCACCTGTAGATATGAAAAGCCAAGGACACTATGCATCTCCCGAGGTTATTGATACTCTGGCGCAGTATGATGGTTCGTAAGTATGCAATTAATAACTAAATATAACTTAAGATCGACCGTCCAATTCCTTAAAACCAGTGCAAATAAGTCAAAATTAGATTCATCATAACAAAATACCCCCATGGTTAATGGACACGCATTGGTTGAGTATAAACCGTTGAATGCTTTCCATTTCAGCGATCAATTAGATTTCCAACAATCTGTCATCTACAACTATTTTTAAAGAGTATTTTTGGTACATAACCATCAGAAAGTGGTAACATATTATTTGGACAGTCTAATATTATTTTTGTTCATATCACTGATACAATTTCCGAGTGCAGGCGTATGAACCATCAAGGTCTGAGAGAGTATCAAAAGCTTTTTCTCCTCCGAGAAATGTGGGCTGTGGACCCCACCTTTTATCCAGCTGTTTTTATGAAACAATACAAACTTAACCTGGTAACTTAGACCTGCTCGTACGGACAGCGATTTTGAGGACGAAAATACCCCTCCTTTCAAGGAAACGGATTGGGTACTCCCTGCCGCCAGCCAATGGCAGATGGTCGGTGGTTTGTGGGCCCCACCATGATGTATGCTTTTCATCCATGCCGTCCATATATTTTTCCACATCCTTTTATGATATGAGACGAAAAATGAGGTATATCCAAATCTCAAGTGTACCACATTACCGGAAACAATGTTGAATGAGCGTCAACCATTAGAAACCTTTAGGGGTCCCACTGTGATGTTTGTGAGAAATCTTCCCCGTCTAAGTTCATTCATAGGGTCACAAAGACCTGGATGAAGAGGAAAAATAAATTTCATAATGATCCAAAACTTCTGTAACCCCTAAAAGGGTTTCAATGGTAGATGTTCAATTCCCCACTGCCTTTTACAGTGTGGTCTACTTGATAGTTAGATCTATCTTATTTTTCGTCTCAAGCCTTAATATGAGCTCGCCAGATAGATGGACGGTTTGGACATAACACAGACCTCATGATGGGACCCACAAAAGCAACACAGTAAAAAAAAAAAAAAAACATAGACTGCAGTGGCAGTGCGGCCCACGCGGTCCTGCTACGGTTGTAAACCGTAGCCAAAGTGTATCCTTCTATATATCGAACCTACGGTTATGGCTACGGTTATAATCCGTAGCTATAGAGTCCCATTGACCCTAACTCACTGGCTTCTTCTTCTTCTTCTTCTTCTTCTTCTTCTTCTTCTTTTTGTTGTAATCCCCACGGCATTTTGTGGGTCCTATATCCAAACCGTTCATCTATTTGACAAGCTCATTTTAAGGCTTGAGACGAAAAATAAGACAAATCTAGCTATCAAGTGGACCACACTATAAAAGGCAGTGGAGGATTGAATGTCTACTATTGAAACCCTTTTAAGGGTCATTTAAGTTTTGGATCATTATGAAATTTGTTTTTCCTCTTCATCCAGGTCTTTGTGACCTTATGAATAGATTGGATGGAAAATATATATTATGGTGGACCCTACAAAATTTTTAACGGTGAAATTCAATTTTCCCACTACTCTTTGTGGTGTGGTCTAGTTGATCTTTGGATATGGTTATATATATATATATATATATATATATATATATATATATATATATATATATATATATGGGAAAAGGTAGGTCGTCCCATGAGGTCAAGCTGTGTGGGCCCCACCGTGATGCCTTTCGAACATCTACCCCATTAGTCAGATGCACCATTCTATCGTGGGCCTGGATGGTCCAAAATCAAGTCAATCCGTGACTTTTATGGGCCACACCACATACAGAAGTTGAGAGGGGCCGTGCACCATTAAAACATTCATAACCATTTGTTGGGGCCTTTCGAGATGTGGTTTACAAATCCAGACCATCCATTATGTGTGTCCCACTTGGATGAGGGTTCAGACCAAGTTTCACCTGCATCCAAATTGCAGGTGGGTCCCACCAGTGCTTTTATATGTTTTTGGCATGTATACTTATGATTTTAGATGGTATGGCCCACCTAAGTTCCGTATACAGCTGATTTTGGGCCGTCCAGGCCCATGATGGAATGGTGCATCTGGTGGACGGTGGTGATGTTCAAAAGGCATCACGGTGGGGCCCACACAGCTCGACCTCATGGACAACCATAGTATGCTTGGGCTCATTGTACCTTTTCCCTATATATATATATATATATATATATATATATATATATATATATGCTCTCAAATGATCTCGAAATATGGATGAACGTTGTGGATATAATAAATACATAATTGTAGGGCCCATGTAACTTTGATCTCTTTTGAGCGGGGCGAACATGAAATTGAGCAGGGCAAACTAGAAATTCAGCGGGGCAAACTGGAAATTGATCGAGGCATACATGAAATTGAGCGGGACAAACTAGAAATTGAGCGGGGCAAACATGAAATTCAGCGGGGCCAACGAAAAATTGAGCGGGGCAAACTAGAAATTGAGCGGGGCAAACATGAAATTGAACGAAACAAACTAGAAATTCAGCGGGGCAAACATGAAATTGAGCAGGGCAAACTAGAAATTGAATGGGGCAAACATGAAATTGAGGGGGGCAAACATGAAATTGAGCGGGGCAAACTAGAAATTCAGCGAGGCAAACATGAATTTCAGCGAGGCAAATATGAAATTGAGCGGGGTAAACTAGAAATTGAGTGGGGCAAACATGAAATTGAGCGGGGCAAACTAGAAATTGAGCGAGGCAAACCGAAAATTTAGCGGGACAAACATGTACATTAAACAAATACCTTTTTTCTCTTTTTTTTTTTTTGGTTTTTATGTTACTTAGAAGGTGTTTGATAAAACACCTGTAAAACCATTGTCTTTGTTTGTAAAACAGTGGGTTTTTGAAGTTGCAGTTCAGGTGTTTGTAAAAATGCCTCATGGTAAGGGCTGCATCACTCTGGGGTGAGGCTAGGGTGCACCAATATACTCTTAAAAATTGGATGGCTTTTTACTTATACGACAAGATGTAGCAAATCATTTGTATTCTCTTTGCTTGTCTAATCGTTTGCATTTAGCGGGGCAAACTGCCATTATTAGCAAGGAATGGATGTTTAATTGACTTATAAGTGAGGGAATAGAAGCTTTACAGACATCATTTTCCAATAGTCAATGGAAGAACCAATTTTATGAACTAAACATCTCTCTTACGTTGAAAAGTTATCAGATGTGAGACAAACAAATTGTTTCCTTTTAGTGTTCAAATTGAAGGGAAAAAAGTGAAATAGCATGGAGCTATAAGAAATCAAAGTAATAATAAAGAAACCTGAATTAACAAAGAGGAGATGGAGACCCTTAGGGCCATCTATAAGGTCTCGACCCCGGCACAGGTTGTTGCAGCCACTTCCGGCTTCGCAGCTTGGGCCTGGATTTACTTCATTTTTTGAAGCATGCCTTAAAATGAGCCATCAATTTCATTTTAGCGGGGCAAACATGAGCCATCAATTTGAAGCATGCCCCGCTCAATTTCATTTTTGCCCCACTCAATTTCTAGTTTGCCTCGCTTAATTTCATGTTTTCCCCGCTCAATTTCTAATTTGCTCTGCTCAATTTCATATTTGCCCCGCTTAATTTCTAGTTTGCCCCGCTTAATATTCAGTTTGCCCCACTCAATTTCTAGTTTGCACCGCTCAATTTCATGTTTGTCCCGCTCAATTTTCAGTTTGCCCCGTTCAATTTCTAATTTGCCCCGCTCAATTTTCATTTGCCTCGCTCAATTTCTCAATTTCATGTTTGCCCTGCTCAATTTTCAGTTTGCCCCGCTTAATTTCTAGTTTGTCCTGCTCAATTTTCAGTTTGCCCCACTCCATTTCTAGTTTGCCCTGCTCAATTTCATGTTACCCCCGCTCAATTTCCAGTTTGCTCCACTCAATTTCATGTTTGCCCCGCTCAATTTCTAGTTTGCCCTGCTCATTTCATGTTTGCCCCGCTGAATTTCTAATTTGCCCTGCTCAATTTTCATGTCCCCCCTGCTTAAAGGAGATCAAAGTTACATGGGCCCCATAGTTATGTATTTATTATATCCACAACGTTCATTCATACTTCGAGATCATTTGAAAGCATTATATATATAAAAAAAGAATCATATCCAAAGATCAACTAGACCACACCACAAAGAGCAGTAGGAAAATTGATTTTCACCGTTAAAAATTTTGTAGGGCCCACCATAACATATATTTTCCATCTAATCTATTTATAAGGTCACAAAGACCTGGATGAAGAGGAAAAACAAATTTCATAATGATCCAAAACTTATATGACCCCTAAAAGGGTTTCAATAGTAGACGTTCAATCCTCCACTGCCTTTTACAGTGTGGTCCACTTGATAGCTAAATTTGTCTTATTTTTCGTCTTAAGCCTTAATACGAACTTGTCAAATAGTTGGATGGTTTGGATATAACACATACCTCATTATGGGACCCACAAAATGCTGTGGGGATTACAACGAAAAAAAAGAAAAAGAAGCTAGTGAGGTAGGGTCAGTTGGACTCGATAGGTATGGATTATAACCGTAGCTATAACTGTAACTTCAATATATCGAAGATCTTTCGATATTATCGAAAAAGTCTAGAACTGTCCAGCGAGTTTGCCTAAAAAATCCCGCAATGTTCGATACAGTATAGCTACGGATTATAACCGTCGCCAGACTCCACGGGCGATAGTGCCGCGACCGTCTGTGTTTTTTTTTTTTTTTTGTTGCTTTTGTGGGTCCTATCTTGAGGTCCGTGTTATATCCAAACCGTCCATCTATTTGGCGAGCTCATATTAAGGCTTGAGACGAAAAATAAGATAGATCTAACTATCAAGTGGACCATACTGTAAAAGGTAGTGGGGAATTGAACCCTTTTAGAGGTTAGAAGTTTTAGATCTTTATGAAATTTGTTTTTTCTCTTCAACTTCGTCTTTGTGACCTTATGAAAGAACTTAAACGGGGAGGATTTCACACAAACATCATAGTGAGCCCCCTAAAGGTTTCTAATGGTTGACGCTCATTCAACACTCTGTTCATCTAATGTGGTACACTTGAGATTTCGATATACCTCATTTTTCGTCTCATATTATAAAAGGATGTGGAAAAATATATAGACGCCCACATACCACCGATCATCCGCCATTGGCTGGTGGCAGGGAAGTACCCAATCCGTTTCCGTGAAAGGAGGGGTATTTTCGTCCTCAAATTCGCTGTCCGTACAAGCAGGTATAAGTTCCCAAGCTAAGTTTGTATTCATAAAAACAGCTGGATAAAAGGTGGGTCCACAGTCCCAAATATCTCTTCTCCTCGTCTTCCTCCTCGCTCTTTGTTCTGGAAGTCGAAAAAAGGAGAAAGAGATTATATGCTATTGTTACATTCAAGGGCTCCATCATTCTCTATTGCTGCTCTGTGATCCTCCTGTTGAGCGGTACATCGAACTCCGGAGGTGCCGGACCGAACGATTCTTCACCACCCAGAAGTAATTCCAAGATACCCATATGTAAATCTTCTCAGAATCTCACCTTATTTTATTTTATTTTGAATTTGGTGTGTTTGGGGTAGTTTTGGCCTGGTATTGGATTTTTCTATCATGAGATTCAAAGGCCAAAAGCAGTGCCTTTAGTGAAATTTTCCATTGGTACCCCCCCCTTTATTTGCTTCATGGCATTGATAGATCCTGCTTTCAGCAATGTGATTTCATTTTATTTGATTTTTGTATTTATATCTGCATTTGCATTAGTTTATTATAAATATTATTATTTGAATGCATGTACATTAGCTTTGATTTTAACATATATCTGATTGGAATGAAAAATTAGGGCTACTGTACAATGCTTGTTGACATTTTGTTGAGGTGGCCTACTTAACATTGATCTGAATTGTTGGTCTTCTGGGCCCCACCATTGATAGGTGATACAAAAAAGATTTGCGCATTGATCAATCCCAAAAGTCGAGCAATGAACATTTTCCATTTTCCTACTAAATTGATGGTTCGTTGTACTCTCTTTTAACCTTCCATTTGCATGCCAACAATTTGATGTATTGGACTGTCCACTGGGGTTTTGTATCTGAGGGTATATTGGCCCCGGCTTTTTTACAAAAAAATATATGATACAGGCATTGTATATCAAATATCAGCATGTATCAGTTCATATTAGTTGATTTTCTTTTAGCCAAAGAATCGGGGGAAAAATATCAGGATAAAAGGGGTAAATGAAATATTCAAGAATCTATCACTTTTTTTTTTTTTTTTTTTTTTTGGTGCATATATATATATTTTGGACATGCATATATAATGGTGCATCAAACTATTCTTTAATCAAAATGTTGTTTGTCAGTTTAACATGTTGCAAGTCAACCAATTGGGCCCCAATTGAACACAAATCAAGTATGATGTGGTGAATTAGTGCCCATTATATTGAAATACAAGAAAAAAAAGAAGAAGATGAAAACATCAAAAAAAAGAAAAAAAAGAGGTGAAAGTTTACCCATCTTTCGATTTTTCCCATAGTGGTCCATTCTGCTTCGATTTGTTGAATCCCACTGAAATCATTTGTTTTGATCCTAAAATAAGTCTAGATCTAAACTAAACTGGCTTTCTAAGTTCCCTCCATGGTTTAAATGAAAAAAGAATCAGAAAAATGAATGAGATTTTGATTTTAAAAAAAATAAAATTAAGCTATATGTGCGCCAGAAAAATGAATGAGATTTGGTTTTTTAAAAAAGTAAAATAAACCTTTATTGGTGTGATGCCCCTATTGGACCTGTATCGTTGCCAATACACCTCTATTGGTTGCTACGGGCCGATATAGAACATTTTTTAATAAGCTGTGCCGAATAGGTCCCATATCACAAAGCCCTATTAGCCGATATGATACCAATGTCAAAAACTAATTACAGCATCACCGATTCAAAGTGAGGCCCATCAAATATACCACTTGGCTCACTGAAAGTGTGGGACCTAACTTTAATGAAAGCTGACTGGAGAAAATGCTGTTAATTCAATGCCGAGTGTCATCAAGAAAACCCCTCTAAACCATTCTTGTGGAGCATGGTTTTTAATTACAACAGGGCTTCCATCAATTTACGTCTCAGGTAATTGGTGCATTGATTGCTGAAGCCAGTCATGCTTTGAAACAAACTAAACTGATTTTTATTTAAATTTCGATTCAATTTTCAGACTCGAGGTTTAATCAGCAAGAGCTGCCAGCTTGCCAGCCAATACTATACAATGGGTAAGCTCCAACAGGATTCTTAATCTCTTCGCTAATGTCGGAAATGCGTTTTGTAACCTCTTAATCTCATGAGTTTCTTGAGCACATCGGCAACATTTTATTGGGAATTCGTTCAATTGGTAGCCCTGCTTCGAGAACTCTGAAATCAGATAATCACACCACAATGTCCATGATTCTTCCAGGTGATCTCCGCGTTCATACACATCAGCATCATCTATCCCCTTCGATGTCGCTTCCCTGCTTTCTTCCCAGGATGTATGTTTGTGATTAACCAGTCATGTCACTGTCTGAATTGGGAAATGCTCAGGCAATTCATGGAATGCATGCAGCAGGCATTTGTTATAGATCCTGGTTAATCATCAGGTGGATCCCACCTTGAACATGTCCTGGGCTAAAAATCAACATAGGCACTCATCAGGTCAGCCGTGTATGTGAATAGAGACCACTGATAAAACTCAAAACCATCTACACATGTGAACCACCTGATGATGCCCATATCTCTCACACTTGTGCCACTCTGGTACGTGTGCTCGAATCGCGCTGTAGCACTTCTCATATGAAATTTAATGATTTTGGTTCTTGTCTGTCTTCTATAGTCTGTATTCTGCTGAATATTCAGTTTTCACTTTCAGGATGTTGAAATCATTGACCCGTATGAGAGACTGCATACCGGAGAGCTCAAGAGGCAATATGCTCGCATTTATAAAGGATCCAAAAACAGACAACCTGCAAAAGGATAGTAACAATAAGATCAGGTGGGATCCTTACTCTTGCTCGGGTGGTAGACTCTCAGGAGTTTCAACACCCGGTCAAGGGTTCGAGTATCCATAAGTCGTGAAATTCCTCTAGCGTGAGTGTGTGGGGTGTGTGTGATTGTGTAAAAAAAAAAAAAAAAAAAAAAGATCAGGTGAGATTGCAACTTTAAATGAGAATACTATCTTTTGCATTCTCATGATGTGTTTAACCAGGGCCCACCCGAATTTAACCCATTACTCTCCAAATCTTAATCACAAATTGTAGTATATATGGTTTAGTGCTTAGAATGGGATCGGATTTCAAATAAGAAAACCCTCTGAAGTAAAACTGCAGTTCCCATAGACTGCAGGAAGTGATGCAAGAAATGTCTTATGACTCTCGTCTACAACTTGTATAGTTGCACTTGCACAAATATGTGAAACAAATCTCAATGCTGCCATTTGATGCAGGTACCAAAATGCATGAAGCAGCCTATTTATGTGTATTATCAGCTTGATACTTCTACCGAAATCATCGCAGGTATGCATCCCCCATTTTCACTTCCAGTAACTGTTTGATTTTGATGTCTGATTTATAGACTCGTTCTAGGCACTTTGGAACTGAACTCTGAACTTGGATGAGGGCACGTCTGGCTGTCTAAAACAGATACAAATGTCAAGATGCCGGGGACACCGGAAAACCAACATCGTCACATACCTGTACAGATATATAATGACATTGAAAAAAAATTGTATTTTTATGTAATGTGTACTTTATAGTGGATAAGATAAAGAAAAAAAATGCCTCTAAATGACCTGAAATACATTAGATCTATACAAGTAGTAAAGGAATACATCTCAAGTACAAGAATAAAACATACATTATCATTGTCTCATAGGTGGATCTGACACATTCATGGGACTTGGCATGTCAATTCTTTAGAAAACGGAGTGTCCTTTTTACATGCTATTTACAACTTGGATCATACGGGTAATTTTTCAAGGGGTTGGATTTGTTGATGTTAATTTGACTTTGCATAATACTATTCCCTTCTGATTTCCGTGGTATCAAAAAGTGGTAACATTACAGCTATAAAAACCTTTATGTGAAGGAAACATTCACCCCTTTATGTGATAGGAGTTGAATTAGTTTATTATGAAAAAAAAGGGGGCCATATTGGCATTGTTACAACTGATACGCTGTTGTTACAGGCTAATATGACCATTTAGGTCCATTTGAAAATTTTTATTTCCAACTATTCTCTCTTTTTCTGCTTCTTTATTCTTTTCAACCATGAAGGGAGCTTAAAAACTAAGTTTGAAATTGATGCAGGGAGCGGGATGATTTGAGAAATATTGGAAGTCAAAGGTAAACTGTCTTGTTTGTCCTTTTCTTTTTTTCCCTTCATCTTTCCATCTTCATTTTGTTGTACTTAAATGTAATGGGCCTTAATCCACCAAATCATGCTAGACTTGTGTTTGATTGGGGCCTATTTGGTCAACTTTCATTAGGACAAGTGAACACTGCTCAACAGACAACATTCTTACCAAAGAATGGTCTGTTGCAACATCAAACACATGTCCAAAACTTTTTTTTTTTAAAAAAAAAAGAGAGGAAGAAGAAGAAGAAGAAGAAGGACAAGAATACATATTTGGAAGCATCACATCTTTTTAGATGTTTACCAATAATTTTCGAGGTTTTTTTTTTTTTTTTTTTTTTTAAATTTTATTTTATTATATATATAAAGAAAAAAAAAAAGAAGAAGAAAGTTTTGGCTGTTAAGGGCCTATATTGGCTGGCCAGAAAGCTGGCTGCTATAGTTTTGTAAGACGTTGGCGATTTCCTGAAAGAATGGTATATCATATTTGGAAACCGAGGTCTATTCGTGCACCCCAACTTGATTATGACTTTGTAATTCAGGTATGTCAAGAGCAGAAGTGATGAGCAGCTGCAGAAGCCCAGGAAACAGAATTCCACTAGCACCTGTGAACCCAAAGACACCACAGCTGGTGGATCTCTGATTGTTCCTTGTGGTTTCATAGCTTGAAGTTTGTTCCACGACACATACAGTTTGACTTGTGGCAGCCAGGAATTGCTCTGAACAAAAAGGATATTTCCTGGATATGTGACAGTGACCGAAGGTTTGATGATGGTGTCTTTGCTAAGAACTTCAAAAATGGGACTCTGGTAGGCATGGAAAACTAAACCCAACTTCCATTCTGTGTTTACAATGCAAGAAACAAAAATGACTCTGTCAAGGCTAGAAGGGAACTCAAAATTAGTTAAAATAGAAGAAAGAAAATAAAAAGACTCAGTCAAGAAAAAAAATTGACTTGACAATTCTTTAAAAAACTCGATGAAATTTGATTAGATTCACCAAGATTCAACCATATTAACATATTTAAATAATAAACATTATTGAAAAACTTGAGAGAAAAATTGTTCCCTATGGTATTGAGCACCTAAGCTATTTTTTGCCTGAGTTTTGGTAGGGCAGATTAACTGATTCACAGTTTAGATTGAACACACAACACTTGGGCATAAAAGCTCAAATGTATTGGAATTACCATACATTCCTTGAGACAATTACGTGGAATGGCAAAAATGGAGTTAAGAATGAAGTTGCAGCGATGCAGATGAAAGAGACAAACTACAAAATTGAGTTCGATTTCTCTGTTGTGACTTAGGATCCAATGTCTACATTTGGGGTGCTTATATTTGGCATTGGTGGACTAGAGCATCCATTTCATATGAAGAAATATTATTTTGAGGCTAAAATGTCATTTACTCACATAAGATCTTCCATAACAAGGCACTCATCTGTGGAATCTAATGAATGAAAGCAAGTTTGGCAAATTAAGGCAATCTAGGGTAAAAAGGGTACATCAGGGTAAGTTGCAGAAACTTAAGGAAATTTTGGATAAATTAGAGCAAGTGAGGATGAATTAGGGAAAATTGTGCAAAATTTCAGTAAACGAGGGGTTAATCAACCTTGCTTGATCAATATTATTACGTTAATCCATGATAACAAGTCCACCCAAAACCACACAGCTAATTCACAGTGCTTGTCTTGCCTGTAGGCATCCTCGGACTCCTATACAACCCAATTAATTATTGGGCTCCCTTTGTAAACTTGAGTTCATGTCCAACCCATTTAGCTATTGGGCTTAAAAGTTAGGACCTGTTTGGCAGACACCTAAAAATGAGTTAAATTTCATTTTAGTTAACAACAGATGTGTTATAGAGATTTAGATCTCTAATATTTAACTTCTATTAACATGAATTCATTATATATGTACTAGAAACTAAGACCTAATGTGAAAGTAGAGCTTACTAAACTCTATTTGCTAGACTTCAAGCTCAACCTATATCCAATCCAAATGAACTTAGCGCCCGATTGGTCGAAAACAAGTTGCAAGATATGTGCTCTCTATCTCTAAGGGAGTTATTTCGTAAGTTGGCATGTGTTGGTCAATATACAGGCAGTAGAAAGTTGAACATATGGCATGTGTTAACTCTAGTTAAATCATCTAAATTGTGGACCCAAATTATAAAATAAACCAAAAGCCAGATTGGTTGAACATTCTCAACTTCTCGTCATTGGACGCTTGTTTGGTCAATTCAGGTCAGTGTCTATTTCACATTTCAACTGTTCATTAAACATAGACGGTTCTAGTCCACAAAAAACCAGAATTTTCTTTTCATTGTAGAGACGGAATAACTGGAATATGGTAGAGCAAGGTGTGCATTGTAGGGTGATGTGCCAATTGGGTCCATTAGTAAAAGCCATACCTATTAAATTTCTGTCCATTTGATTGGCGGACATCAAAGCATCGGTAGAAAACTAAAATATTTAATTGTTAAATAATCTTTGGGGTAAATTGTTAAGAAGTAATGAATATATCTATCTATAGGTTTAATTTTTGCAGCATGAGCCAGCCACATTAGGGTCCAGTAGTTAGATGGACCCAGTTGTATAATTCCGTGTTGCATGTAGGGTGAGAAGATCCCCACATGCTTTTACCTGGTCCTTGACCTGGGTCCAACCCAATGGACTCCAAATGCACCTCCAGCTGAGTGGGACCAGATCTGTCACTTGTCAGGGGATCACTCAAAACTTGGTCTAATCTGAGATCGGTGTTGATTACTCGAACTGAGCCACTCAGATGAGTGAAATAGTTTTTTTAATAAATTCATGTGGAGAGAGACTTTGATTTCCTTTTAATCCATTCATTTTAGATTTATAAAATATGTGGTACATTTAGGAATGCCAAGGGACTGAGCCAGATGATCTGGCTTTCAGATTAGGCCTGAAAAGAGTCAGGAGTGAGCTTGGTTAATGAGAACATGGTTCGGGCTCAGGCCTGATCATGAAATTAACCCAATCTGCCAAGTATAGGTCCCACAAGTGTGAAAGCATGTGATTTTGTGGGCCCTACAAGTCAAAAAATCACCATTTATGTCTGAGGATATGTTAATGTGCCAAAGATTTGGTCTAGTTTCAATAACCATGATGGTGGGGCTACACATGGCTAATTAGGTTTATTAATTTAAGAAGCTTCCACACGGTTCCAGTGCCATGGCAACAGGGACGTTGCCTAGCTATTGTGGCCTATATGGTGTGTGCATGAGATCCAACCGGCCCGACTGGCACAACTCTACATGATGTGTACCCAACACAAAAAGTAAGCCAATCCGCTTATCAGGTGGGCCACACCAATGGTGCAGGTGTTGATTGATCATATGGAAATCAATCTCAAGGTTGGTTCCTTACATGTATTCTCGCCTAAGTGTATTTTCATGTCTGACGGTAATGATGGGAAAGGAAACTTAGTTCCATTGCAAATGACATGTCAGGAGGTGCGCCCACAGTCTATTGGTATCAATAGAAAGAAACATTCAAGAGAAATTGATAGCCCCATTCTTAAAGAAATTGATAATCAAAAAGTATTTTCCATGAAGATTTACTATATACAACGATAGCATTGAATGGTGTAAGAGGTGGGATGGGGGCATTTGACACCGTAGAGAATCAACTAGACCTTTTGCTCACGAGTATGAGCACAGAGAAACGGTGAGTATTGTCATGTGTGTAGGGAAATGTGGAAGGTGAGCCCTCAAGATCTGATGGTCTACACGATGATTGGGACCCTCACAAAGCAGAAGGACGGTGTTCCAATGGCCCGTCTGTCTACTACTGGAACAGATGGAACTATTCACACCTCTGATCCTACGGTATATAATGGCCCCGGATTGCGATCTATGGATTAGATCGTCCCAAGGACAAGCCAAGATGGACAGACTATAGCACACTCTATATCTCTCTGTATACTCTCTGTGTTTCGTATGATTCGATGCGTTCCATGAGAGAAGTGCACTCCTTTTTATAACAGAGGAAGTAGAGTTTGGGGTGGGATTGAGATAAGGCCACATCATCCGGTTTTATCCCTATCTCCTATCATAAATTAAATTCAAAGTTGAATTTGAAATATAACAGAAGAGGAAAAAGACCGGAAGAAGCCAAAGCTCGTGGGACCCACTGGCCTATGTCCAACATCTCCCACTCAATCACATTGTGGGATAGACACAAAAATTTGTCCAACTAACTTGCCTTATAACAATCAAATACCAAGACATCGTGATCAAAAGAATCAGAGGTGTGGGACCAGCTGGATCACCATAATCTTCTTATAGGTGCTTAAGTACTAAGTGACCACCTAACTAGTACTCAATAACCCAAGCTTTGTAATGTCTGTCCTAGTCCGCATGACCACACCGGATAAAGTTAACTCCCGATCTGGAGTACTCGGCCAACATACGCACTTATCCAACTTATCGAGTTATTCTGAAAACTTAATTTTTCACAAACTTCGATTAAAACCAATTCAAAGCAATACTTATTTATATATATGCTTTTTAAGAAAAATACTGTTAGCAAAAGTCTAATAAAAACAACTCGATACTGCCGGCGGATAAGTCTTCAAGTGTGTATTTATACTTCTAGAAACTTGATGTAGCTGTCACGGGATCTTCCCCACGCAGATGTGTAATTTGGAATTAATCAAGCCACTTTCCTAGCGTAACCGAGTCTGATCAATCAAGGACCTTTCGTCGTTGTACACTAAAGTAGCGACACTTAATCTCATCCTTATATACACAAGAGGAGGGTAGCTAAGGACACAAGGAGTCACCTACGAGACTGGCTACTCACACGTTGCAATGATTAGATCGAATCAAAGCAATCTGTAGGTAAAAGGTCCCAGCACGTGGCTACAACCCACGTCGTAAAGTAGACAATACTAGGTGTAAGTCGGGTCTATAGTACACAGGTTATTCTACATAAGGTACGACTCATCTCATAACCTCATAACCTGACTTTAATTTTAGGCCATAACATTAATCGCATATATAGGAATGATGCGATTATGTTATTCGACTTTATCAGTCTCATCTACAATCTTTATAAGATTGTAGGTGGATACGACTCACTTATATCATCATCCTTTATTATTCACAATAAATGAAAGTTTATATTTCTATGTATAAACATAGCCCCAAGTGTACCTCTCTTGTACATTCAAGGTTGGTCAACCCGTGCGAGTGGGTGACCGGCCTGCCGACAAAAATAGAAATCCTACATGATCTCAAGGTAAATGCTGATGATCTTCTTACCTAGTTTATATTAGTGTTCAATACTCAATAAATGGAATATATTATTCATTAATGAAAGATCAAATGTATTACAAAACAAGTACATGAATCAAGTTTTCCTCAATCCCATCTGCCTGACGTGAACCTGAAATAGATCTCTAGCTATAGGTTTTGTCATAGGATCAACTATCATCTTCTTGGTAGGAATGTAGCTGAGGGCGACCTTTTTATCTCTCACTTGATCACGGACGTAATGATACTTGATCTCAATGTGCTTAGATTTCTGGTGGTGTTTAGGGTCCTTTGCCAAGTCAATCGCAGAAGTATTATCTATCTTCAGCGATATAGGCTGACGAACACTCGGTACAATACTCAGACTCAATAGAAATCTGCGAACCCATACACACTCTGAATCAAAGACAACATGCAATGTACTGGCCTCCATAGATGAAAGAGCTGTAGATGTTTGTTTCTTACTCGACCATGAGATAGCTCCTCCTCCAAGTAAGAATATATACCCTGAAGTAGACTTTCCCTCGTCGGCGTCATTACCCCAAGCAGCATTAGAATATCCTTTGAGCTCGAGGCTTGTGCCTTCATAACACAACATCAGGTCTTTTGTTCATCTGAGATAGCGGAATATACGTTTGACGGCTTGCCAATGAGACTGTCCCGGTTTACTCTGATAACGGCTGACTATGCCAACTGCATAGCTAATATCCGGTCTGGTGCATAGCATAACATACATTAAGCTTCCTACTACGCTTGCATAAGGTACTGAGGACATAGCCAATTTCTCGGCTTCAGTCTGGGGACACGATTTCCTGTTTAACTTAGTAGCTTTATCCATAGGGGTTTCAACAGCTTTTGAATTTTCTATCCTGAACCGCTCTAAGATCTTTTGTATATAGGTTGCTTGAGACAAGCCTAAAAATTTCTTAGGGCGATCCTTGATGATTTTTACCCCAAAGATAAAGTTGGCTTCACCGAGGTCTTTCATCTCAAAGTTCGAGAATAGCCAATCTTTAGTCAATGTCAACAATTGCATATCATTACCAGCTAACAGGATATCGTCTACATATAGAGATAATATCAGAAAAGATCTTCCAGACCGTTTCATGTATACATAATGATCTTCTTTACTCATTGTGAATCCAAAAATGGTGATGGCCAAGTGGAACCTCATGTACCACTGTCTCGAAGATTGCTTCAGCCTATAGATAGATTTCAACAATTTGCAAACTTTCTTTGGATACTTTTTGTCCACATAACCCATGGGTTGTTGTATGTATATCTTTTCATCCAAGTCACCATTTAAGAATGCGATCTTTACATCCATCTGATATAACTCTAAGTCTAAACTTGTAACAATGGACAAGATTATGCGGATTGATGAGAACTTTGCAACAGGTGAAAAAGTCTCCTTGTAATCAACGCTTTCTTGTTGTGTAAAACCTTTAGCAACTAATCGTGCTTTATACTTGTCCACTGTACCATCTGCCTTTCTTTTGATCTTTAGTACCCATTTGTTACCTATCGCTTTGCGATTGGAAGGCAGATCAACAAGTTCCCATACTTTATTATTCTCCATGGAAGCGATCTCTTCGTCCATAGCATTTACCCAATCGGCCGGGTTAGAAGATAATAATGCATCCTGATACGAATCAGGTTCATCATCGTCAACTGCAATGCAAGAGAATGTTTGCCCTTCAATATCGAAATATCTTCGGGGCATCAATCCTCTTTCGCTTCGACGTAACTTAAGAGCCTGCTGAGATGTCCTCCCACTGTCCTGACGAACTATAGGAGTATCATCGTCTTGTGAAGCAGAATTCTCACTCTCCTGAGATACATCGGGTATTTCAAAAAGTTGTATTGAAACATTTTGCTTCATTTGGCTTGGGTATCTATCTTTAATGAAGGTCACGTCTCGGGATTCTATCTCAATCCATCGTCCATGGTACTCATAAACTAGAACGTATCCCTTTGAATTCATAGGGTACCTTATAAACACGCGTTCAATGGTTTTACTATCAAGTTTACCTCTATACGGAGTAGGCAGCAAAACGTATCCCAAAGATCTCCAAGGGCGTAGGTTGGCTAGAGAAGGAATCCTCCCAGACCACATCTCATATGGAGTCTTAGGAATTGATTTGGATGTGACTCTATTTAGGACGTAGACAGACGGTAATACATTATGCAGTCGTCTCCCCGAATGTGGTAGAGAGATTGGCTTGAGCCATCATCGATCTAACCATGTCCAATAATGTCTTATTCCTTCTCTTTGCAACACCATTTTACTGTGGTGTGTAAGCTATTGTGTACTGCCGAACAATGCCAACATGTTCGCAATATGATTTAAACGTTTCAGACGTATACTCGCCACCTCTATCAGATCGAAGGATTTTAATCTTTTTCTCAAGCTGATTTTCTACCTCAGCTTTATATTTAAGAAAACAATCAAAAGCCTCAGATTTGTGTGAGATGAGATACACATATCCATAGCGTGAGTAATCGTCAATGAAAGTGACAAAGTATTGACATCCGTTTCTGGCATGTACATTAAAGGGTCCACAGATATCTGAATGGATTATTTCTAGTGTGCCCTTTGACCTAGCCGCTTTGGGAAATGGTTTCTTCAAAGTCTTCCCGGACACACGATGTTCACAAAATGGCAAATCAACTTTTGATAAAGAGTCTAACAGACCAGAACGTACTAGTCTTGTCATACGGTCCTTTCCAATGTGACCTAACCTCATGTGTCATTTTTGAGATTCAGATACTACAGTTTCATTCGACATAGCAGACAAAGCAAGAGATGCATTATCACATTCTACGTCTAGAATAAATAAATCTGAAATTAAATTACCCCATGCAAAGATAAGGTTATTCTGTCTCAAAGAAATTCTTGTTCCGGAAAATCGAATATCAAAACCATCAGCTAATAACCTAGAAACAGAAATTAAATTCTGACGCATCCCCGGTGCATATAGAATATCACGGAGTATGATTGTTCGCCCTATGCGCGTACGTAGATAGAAAACGCCAATCCCTTATACGTCTTCAACAGCATTATTGCCCATGTACAGCTTGTAACTCCCCTTGGCTACAGGCCGGAATTCCTCGAGTCATCGACGACTACTTGTCACGTGCTTTGTTGTTCCTAAATTCAAAATCCACTCATTAGATATAATATCAACGGAAAGGATTTTAGAATAAATGCCTACATACAAAGTATCTAGTGACTGAGAAATTACCGTCTTTTTATGGGCGCACTGTCGAGCATAATGGCCGAAATTTTCACAGACAAAGCAGACTACATTTGTCTTTTTCTGCTTCTTCTTTCCGTTCCCCTTTTTGAGATTTGGAGCATGTGCTGTGGTCTTCTGTTCTTGGTTATTCTTCTTCGCCTTCTTTCGAGCTTTGGACCGTTTATTGTTAGCTTTCCGCTTATGGGTCTCTGCTACAAAGGCCCTGGCCGAACTTGGCTAATTGCATTCATTTCAACCTCACGTACCAAGTGGCCACAAAAGTCTTGAACGTAGTGATAGAATCAGTATGGTTCAGAATTCTTTTGATTTGGGCCCAAGATTCAGGCAAGGAATGGTGCATGGCTATAATCTTCTGATTTTCAGTTAATTTACACCTAACATTCCTAAGGGCACCTATCATTTGCTCCATCTTACGGATATGATCTTTTATGGGGCAGCCGACGGGCATCCTATACTCCTGGAATTCTAATTCCATTGCCCTAATCTCACATCTGACTTCTGTGCATAGGCATCTGTCAGTGCTTCCCAGATTCCTTTAGTAGTTTCATGCACTTCATACGTAGGTATGAGTTCTTTGTGCATGTTGCTAAGAAGAACATTACGGGCTGAACAATTTTGTTTTCACTATTTATTGTAGCGAGTCATCGCAACCCTATGTTCTTGTAAATTTTCATTTTCAGTTAAGATGGGTTCCTCTTGAACTACATCGAGTGTGTGAAATATGTCGTCTTCGTCCAGAAGGCATCGCACCGCACGAGACCAGTCTTCGTAGTTGTTGCCGTCGAAATGTTGTCCTTTCAGCTGTTCAGCGATTAACGCTTTGGTGGCCATCTCTACATTGCATGAGTATCACTACTTAGCTATGATCTAAGGTATTGACACTAATCATCAGCATTTCTACGTGTTATACAAATTATCAGAATATAAAAGTAGTCAACACATCTTAACGAGATCTGAAAGTCCACATACCCGAATGGGCGGTGTAGAACAATCAAGTTCTCAATTTAAGATAAAATTGGTACTTTTATAAAATTATGATTGTATAACATGCAACCTTCCATTTCAAGGTTGCATGCATTATTTGGTGGAGGAGAATAAACTCCCACTCAGGTTATGCACAACCTTTTTATTATTATTATTATTATTTTTTATTTTTTAGGGAGGATCCTAGCACTAATTTTTATAATTTCTAATGAAAAATGTAGGGAGCTAAGATCTAATCACATCAAGCCGAATATATGTGCATACATATAAACATCATCAGAAAGAAAGAAAAAATAAAGTGCTAAGATATCAAAAGAGATCAATCTTCACTAGTGATTATGTCCATTAGAGATGAATCCGATTAATGTTCATTATTGATGATAGATCCTTTCATCAACATTGATTATCATGGTTAATGATCGTTTCGATCACTAATGAGCTCTAGATCAACAGTGAAGACAATATTTTGAAGGAAACAACATCATCTCATGTATAAGATTAAATCTAAAAATCAAGATAACAGATTCGGGTTGCAACATATCTGAATGTAGGCCACACCATTGATTTAAAGATTAAGCATGATTATATGTGTATTCTTTTTTCAACAGATATACTCGTATGGAATTATCAAAACTCAAACATAGTAGTTGCACGTGTACATCAGCCACGAGTACAGTAACACCATACACGTCTACAGTAACACCACAACATGTGTACACCACAACACGTGTACACCACAACATTTGTACAGTAGAAATAGTAAACTTGTACAGTAAACGCGTAAAGTAAACGTATACAGTAGAAACAATAAATGTATACCGATTACATTTACATGTACACGTCAACAAGATCATCATTGTTAATGTGTAAGATTACATGTATACGATTACATGTACAGATTACATGTACACGTCCAACAAGATCAATTTGTTTTCATATTAAAATTATGTTACAAAGAATCACGTGTACAAAGAAACACGTGTCACAAGGCAATCAATCACGTGTCGCAACACATGTACAACAATCACGTGTTATATTGCAACACGTTATATGGCATCACGCCAGTAACGTTGGCAATGTCTCCATACTTTAGTATACACTTTAAAATTCACATGTGATGTATACAAGGTCACTACACTTTAATCAGATAGTGTACGCTTTAATTAGATAGTGTACACTTCATGTTACTCACACGTGCACAGATTATGTAGATCATACGTATACATCACACGTGTACAGATTGTGGAACCTTGCATACACGTACAACAGATCTGAAAAAAGGCCTCAAGTAACGTGTACAACACAGATCTCTTACTCAAACACGTGTATTTGTGGATTGAAAATGGCTTGAGATCTTTTGTTTGTAGTGGTCCACCTGATTCATGGATCTGCCTCATTTTTAACCCCATATCATTACATGATATAGAAAAAAAAAATGAACGGAGCGGATCCCCGAGAAAACATTATAAGTGGACCCCACCTATCCAACCCAAAAAAAAAAATAAAAAAAATCCTTTTACGGACAACCAAGAATGGGTTGCAACGTTAAAGGGTTTTTATCCCATTTCTCTGCTCCATTTGTGGGCTGCCTAATCCATATACCCACTTAAAATTCGGGCCCATGGCCTAAAATTATTTTACAAAACTAATGGAGGGTGTGGATTTATCGACAATTTATCATGGTGGACCCCACCTTGACCTTCAACCGGAAGCAACATCTTCCGCACGCACCGTGTATAAAATAAGAAGACTATCACGCCCTCAAGAGAATTTCCACCGAAATTCTCCACCGAAAAACTAAGGGCTGACGTCAAAGTAAAGGCAAGATTACTACTGTGATGTACATTAGTCAATCATGTGTACATCAATTATATATGATGTACACCACCCAATCCACTCCCCACATTGGTTATGGAATCAGATGGCTCCCTCCGTTAATCACTGTACATATGACAAGTGGATTTATGATGCCAATTGTCACGTGTATAATGATTGCTACGTTTACACCACATGCCATGTGTACACTGTTTATCTAATTTGTTTAGGTCACTGCAAGTTGTGGAGAGGTGTAATCCTCTTTCAACGTGAATAAAACACATAAAGAGATGGGTCTCACTGGTCGGTAATCCAGACCATTAGTGATGGATCTGGACCGATCATTAGATCATAATTAATGATTTTTATATAAAAAAATTACATTGATCCAGTGATCCAATCCATCCAAACTAGGTATTGTACTTATATAAAATGTAATCTACTGTACATATGTTGATCCAATACCATTCAAAAGCTATGGTTTCCAATCTAAAAGAAAGGATGGGCCACTTACCTTTTTAGATGAAAATAATCGAAGATCCGCCATTAAAACGCTTTGATACCACTGTAGGGAAATGCGGAAGGTGAGCCCTCAAGATCTGACGATCTACATGATGATTGGGACCCTCACAAAGCAGAAGGATGGTGTTCCAATGGCCCGTCTATCTACTACTAGAGCAGATGGAACTATTCACACCTCTGATCCTACGGTATATAGTGGCCCTGGATTGCGATCTATGGATCAGATCGTCCCAAGGACAAGCCAAGATGGACAGACTATAGCGCACTCTATTTCTTTCTGTATACTCTTTGTGTTTCGTATGATTCGATGCGTTCCATGAGAGAAGCACACTCCTTTTTATAACAGAGGAAGTAGAGTTTGGGTGGGATTGGGATAAGGCCACATCATCCGGTCTTATCCCTATCTCCTATCATAAATCAAATTCAAAGTTGAATTTGAAATATAACAGAAGAGGAAAAAGACCGGAAGAACCCAAAGCTCGTGGGACCCACCCACTAGTGATTGCTCACCAGTGGGCCCCATTGGCCTACGTCCAACAATGTGTTTCAAGAAAGGTTTTGAATTTCCTGTATTCACCACTATCATGAGTTTGAATATTTTTTATTATGCACTCAAAGATATTCTCAATTTTCAATTTAATCTTTAAAAAATATTATATAAATCTACTAACATCATCAATGAAATGTATCTTATAATGAAACCTTGAATAGATAACAAGGGAGTATGTCTGTCGCCACATCAGAAAATGTTAATTACAAAGGTCAATTGGTTACAAATATACATATTATAAAGAGAAAATTTTAAGTCTTTTGCCCATCTGACAGGAAGAACAAGAGTTCGCAAATTTATTAATGGAGATTGCTAGTGAAAAGCAAGAAACGGCCACATGATGTACACATTGATGGATGATGGGTTGCCTCCAGATGATATAAATTGCCTTTGCTGGAGCTACTCAGATGAAATCTCTTGTATCTCTGGTCCTTCGTAAAGAAAGCAGTTGGATTAAACTCAAAAGTGAAACAAGCAACAATTTATAACTATTGTACTAAACACCAAATATCCATTTTCAGCACAACTGTAATCATTATAAACCCAATTAATGGTAAATAAATTGGTTGTGCATCTACATATGATGTGTATCATGGCATGTGTATGGCATGAAAACTGTCCTGTAGGGTCACACTTGATGGGTTTTTTTGACCCATCTTCGACTGGTCGAGAGCCCTGCTCGACCGGTCGAAGGCTCGAGTCGAAACTTTGACTCAAAGTCCAGCGAGTAATGTTGCTGTTTTTTACTGTAGCTAGGACTGGTCGAAGGAATGTTCGACTGGTCGAAGGGGACCTACGACTGGTCGAAGGGATGTCTCGACTAGTCGAAGGTTACGCAGTTTGTTCCGCGATTTTATGCGAAACTGCGGATTTGAGTCCTTTCGCAACAGGGATACAGAAAGGAGTTTTCCAAAACTATAAAAGGGGTTGCTTAGGATTTTTCTAGGTACACACATACAGTAAGAGGGTTTCCTAAAGCTTTACAAGGAATTTGCTAAAGGGTTTAGGGCTATCAAAGGTGAGAGAGAAGGAGAAAGAGAGAGAGAGGAAGCTTATAGAAGGGAAATTCTGCTCGTGGAGGTTTTCTACTATGCAATCTATATCTCAGCGCTTCTATGTCCTCGTGATCGGTTAGATCTCTCCGTTTTCTCTATTTCTCTTATTGTTTATCCACTCCTGCGTGAGTGAAGAAGATTGTAATGTTCTACTTCATAGT
The DNA here is from genome assembly GCA_030180095.1 of Magnolia changhungtana. Lineage (NCBI taxonomy): Eukaryota > Viridiplantae > Streptophyta > Magnoliopsida > Magnoliales > Magnoliaceae > Magnolia > Magnolia changhungtana. Next base: position 2,512,567 of record JASAUF010000224.1, on the reverse strand, counting down.
GGATTGTTGATCTGGACGAGGTCTCGTGGTTTTTACCTCTTTGAGGGTTTTCCACGTAAAAATCTCTTGTGTGGTGTGTGATTGATGCTTTGGTTTATTTCATTGCTTTATTATCCATAATTCTGGTTTGTTTCGGGAGGCTAGATCCTAAGGTTTGTGCAAGGCATCCCAACAAAGTGGTATCAGAGCTAAGTTCATTGAACGGGTAGGATCGGTTTTTTGAATTATGAAAGGTGGCTCAAGGATGATCAGCCTCAATGGTTCTAACTGGACCATATGGAAGGCTAAGATGGAGGACTTGCTTTATTGCAAGGACCTATATTCTCCAATCTTAGGCATATCAGCAAAATCCAAGGATATGACTGATGATGATTGGAAGAAGACGGACCGAAAGGTGGTGGGGTTTATTAGATAATGGTTGGATGATTCCGTGTTCTACCATGTGTCTACGGAAACCTCAGCCGCAATCCTATGGCTAAAATTACAATGACTGTATGAGAGGAAGACAGCCGGTAATAAGATATTTCTGATAAGGCGACTTGTGAATCTCAAGTTCAAGGATGGTGGTTCTATAGCCGAGCACATGAATGAGGTCAGCAATATAGTGAACCAACTCACCTCTATGAAGATGGTCCTGGATGATGAATTGCAGGCTTTACTATTGCTTAGTTCATTGCCTGACAGTTGAGAGACATTGGTGGTGTCTCTAAGTAACTCCGCGCCAGACAGAAAGATATCCATGGAACAGGTAACTAGCTGTCTCTTCAATGAAGAGACAAGGAGGAAGTCTCGGGGGTCTACTCAGCAAGAGGCTCTTGTGACACAGGAACGGGGAAGAGGAAAGAACAGGAAGGGCAGCAAGGCCCGAGATAAATCAAGAGGTAAGTCGAGTAGTAACGTAAAAGATGTTGAATCTTTGGAATTGTGGCAAGAAGGGCCACTACAAGCATGAATGTCGTGGTAAGAAAAACGACAAGAAAGGAAAAGGGAAGGAAGATGAATCGAATTCCACTGCGGTCGCGTCAGATGACGACATGGTAGTTATTCTTTCTACAGATCACGATGTATGTCTCACGGCTATGAGTCAGGACACTGACTGGGTGATAGACTCGGGAGCTTCTTTTCATGAGACTCCACACAAGGACTCCTTCACAAGTTACAAGTCAGCTAACTATGGGACTGTGAAGATGGGAAATTCTAGCATATCAAAGATTGTGGAGTCGGTGATATTTGTGTGAAAACCGATGTGAGCTGCACATTGGTTCTCAGGGATGTGAGGCATATCCCAGACCTTCGTCTCAACTTGATGTCGACGGGAAGGCTAGATGATGATGGCTATGAAAGCCGGTTTGCTGTGGGCGATGGAAGCTCATCAAGGGTTCGTTGATCGTGGCTAGAAGAAAGAAGTGTTACACCCTGTACAAGGCAAGTGTCAGCTTGTGTAAGGGTTGAACACAGCGGAAGATTCAGCTATTGACATGTGGCGTAGGCGTCTAGGCCACATGAGTGAAAAAGGGCTTCAACTACTAGCGAGGAAGCAGCTCCTTCCAGATGTGACAAGTATACCTCTCAAAATCTGTCTTGATTGTTTATCAGGCAAACAGCATAGAGTTTCATTTATTAAAACTGCTTCTCATGTTAATAAAGTGCATGCATTAGATTTGGTTTATTTTGATGTTTGTGGTCCTATGAGGACAAAAACCTTGGGTGGGGCATTGTATTTTGTTACTTTTATAGATGATGCATTTAGGAGGGTTTGGGTTTATGCTTTGAAATCCAAGGACGAGGTCTTTGGTGTGTTTAAATTGTTTCATGCTATGGTTGAGAGAGAGACAGGTAGACCATTGAAGTGCATCCGCACTGACAATGGTGGTGAATACATTGGCGACTTTCATGAGTATTACAAGTCCCTAGGTATACGGCATGAACAGACGGTTCCCAAGACCCCCCAGCATAATGGTGTAGCTGAGCGAATGAATCGCACCATTGTTGAGAGAATCAGATGCATGTTATCCCATACGAAGTTGCCCAAGACGTTCTGGGGAGAAGCAATGCGCACGACGGTGTATTTGATAAACAGGTCTCCATCAGCCCCATTGAATGGAGAAGTACCTGAGAAGGTGTGGACCGGACATGATCCATCGTACAGTCATCTCAGGGTATTTGGATGCAGGGCATCCGTTCACGTACCAAAGGACGAAAGGTCCAAGCTCGATATGAAGATCAGGCAGTGTGTGTTCTTAGGGTACAGTGATGAAAAATTCGGTTACAAATTGTGGGATCTAACCGAGAAGAAGCTCGTCAGGAGCAGAGATATGGTTTTCTTTGAAGATAAGTGTATAGAAGACATTGGTAAGCCAGAGAAGAATCAGCCTAGTTCAGGTGAGCTAGAGGACATGAATCCGATTACTCCTCCCATGGTGCTTGATGACGGGGGAGTACAGCAAGGTGCAGAGGACGAGGGAGTTCCTTCAGAAGATGGACGGGGGAGCAGGCCCCTTGATCCACTGTGAGCCACGAGGTGAGGAGGTCATCTAGGGACAGACAGCCGTCCAAGAGGTACTCGTCTCATGAGTACATTACGCTAACCGATGGGGGAGAGCCAGAAGATTATTCTGAGGCCCTAGCCAACGAGCATAAAGGGGAGTGGTTGAAAGCTATGCAAGAGAAGATGAAATCCTTGCATAAGAACCACACCTATGATATGGTGAAATTGCCTAAGGGCAAGAAAGCTTTGAGCAACAAGTGGGTGTTCAGAAAGAAGATTGAGCAGAAGAATTCACAGACGAGGTTCAAGGCCAGACTTGTGGTGAAGGGGTTTGGTCAGAGGAAAGGTATAGACTTCGAAGAGATATTCTCACCAGTGGTGAAGATGACATCCATACGGGTGTTGCTTGGGTTGGCGGCTAGCATGGATCTGGAGATAGAGCAGTTAGACGTTAAAACTGCCTTTCTCCATAGTGACCTGGAAGAAGAGATCTACATGCACCAACCAGAGGGGTTCAAAGTCAAGGGCAATGAGCATATGGTGTGTAGGCTGAGGAAGAGCTTGTATGGGCTGAAACAAGCTCCACAGCAATGGTACAAGAAGTTCGACTCGTTTATGTTGAAACATGGGTATGACAGAACGGAGTCGGACCACTGTGTGTTCACGCGCAAGTTCTCAGATGGTGATTTCTGTTATATATTGATGACATGCTCATCATGGAAAAAGACATCAAGAAGATTGACAGGCTGAAACAGGAGTTGGGCAAGTCTTTTGCGATGAAAGACTTGCGTCCGGCTAAACAGATCCTAGGAATGGAGATAACCCGTGACAGAAGCAGCAGAAAGCTTTGGCTGTCACAAGAGCGGTATATTGAGAAAGTCCTAGAGCAGTTCAATATGAATGCAGCGAAGCCGGTCAGTACTCCACTGGATGGTCACTTCAGATTGAGCGACAGGCAGTGTCCCAAGATGAAGACAGAGGTGGAAGAGATGCAGAAGATGCCCTACGCGTCAGCGGTAGGAAGTTTGATGTATGCTATGGTATGTACACGCCCAGACATAGCATATGCGGTTGGTGTTGTCAGCCGTTATCTTGTCAATCCTGGCAAAGAGCATTGGGCAGCGGTGAAATGGATACTACGGTATCTAAGAGGCTCCTCCAGGTTGAGCCTATGCTATGGTAACGAAAAATCTGTGTTAAAGGGCTACACAGATGCAGATATGACAGATGACATAGACTCTAGGAAGTCTACATCGGGGTTCATGTTCACGTTTGCAGGGGAAGCGGTTTCTTGGCAGAGCAAGCTACAGAAGGTCGTAGCATTGTCGACGACAAAGGCTGAGTACATTGCAGTCACAGAGGCATACAAAGAGATGCTTTGGATGAAAAGGTTCCTACAGGAACTTAGCCTAAAGCAGGAGGAGCACGTGGTCTATTGCGATAGTTAGAGTGCTATACACTTGAGCAAGAATCCAAGTCAGCATTTCAAGTCGAAACACATTAAGATACGGTATCACTAGATCAGGGATACTTTAGAACAAAAGGTGTTACAGCTTGAGAAAGTCCACACGGATGATAATGGGTCAGACATGATGACTAAGGCTTTGCTCAAGGGCAAGTTTGAGGTTTGTAAAAACCTAGCTGGCTTGAAGAAGGTGGATCCCTCATGGGTCAAAAAAGGAGAGATTTGATGGGTTTTTTTGACCCATCTTCGATTAGTCGAGAGCCTTACTCGACCGGTCGAAGGCTGGTGGTCGATTGGTCGAAGGTTCGAGTCAAAACTTCGACTCAAAGTCCAGCGAGTAATGTTGCAGTTTTTTACTGTAGCTAGGACTGGTCGAATGAATGTTTGACTGGTCGAAGGGGACCTATGACTGGTCGAAGGGATGTCTCGACTAGTCGAAGGTTACGCAGTTTGTTCCGCGATTTTGCGCAAAACTGCGGATTTGAGTCCTTTCGCAACAGGGATGTGGAAAGGAGTTTCCCAAAACTATAAAAGGGGTTGCTTAGGGTTTTTCTAGGTACACACATACAGCAAGAGGGTTTCGTAAAGCTTTACAAGGGATTTGCTAAAGGGTTTAGGGCTATCAAAGGTGAGAGAGAGGGAGAAAGAGAGAGAGGAAGCTTATAGAAGGGAGGTTCTACTCGTGGAGGTTTTCTACTATGCAATCTATATCTCAACACTTTTATGTCCTCGTAATCGGTTAGATCTCTCCATTTTTTCTATTTCTCTTATTGTTTATCCACTCTTGCATGAGTGAAGAAGATTGTAACGTTCTACTTCATAATGGATTGTTGATCTGGACGAGGTCCCGTGGTTTTTACCTCTTTGAGGGTTTTCTACGTAAAAATCTCGTGTGGTGTGTGATTGATGCTTTGATTTATTTCATTGCTTTATTATCCATAATTCTGGTTTGTTTCGGGAGGCTAGATCCTAAGGTTTGTGCAAGGCATCCCAACAACACTCCCACTGTGAAATAGGGTGCCTTAAAAGACAGATCAATCCAATCACTAGGTGGGCCACACCATACAGAACAATGGACAACTGCCCACAAACCTTCAAATTCATGTGGGGCCACTCAATAGTTGGACTGGCCAGATATTTAAAGATGTTCTGTTATAATAGTGGGGTAACCCACTGGAGGATGGGTGTTGCAATCTCATTGGCATTTGATCCATCACCCATTCAAACTGTTCATCAGGGCTAGTGAAACTCTTCAAGGCTTCCTTGAAAAATTAGACTAATTGATGATTAATGTAGAACAAGTGACATAACTTCATGGACGGCCATGATCAAAAGAAATCATGCAGGAAAGCTTGATCTACTATTTGGGTATTTCTAACCATTGAGTTCAGATCCTTTGCTTGCCACAAACAGTAGTTTTCTTTTCATTAAAATGTAATTGGGCCACATCATAACAAACTGCATTTAATGCAGCAGTGCTGATAATGCCAGCAACGATCTGGGAAAACAGGAAATGCTTGTTGGTGATAAGCAGAGGATCTTGATTCATCAACCATAGTAAAAAAAAAAATAATAATAAAATGAAATATCATCTTGCCTGTTACCACAATGAGGATTTTGATATGGTACTGTGGAACCCTGCCACATTTATCATATAAGAGTTTTTCACCTCTAGATTACATCCTAGACGATGATATGAAATTTCTGGATCATGTGTTACTAGGGCCATTTGAAGAATATCTGCTTCAGATGATTGTGAATGAAGAGGAAAATGAAATATTGAAAAGTTAAATTTTTAATGAGTCATGTTCAATTCAAGATTCAAAGGTTAGATGATCCATGATGGATGAGTACAAAAAAGTAGCATAGGTGTTTATAATAGTATTAAGAATACGAATTGTTCAAATCAATCTAAAAAAGTATCCTGACTATTTCTATTAGTTTTATTCTATGAACGGATGGGGGAATACAAAAATGGTGATTTCGTACACGTGTGGACATACAAAACATGTGCGGAATCTGTGATATTCATGGAGCAGTTAAGATGAGGTGAATGTTTTGGAGATATAAATGTCATGAAAAGAGCATGTGAGCAACAATTACAAAAGAAAAAATAAATACCTTCTTTTTCTTCTTCGGTGGCAGATGGAACTTCAGAGAGGATGGGACCACTATGTGCGTGTGAAATTAGTAAACCTCCTAATCACAGGACGTAGCATATGTCATCTTATTACAAGATTTGATAATGATAAAAATTGAAAAATTGTAAAGAATTCATGAGAGGTCATTGAATGGGTAATTCATGGCACACTTGCAACACGGCACACATGTGAGAAAGATTTACGCTATTTGTTAGGTGAGGCATCCCATGAGAGGTCAACGACCCAAAATGTTAGGGTCGTCCCCTGCTCATGTCGGTCACCCATGTACGAGAAAAAAATGAACGGTGCTCTGTGGCCCCACGATGATGTATGTGTCCATATGATTATTTGGCATTGTCCGGTTCATTCCCTTCTAGGACATCGGTAGTTCGTCTTTTCACAATCCATGCTAGACAAGTGTTGCTGGACATGGATTTCTGCGTTGAGATGCTAGTTGTGGCCCACTGTGATTTTGTGAGAAATTCACCATGTCCATCTGTTTAGGTGGATCCAAAACTCAAGTGGCCATGCAAGAGGGAAAACTAGTGATTATTTTCATCTTCACCATCCACTTGTATATATAGCATTTAAGTTTTTCAAATTAAACTGCCCAAATTAAGTGTACTAGTTAGATTATGATAAATATAATTTTAAGCTTATCTTATTATCTGACTATTGGATTGGTGAAATTTACGGTACAATTAAAATTAAATATAAATAAATTCAAATAATTCTATTTTAACTAACATGTGTTGCTGAATTAGAGGTTAAGTTCGCTGGACCAATCTGGTTTTTGGCACATGTACCTGTTATCGAATCACTGGAATATATTAGGGGATTGACTCCATGGCAGAAAGTTCCTCTGATCAGAAGCTAAGTGGAGCCTAGCCTACCTTGATGTTTGTGAGAAATTTACCCTGTCCATCCATTTTGGCAGCTTATGTTAGGACATGAGCCCAAAAATGAGACAGCTCCAAAACTCAAGTGGACTGCATGATAGGAAAAAGTGACTAGGGAAATGCTACAGTTGAAACCTCCCTAGGTCCACCATGACGTTTATATGCCATCTAAACCATTCATAAGTTCATTGCTACTAGCTTGATCCACAATTTATGTGGTGCCATTGATGTTTTAATTATGGATGCAGCACGGTTTCCTTTCCTTGAGCCCCTTGAGTTTTAAATATGCCTTATTTTTGGGCTCATGTCCTAACATGAACACTCAAAAGATAGATAGTAAGTGACAAGAAGAATCCGCCAATGAGTAGGGCATTAGAGTTATTACTATGCTTTTCTAAATCATTTATTTATTTATTTCCTAAATGTGGAGCACACCTGATGAGTTGCCCTACCTTCTTTTGTTATGGCCGCATATCCATACCATCATATGTACCATACATAAAGTGGGTGTTAACAAAACAAGAAAGTTGATAAGGTTGAGCCATTAGAAGCGGAATGTGGCAGCGCCATCTCTCTACTGTACATGTTTTATGGCCATGCTTTAATGAGACTGTCCATCTAGAAGGACCCATCACACACACATATATATTAGACAAACGGAGCCTAAATTTCTTCTCTTCTCACCAAATGTGAGCAATTAACCATTTCTTTCCACTCCAACCAGATGTCTAGGATCATTCAATTTATGTATTTCTAATCATTTTTTCATCCACTACAGGGGCAATTTAAAAGAACGAATTGAATTGACACATCACTGCTGTCATGTGTACTATGGAGAGGTCTCTGTATCCTATTCCAGTTCCACCAGCTCTGCCATATCAACCACAGTAAAAGAAATGAAATATTGTCCAACTTGTTACTGCAGCAGGAGTTTTGATAGGGTACTGTGGCCCTATACTACAGTCACCGTAGGGTGTTTTTCACAACTGAATTCCATCTTAGAGATGATACGAAACGATCAAGTTCCGATGATATGTTAAAGGGCCATTTGAAGAAAGTTTGTTTCGGATGACTGTGTATGAAGAGAAACATGGAATATGAAAAGTTTTTTTTTTTTTTTTTTTAAAGACTCGTGTTCAAATTCAAGATTCAAAGGTTAGGATCATTAATGATGCATGATTACAAGAAAGCAGCATGTTCATGTGCTAATTATAAGAACATCAACGGTTCACATCAATCGAGGCCGGCAACACATTTCAAATGCAAGTTGGAAGAGATATTATTTGATACGTCAATCCATAAACATGCCCTTAGCATCAGGACACTGGCTCCCATGTACCTTAATCAATAGTGCTGCGGAGTTACTTGATACTCTGGCTGCTTGTGATGCTTGATACACAGGTACTTACAAATGGTAGATGTGGCATACATAATTCAAATTGAACAATCCTAAGCTCTGATCGTGGACACTTGTTTGTTAAAATCAAACCATTGGATACTTCTCATTTTCAACCTTCTAATAGATGTCCACCAATCTGATATTCAGATAATTAAATCAGCTTTGGGATTTTGTTGATGGTACATCTGAATATACATAATTTAGACGATTTAATTTGAATTATTTGTACATGATGGGCTTATTTTTTTAAGTAATTCCTAAGTGCCTGCGTATCATCCATCACACTTTGCCAGAGTATCAGGGTGTTACACAATTTTTTTATATTAAAGGTATGATCCTAACGGCTCATTTTGTCGCTATTAAACGGATGGTCAGTCTGAGAAGTAGTCAACGATCCAAATTCAATAAGCAAATGTCCAGTAAGAGGAGGTTATGATCGTCCCATCAATCTGATTTTGGGTTCATGGTCCCATCCAAAGTGGGGCCAGGATTTAGAGTGGGGGATGAGCAAACTTCCACTGCGAGTGAACTTTCTTGATAGTTCACCACCATTTAAAAAAAGGCCATGACTCATCCACCTTACATGGGACAATTGTACAGCAATTCAAAACGTCCAAATTCCGGACCCCATTGTGGATGGAGGATGGCCCATTAAAAAAACACTGAAAACATGATAATAACCATCTAATTTCAACCGTTGAAAATGGACCATTCACCGTTTTACATTAACCATCCATTTGATGCTTATCAATCGAATGGTGAAGATAACCTCAGTATTAATAGGAGAAGATTGGTGTCTTGGGGCGGCTGATTATAAAACTTTTGCCAAGCTACCATCTGCTGACACTATATATCATAAGAGAGGTCTCTAGTCCGACTGGTTGGACTATTGTTTACTGTCCACCTGGCAAATGAATTCCAACCTTTGATGTATGTTGGACATCCAACCCGTCCGATAGGTTTGATTTTATCATGAAAATCACCTCATAAAAAATTAATCCATATCCCCTTATTAAGTTGACCACAATTGGGTTTTTTCCTTTTTAATAGCTAGAAAAAGTTTTCTATTGTGGCCCACTTTATAAATAGACTGTTTTTTCACTAAGTGATTCTCATGGTGGGGCCAACGTATTAATAGGGTTGGATGTCACATGAATTTAATAAATTGCAAGTTATCTGCTTGATGGATCATTACGTGTGGTCCAACTCTTTGTACCGGACACCTTCCCAGCAGGAAAAAGTATTTAATGATATGTTAATGTCATCCAACCACGTAAAAAAGATGTTCAACTGCCTGTGTAGGTCCTACTACAATGATGGGATGCCCTAAAATCCAAACGTTGGTGACAACAGCATAGAAAACAATAATAGCTACCTAAAATCCTCCAAATTCCTGTGGTGGCCTACATGCTCATTGTGTCAGCCTGATTTTTGGGTTGATCCTGGTGAACTTGTGGAACTTCACACACATGGGACAATGTGTCCCACAAACATGAGTGTTGTAGAATAAGCTTAATTGCAAAGATGCAGAGAAACCCTCATCAACTATATAGCTAGAGTTGGGCACAAGAGGACTGGACTCATACTCAACTTATCCGACTCATTCAAACCCGACTCGACCCAGACTTAGTGAGTGAGTTGATCCGAACCAAGTAGAGTTCATCCAATTCAAACTCGAACCGAGTTGAGTTTGGGTCACCTAGTAACTCGACTCGATTCAAAACGCGACTTACATATATATATATATATATATATATATATATATATATATATATATATATATATATATATGTGTACACACACACACACACACATGTTTCATATTTGAGATGTTGTATACGTGATGAAGAGGCTGCAATTCTAGTAGGTGCACCTAAGTTTTGAGTTGTGATTTCAACCCACGGATACCCACTGCACCTAACCCGACTTGATACTTGTGATCAGGTTCAACTCGGTCCAGATTAGTCCAAGCAAGACTTGGACTTAAATCAAGTCAGGCATGCTAGACTTGGTACCGAGTTGAGTCAAGTTCAGGTCAAGTATATTTCAAAATCGGGTCGAGTTGGGTTAGCCCTAACTCGGTCTGACTCACTCGATGCACAACTTTATATTAGGGCTGAAAGTTGGGCGGGTTGAGTTGAGTTGGGTTGGTGCTCAACCTTAGCCCAACCCAAGGTTCCTATACCTCAACCCAACCCAACCTAACCCAACCCAACCCAACCTAACTCAGGTTGGGAATTCTCAACCCAAGGCGAACCTAAGTGGGCTCAGTCGGGTTGGTCGGGTAGATATATGCTAATATTTTTATTATTACATTAGTCTATTATATTTTTAAGACACGTATTTTTTATACTTGTCTAAGGTGGTGGTGTGTAATCTTAAGGAAAATTCACACAGAGTTTATTACTCATTCATCGAATATTCAACTTACAGAGGATGCAAGTTTAGACGAAGGCGACTATGGTGCAGGTCCTGAGGCGGTGATGGTAGGATTGGAGGAGGGATACTACGAGGCAGAGCCACACTAGGATGCAACAGAATACTATGGGTTCAATCAGTAGCTGCATTATTTGTTTCCTAGTTTGTCTTGACACGTTGGAAATTTATAAGTTTTGTACTTAAGGTCCCCAACTAAGTGGATTAGAATTTTAATATTTGGTTACATGATATTATCTACGCTTGGTTTATGCTATCGCACTCTGATTTTGAAATGTTGTCAATTATCTAATTATTAACACTCGGGTTTTTAGGAAACGGAGTTCTACACTCGGGTTCCGATAACTGAGGCGTGATAGACGTGGTGGTCATTTGCTAGGTACAGTGACCCACGCCGGCACCATACCCCAAGTCTAAGGATCGCAGGTAACATGACAGCCCATGTTCCTTGCGCGACAATCAGCTGGCCCCCGCGGCCGCATCCCAGTTCTCCATGATGGCCATGACTCTACCGCGTTGGTCTTCCGTTGGCCCCCAGGTAGCGTTCCACTTCCCCGTGGAAGCATTCTAGTCCCCTGTGACAGTCCCCCCGAACCCCCATAATAGCCTCCCAAGCTGCTGCGATGCTCGTTTAATGAATAATACCTTACCTCTTCCAAGAGTTTTTAAGGATTCTAGTTGAGCTCTTATCAATCCTAGTGCGCGTATATTGGGCACACGATGGGGGTCTCTGAAACACGGATCATCCACAATATTTTATGGGTTACGATGATATAAGTATCCTAATGTTTGTCAGCACTATCACTCAACCCCTTTAAATTTCGTTTGTAAGTACAAAGCTCTAGCTGTAACAATCACAACACCGATTTAGCTACATCCATGCACTCCAGGCTATTTGCAAGGCTTCCATATACTTATGCCCGGAGTAGCATGCATATCTTGCATAATTTGTTATCTAAAGAGCCTTAATAACAAGATGTGTGATATTAACCTCTCTACTGAGGTTGGTAGGCATTCCAGTAAAACAACTACCAAATAACGTTGGTAGGCATTCCAGTAAAACAACTACCAAATAACCAGCCTTCACAAAATTATGCCAATGCTAAGGACTTCCACCATTCAGAGTTGGTCAGTGGTCTGCTCACAAAAAAAACAACATCTGCAGGATGGACTCTTTTGAGTTCAGAGTCATAGTTGGTCTTCTAGGGATCTCTATCCCAGAGTCAAGCCCGGAGCTGCATCACTCGATTAGAGGCTCAACGAGAGCTCATCTCGTAACTCGAATGAAAATGAGTTAAAGCCACTTGATCCCCTAGAGATGGCGTAGTCTGATGATTAGCTTAATTAGTATAGTCTAAACGATTATCTTTATTAACATTGTCTTCCGAAGACATACACTTTCTACCTTTTAATTAAGTGCATTTTATGTGATGTACGCAATTAATGGCCGGTGCTAGATCACGACCTGGAAGGTAAAAAAAACTCAGAATCTCTGGAATAAAATATCTTTCTTTATCTTGTATTCTTATGTACTTGTCGATGTTGTTTATGAATGCATATAAAATCCCCTTAATAAAAAAAGATTGAAAACACCTAGTGATGTAATTCTCATAATTTTTATCAGATCGATGCTATATCTTTCTTAATTACCCATGATTCGCTGACCACGCGGAGGGTCCAATCCAGACGATCCTAAAGAAGCTAGAATCATGATATCGGGCCCATTAGTTCAACTGTATAGATCACACAACCATGTGTCCTATAGTCATGCCAGATGGCTGCATAAGTACACTATTCACATGCTCAGGAACCTGCGGTTCCCCAGGTGGGAAAAGGGACATGAGGATGAGTAAGAACAACGTAAAGCTAGCTGTCTGCTTAAAGAAAAGTTGCTCTCTCGAATATTGCTCTCTTGATAGAGTGCAATTTGTACGTGTACTCATCTAACGCATGTAAATGATGCACATGTATTAAAGATCAGAGCCGTTAATCAAATAGTCCCCATTATGTAGATACCATGTTCCGAATATCATGCTTATCTGATAATCGGTAGGCCACGTTTATATATAATTTTAAATGCTTGTCAATTTCTCAACCGTCCATTTGCTTCATGCACGTATGGCTGATGTGGACAACACGCCTGCATGGTGGGGATCACTTGATTTATGGGTCTGATCTTGCAAGTTGTGCATGATGTCCACTAGTGAAGGGACCCCACTAACAAAATACACTTGTTCGGGCCCACTTAGCATTTCTTAACTGGAATGTCAAATCTTATGGCTATAAAAGAAAAGGGTAGAGAAAAATGCATATCATTTACTCAATTCCACAAGGGAATAGATGCTTTCTTCTTTGACAAACAAAGGAAGATTCCTTATTTCTAATCTTCTAAAGCCTTCAATTAGATTTTCTCAAATCCAATTTTCATTTGCAAATATATGGGAAACCCAATTCTTTTTAATCTAAAGCCTTGAATTAGATTTTCTCAAATCAAAACATTAAAGTCAAGATCCGTACCATTTGTATTGTGGGGTTCTACCAAACATGCCACTGTTCAAAAATCAAGCTGCCTACTTATTCAGTGGCCACTTGCGTACGTCGCAAAATGAACAGTTTCAACAAATTATTGAAAGATCTATTATCACACGTGGCCCACCTGATGAGCGGACTAATCTGATTTTAAGGTCAGATTACATTCACAGCGTGCCCCGCCTGATAAACGGTCTGGATTTCACACAGCTGAGATAAGTTGGCACGTATGGTGTTGATCAGCTCTTCAATATCTCCTCTCATGATTCGCCTTAAGCATATCTCTTATGAACATTCCTCGTGTAGTCCACGTGCTACGTAGTATTTGACTTCTGTTTTTCATGTTTTTAGTTCATTAAAATGGCAAAACATGTCATAACAAGTGGGGTTACAATGATAGGAGATTTTTTCTTTGGACTGCCGGATCACCAATTTGGGTGGTTCTCTCTAATCATCACCGTACAAGTCCTGATTTAGCCATTGGAAAGGTAGATGAGCTGGTCCAACCATTGATTGGATAGGGTTACGTGATTTTCCTCAAGCTGATCATTTGATCTTAACCACTAGAGATTTGGCTTACAATCTGACGTTTAGATTAGAAAAATGTCCAACAACTGTATTCAACTAGCAGAGTCCAATCCATTACTGAGAAGGTGGGTCCTTGCCTGTTCATGCATGGCATGGCCCAGTTGATGAACAGTTCCAATCACCTGGTGCAACGTGCACGGTGGAGACTGCAAAGAACCGCCCAAAATGGTGGTACTGCGGACTACCAAATCACTCCTCTTAAAGCCATCATCCCCGTATCGGTGGGTCCGATACGCTACGAATATATGCTATTTCAAAGTTCGGACATTATGAAATGACAAGTCATATCTGTTGGTCTAAGGGAACGTTAGCTTGAACTTCAAGCGTTTACATGCTTTAACGTAAAAGTTCAAGTGGGCCCCAGCACACGCATTTGGGGCCACCATCACTTATTTTTTGTACTTCTGTGCTGACTGGCCTGAAGCCATATGATGAATCATTTGACACTCGCTGCATAAGTCATGTAAATGTACTTCAATCCAAACCATCCAAATTGTGGGGCCCATTTGGGACTGGTATCACTGTAAAGTCACAATGCAGATTATCTGTCCAATTAGGGGCCATCTAATGTACGGTAAAAATGAAAAGTGGATGGTCTAAATTCAGTAAAATAATGGGCAATGATTGGGGTTTTGGACCATCCAATCAATCTGATTTTGGTAGCGTGTGCTATTTACAGTAGGTTCTATGATTTGGATGATTGCGATTGAATGATACATAGGCGACGACGATGTATAGCAGCGCAGGTGTGCTTGCGTATGATAGTCACGCTCTGCCTTAGTTTCGTACATTTTATATACAGGTGTGCATGCGTACGTATGGCGCAGGTGTCATTCGTGTATCGGGCTTCTGGGGCTCACATGTTGAGACAACCGTCCGTTTTCTAGTCGATTTTCTATACCGGCCGCAGTGAGAGGACGGGACTTGGCTGCAATCCCGGATCTAGTGATGTGAGTGGGACGCTGACCGTGAAGACCACCTCGATGTATACGTTGTATATCTACGCTGTCCATCCGTTTTTCGAACTCATTATAGGTCATGTGCCAAAAAGTGAAGTAGATACAAATCTCAGCTGGACCACAGCATATGAAACATTGTTCATTGAATGCCCACCATTAAAAACTTCCTGGGGTCCATCATAATATTTAATTGCCATCCAACCTGTTGATAAGGTCATAAAGACAAATTTCAGCTTGATACAAAACTTTTGTGGCCCACAAAAAAGTTTATAATCGTCATTCATCATTGTTTCTTGTGGCATGGCTCACCTGAAATTTGAATCTGTTTCATTTTTTGGTCCATGCCACAACATGATCTGGAAAAACAGATAGACGGTGTAGATATGCAACGCATGCATCGAGGTGGGCCCCATGGTCAGGGACCCACCCGCTGGATCTGGGGTCGCACCCAAATCGTGTTCGCAGGGAGATACTTATGACGCATGGATGATCCTGACAGTCGATACACATAGCTGAATATAGACGGAAATAAAATAAAACAATCCATGGCTCACGTTCAATTGTACAAATCAATGACCTATGGTCGTACTTGGCCCATGAACAGACCATGGTCCACTCAAATTAACATGGTTGCATTCATCGGACTGTTTCTGCATTTATACTTCGCGTTGCATGCAACAAAGATATCAAGTCGTCCCAGAAAACATTGCCATCGTTTATTTGCACCCATTTTATGGCCACTAATTGGACGGTTAGATTTATTAAGTGCATGGTCTTTGAGTTGTGCTTCATTCAAAACACATACACACACTTCGATGGTCTGAATTGATGGTCATGTATGCCATCTATATGCAGTGGATAGTCACCATGGCTAATAAACTGTGAAGAACACACACACACGAACTATCAACTGGTAGTCAATGAAATGTATCTACTGACATCATCATTGAAATGTATCTAGCAGTTAAATCCTCGCAGACCATGATAAGCACAGTAAATTACGAATGTTTATTGGTTACAAACATATCATAAAAGGGAAATTGAAGACTTCTGCCCATCTGACAGAAGGAACAAGGGTTCATAGATTTATTAATTAATGGAGACAGTAAATTAAAACTGAGAAAACACTGATACGAATCTTACGCGTTGTTGGATGAAAAGCACAGTAAATCGTCTACAGGGTTGCCCCTACATGATACGAATCTCCCATATTGATGTACCTTCGAAGAGAAAACGGTTGGATTAAACTCAAAAGTGAAGCAAACACCAATTAGTTACTGTACCAAACAATAAATATCCATTTTCAGTGCAATTGTATTCATCATCATGAAGCAACTGTAATCACCATCGTAAAATAGACAGACCTAAGCAACACTATCCACACTGTACTAAGACAGGCATCAAAGGACCCAATTAGCAGTAGATGAATGGTTTGTGTATCTACATATGGGGCGTACCATGGCTTGTGTATGACATTAAAAACATCCTGCAGGGTCATACCCCACATGAAAAGAAGATGCCTTAAAAGGTAGACCAATCAAACCACGAGGTGGACCACACTAAAAAGAAAAATGGACAACTGCCCAAAAACCTTCAAAGTCATGTAAAACCACTCTATAGTTAAACTAGCCAGATTTTTAAAGGTGTACTTCCTGCTTTCATGGTGGGGCAACCCTGTTGGAGGATGGAATATCATACACATACTAAAATAGGCCCCGCATGAAAGTAGTTTTGCTGTACTTTTCACCTAGAACTAGTGTTCTATTGTGCACAATAACCATGAGAGGAGAAATCTATTACCAATAGATTGGTTGCCTAAGAACCAAGGATCTGTTTGGGTAGGTAATCCTGCAAAATAAGGATCAAGACCAATTGCCATTTTCATGGGGCCATGGACCTCAATGCCTGAAAAGCATGCACTTATTTTGCCATGAACACTTCAAAGATAGTGATTTACCGTAAGAAACCCCCCGACAAGTAGGAATGTGAGCATTTCTATGCTTTTTTAAAAATCATTTATTTATTTTTTTCCTAAATGTGTGGCCCACCTGATAAACTTCCCCATCTGTTTTTTGTTCTGGTCATATATGCATTGGAACCATCAGATGGATCACTCATTTGTGCCATACATAAAGTGGGGAGTTCTTTGTGGGCATATACCACTTCCAAAAGAAACGGTTGCAAAACAAGAAAGCAGATAAGGTAGAGCCATTAGAACAGGAACGTGGCATCGCCTCGCCACCTCTCTACCGTACACTGGTTATGATCATGTGTCAATTGAGACCGTTCGTTAGTAAGACTCATCACTGATCATGTTCCAAAGTAGTTTTGGTAGACAATCCAAGCCAAAGTTTCTTCTCCTCTCATTTAATCTCCATGATTCAAAGGTTAGGATCATCAATATTAATGCATGATTAAGCAGAAAGAGCTTGTGTGCGTGTGTAAAAAAAAAAAAAAAAGCAGAAAGAGCTTCAATACAGTAGTAATAAGAGCATGAACGGTTCAGATGAATCTAAGGATGAGTTACGGTTGGAAAACAAGCACCATACCGTATTGTAGCAGGGGAACCGTACCCCATTCAACCCCTGCAATGAATAGTAGGAAGACAGCGCCACGGTTAGAATAAAAGAACTAATAACTCTATACGTGCAGTATACTGACTCAAATCAACACCTCCAGTTGCAGGTAGCACTATAGATAGATCATCACTCTAATGATTATAGGCATTGATTTATAAACATTTGTTTGTTGAATTTGGACTACTGGTTAATTATTTTCATCTCCACCATCCGCAAGCATATATAGCATATAAGTTTTTCAAATTATAACATCCAAATTAGATGCAGTAGTTATATTAGGATAAAAAATTTGTTAAATTTATTTAATTATCTTAGATTGGTAGACATTTATTAGATGAATAAAAGTATGTTTGTGTATGCGTATATATACACAGATGCACACATGCACCGGTTCTCCTGCGAAGCATACAGTAAATAAGGTTAGGTGGGAGCAAATGTGCATGGATCAGGTGGGCCCCACTGTGAGGATGTTTCCAAAATCCACTCCAACTATCAAGGGCAGGACTGCATCTTAGGTCTAGGGATAAAAGTTCTGGCAGATTCACCAAGGGAAACAATTGGGAGGGACTGTCTACCTTGATTTTTTACAGGGCCCACAATGGTGTGTATGTATAATTGATTCCATCATCGGTTGCGTTATCCATCATTAGGTTCAGGCCATAAAGTTAAGGTGACTGATGATTTAGGAGCCCACACCAAAGGAAAGAAATGTCAGAGGGACGTCTACTTTTTTTTCTTTTTTTTTTTAGGATGCCTAGTGTGATGATTACCTGAAATCCACTCCAACCACCAGCTGCCTTGCAAAAATTTGTCTAGGGCCACCATGATTAGCTGCATCTATAATTTATTTGGGCCACACCAAGGGAAACAATTTGGAAGGTAGGTGTCCCCTGTAGCTATTTCCACTCGTGTGGTCCACCTGAATCATAGACATGGCATTAGGATTTCGGCCCATCGTTGGCTGATGCAAGGAGTGGATTTGACATATAAGTCATGATGGGGCCCTCCCGACCTGACCCTCTGCTCTGTGTATGTGTGTATATATATATTCTTACGAGGAATTAATTACAAAGTTATAAATAGTGTGCTCCCACTTTTCTGGTTAAAAAAAGAAAGAAAGATAAAAACTACTGTTACCAAATTAAAGGCCAGGATTGATGGACCAATGAAAATCTTGGGCTATAACTCAGAGACATTGGTTCCATAATTTAGTCAGTTTAATTTAATTAATGCCACGTCTGCCATTTCCAAATGCTTGCATATCAAGCATCAGAGATTTCTAGAGGTATGCTAATACCATACGTTTGGGCTAGAAAAAATAAAAATAAAAATAACCATGAATTTATTGAATGTTGTGGCCCACTTATAGAGTGAGATTGCCTATTTTTATGCACAAATCTAATAATTATTTCCAACCTTATGGAAAGCTTAGGACTCCTGTGTTTCCTGTTTTTGCATGTGCTGCATGTAGATATGTACGGCTCTACATGTGCTCCTCTCGATGCTTTTAGTCAATTAAGATTGAAATTTTGAACAGGCATAACTGATAAGAGTAACATGAATTATATCCCGAATGTTGCCACCCCTAATAAAAATAAACCCATCATGTTTACTTTGTATTTGTATATGACAAAAAGCATAACGGATGGAGGTAGTTATTAAATCAGTGGGTGTAAAGGTTCCAACAATATTATAAAACCTAATGGAAAATAATGAAATTTTGACCCAAAAATGGGGATTCCCTACATATGATGTGTGATGTTCACCAACCAACTAAGATTAAGTGAATATATTTAAGTAAAAAATGTTGTGCAAAGAGCATGTGACAAATGATTAAAAACTAAATACCTTACTCTTCTTCTTCTTCGATTTCTATCTTCTTCTTCGATTTCTATCTTCTTCTTCTTCTTCAGTTTCTTCTTCACCAAGAGAATGACAATTTTGACCCGAAAATGAGGATTCCCTACATATGATGTGTGATGTTCACCAACCAAGATTAAGTGAATATTTTTGAGCAAAAAGTGTTGTGCAAAGAGCATGTGACAGATGATTGAAAAAAAAAAAATACCTTACTCTTCTTCTTCTTCGATTCCTTCTTCTTCTTTGATTTCTTTCTTTTTCGGTTTCTTCTTCGTCAAGAGAATGACAATTTTTATCCGAAAATGGGGATTTCCTACATATTATGTGTGGTGTTCACCAACCAAGATTAAGTGAATATATTTGAGCAAAAAATGTTGTGCAAAGAGCATGTGACAGATGATTGAAAAAAAAAAAATACCTTACTTTGCTTCTGCTTCGATTTCTTCTTCTTCTTCGATTTCTTTCTTCTTCGGTTTCTTCTTCGTCAAGAGAATGACAATTTTGACCCGAAAATGGGGATTCCCTACATATGATGTGTAACGTTCATCAACCAAGATTAAGTGAATATATTTGAGCAAAAAATGTTGTACAAAGAGCATATGATAGATGATTGAAAAAAAAAATATACCTTACTCTTCTTCTTCTTCGATTTCTTCTTCTTCTTCGATTTCTTTCTTCTTCGGTTTCTTCTTCGGTTTCTTGTTCATCAAGAGAATGACAATTTTGGCCCGAAAATGGGGATTCCCTACATATGATGTGTGATGTTCACCAACCAAGATTAAGTGAATATATTTGAGCAAAAAATGTTGTGTAAAGAGCATGTGACAGATGATTGAAAAAAAAAAATACCTTACTCTTCTTCTTCTTCGATTTCTTTCTTCTTCGGTTTCTTCTTCGTCAAGAGAATGACAATTTTTACCCGAGAATGGGGATTCCCTATATATGATGTGTGATGTTCACCAACCAAGATTAAGTGAATATATTTGAGCAAAAAATGTTGTGCAAAGAGCATGTGACAGATGATTGAAAAAAAAATATACCGTACTCTTCTTCTTCTTCGATTTCTTTCTTCTTCGGTTTCTTCTTCATCAAGAGAATGACGATTTTTACCCGAAAATGGGGATTCCCTACATATGATGTGTGATGTTCACCAACCAAGATTAAGTGAATATATTTGAGAAAAAAAAGTTGTGCAAAGTGCATGTGACAAATGATTGAAAAAAAATATATATACTTTACTCTTCTTCTTCTTCTATTTCTTCTTCTTCTTCGATTTCTTTCTTCTTCGGTTTCTTCTTCGTCAAGAGAATGACAATTTTTACCCAAAAATGGGGATTCCCTACATATGATGTGTGATTTTCACCAACCAAGATTAAGTGAATATATTTGAGCAAAAATGTTGTGCAAAGAGCATGTGACAGATGATTGAAAAAAAAATATATACCTTACTCTTCTTCTTCTTCGATATCTTTCTTCTTCTTCGTCGGTTTCTTCTTTGGTTTCGTCTTCGTCAAGAGAATGACTATTTCGACTCGAATATGAGGATCCCCTACATATGATGTGTGATGTTCACCAACCAAGATTAAGTGAATATATTTGAGCAAAAAATGTTGTGAAAAGAGCATGTGACAGATGATTGAAAAAAATATATACCTTACTCTTCTTCTTCTTCGATTTCTTTCTTCTTCTTCTTCAGTTTCTTCTGTGGTTTCTTCTTCGTCAAGAGAATGACTATTTTGACTCGAATATGAGGATCCCCTATATATGATGTGTGATGTTCACCAACCAAGATTAAGTGAATATATTTGAGCAAAAAATGTTGTGCAAAGAGCATGTGAAAGATGATTGAAAAAAAATATACCTTACTCTTCTTCTTCGATTTCTTCGATTTCTTTCTTCTTCTTCTTCTTCTTCTTCTTCGGTTTCTTCTTCATCGTCGTCATCATCATTGGAGGAGGAGGAGGGAGAGACTACAAAGGCTTACGAGGTAGGTAGAGAGATGGAAGAGAGGTTAGAGATGTTTTCAAAGGAATTTCGGAGTGGTTTGGCATCTAAGAATTTGAAAATTACCTCAAAATTCACTTTTAGTAATTGGATTCTAGAGAATTCCAGTTATGTCTGGCAATCTGGAATTTAAATTCTATTCCTAATAATTTGATAACTTTTCAGAAAGAATCATAAATAGCTTAAATTCTGGAATTGAATTTGGATCAAATTCTAGAAAATTAGCTCTAAAATTAAATTCCAATCCCAAAAGAAAATACTTTTTGAAAAACTTAGAGAATCTAGCAGAGTGTCATGGATGATAATCAGGCATTTAGCTTATTAGATTATCTGACTATGATCAGATTGGTCCAAATTTATTTGGATGATCAGAAATAAAAAAATATTCATTGTTCTTATTTCAACAAGAACATTGAGTTAATGACAGTGTCTCATTACGTGATTTGAGAATAGAAAATTGGCAAAAAAAAAAAGAGAGAGAGAGAAGGAAAAAAAAGAAGTTGCAGGGGATTTATAATGAGAGGAGATTGAATAGGTACTTCGCAGAGCGCTTAGCACAGCACATATGTGAAAGAGATCCAGGCTATTAATCAGGTGAGGCATACCGTAAGGAGTCACATGACTCAAAAAGTTGTAGTCCACAGCTCAAGTAGGTCACACAAGCATGAGAAAAAGACCAAGTTAACGACTTGATGAGTGGACCCTTGATTTTTCATGCCCCAATAGAGAAATGTGCTGTGGCATTTGCACGATTTGCGAATCGCCTCTTCAATGTCTCAATGCATCAGCATTTGTTAGCAAAAATGGCAGAATAAACAAAAGGAATTACAATAGCCTTACTTTTTTCCTCTTCTCCCTCTTTCTTCCATATGCTCCATTTCCGATCATTAATCCCAACTGGGAATGACTGAAGCTTCAGACACCCACGAACCTTGAAGAGTATTAAAGATGGCATTGCCTTTTTTATCCTTGGCCACTCCTCATCCATCTCTTCTAAGTCTTCTAGCACCAAGACCTCCACTTTCCATACCCCACTCTTTCTGTTCCAAAATCTGCGACTCATCTGACTAATCCTTCCCCCATAAATGAAAAGAAACTGAAGATTGGGAAGGGAAGTAGGATTGAGCCATATAGGTGTGCTTTCTCCTGGGTAGTACCCAAGCCGCAACACTCTGAGGAACTTTAGGGGTGGAGAAAGCTGACGGTTTATCTTCCTTACAAGTCTATGACTTTCAAGAGAACTGCCTTCAAAGTTTATTCCTAGAATTTGCAGATGCTGGAGTATTGATAACACATCCCATTCCCCTTCTTCAATTTGTTTCTCCGACTTTATCTCAATTTCAAGTTCTCTGAGTCTTATCAAGTTCTTCAACTGCAAAATTTCGGATCCATTTTTATGAACTGAATTCACAGGCCTAAACACTGTTAAAATTTCAAGATTTGAAAGCTTTCCAAGCCCTTTTGGCATGCATTCTAAAGTTTCACAACCAAAGATTTCAATGACAGTCAGCTTCTCCAATGCTGTGATTGACGTTGGAAGCCTTTTCAAATTGGGGCAGTCATATAAACGTACAATCTGAAGATTACGAAGATTTCCAATTGAATCGGGGAGTGTTACTAAGGAAGCAATCGTATTTATGTTAAGATAAACGAGGTGCTGTAATGACCCTATCCCACTCAACCAATCCTTGGCCACGGCATCTTCCCTGATTTGCATGCTTGACAATGACAGACATAACACCCTCAACCACCTTAATTCGCAGAGTTTTGCTTTTACACTTGGGATGATATCTTTGCTCTTAATCTGCATCCCAACCAACGTCCGCAACTTGGTGGAACTGTTTCGGATGCTCTCCACTGTTGTGTTCATCGAGATTCCCAGGTGGCGAGTCTGCATACTAAACCCAGATGTACCTTCACAGTCTAAGCTCACAAGACTCTCCTCTTTTGCAATTTTTATAACCATAGCTCGAACCATATCATGCATTTGGCATGCGCGAAAGAATCTTCCAAAGACATCTTTATCCACTCCTAGAATCAAACATCGATTAAATAATTCTGCAACGCATTCTTCTCCATTCTCAAATGCTGTTTTCCCGTCTCTTCCCCAAACAAAACCCTCACCAATCCACCAGTAAATCATTTCATTAACTGAGACAATAAAATCTTCAGGAACCATGGCAAAGCACAATAAGCATGGTTTTAAATGTGTTGGGAGCTCTTCGTAGCTTAATTCTAGCCTCGAAATGACCAGCTCATCTTTCTTTTTGATTGCCAACTCCTCCTTTAGGTGCTCCGAAATTTGTTGCCATTCATGGATGGAATCACCTTTGCCAAACATCATTCCTGCCACAACCTTGATTGTTAAAGGAAGCCCCCCGCACCTCGCAACGATGTCCTTTCCCAAGTCCTCCATGTCTGGATTTGTGCACTTACCTCCCGTTCTTCCAAAAGCTACTTTGCTAAATAATGACCAACTATCTTCATCTGAAAGAATTTGTGGACGGTGTATGAGCTTGTTCGTAGCCCCCATTGATTTAGCAACCTCTTCATTCCTTGTTGTAACAATAACACAACTACCCATCACTTTGGGCAATGCGGATTTCAAGCTATCCCACCACATCCCTTCATCCGTTCCCCAAACGTCATCCAAAACTATCAAGTATTTCTCATTTAACTCTCTCTTAAGCTTTTCCAATAGATCAGTGACGTCTTTTTCCCTTAGAGATTTGTCGTCTACATTTAGTTTCTGTAACGTCTTCTTCAACAATTCGTCAAATTTGAAACTTTGAGAAACGGTGACAGAAACTAAGTGCTTAAAAGACTTTTTCACTTTCTCACTGTTACATGCCATTTGAGCTAGTGTGGTTTTACCGATTCCGCCCATTCCAACTATTCCAATCACAGTTAATGGGCCATTAGCTTCTAAGATCCAATTCCTAATATTCGCTGAGTCATCTTCTAATCCTACCATTTCAGCTTCATCCATTAGGATTGGGTAGGTCATTGCAATATTCTCACTGTCTTCATCTTTTCTTGTTTGGCCAGGAGTCATATGCAAGTAGGACTTCATCCTCTCCTTCATCTCTCTTACTTTTTGATTTGTGTTCCTCAACTGCTTTCCCATCTGACGCCGGGATCTAAAAAGGGTAGGAGAGCAATAACTCATAAAATTGGGTGCGCAACCTTGGTGTTTTTTCTGGAATAGAAGCTGGTAATCTGCTATTACATCCTCCGCATTGTACACCAACTCTCTTAAGTCGCCCATTATTGTTTTGAGAATCTCTTTCCGATCTTTTCTCTTCAGCCGATCGGCTTCCTTGAGAAAGCTCTGCATGTATTGAAGCTCCTTTGTTGTTTCATCAAACTGGTTATCAAACTCAAGAAGTTGACAACCTTCGCTTACGAGTAATGCCACCAATTTATCTACGAGAATACTGATAATAGCATCTGCCATTTTCCTGTGAAATAATACCATAACTTTATGAAATGGAATTCAAAACTAGGTGCAGGGAAAGTGGAAAGAATTAAAAACTTGGTAGAAAATATTGCAAATGGATTAGCTACAAGAAAGTAATTGCACAAACATTCATACAACAAACATATTTTCACTTTATTTATATAATTTTTCCTTAAGCCTAATGTATTGTTTAGAAACTCGCAAGTCAACTCAAAACTCAACTATGTGAACTCGAATCAGCATGAAAATGTGACAAGTTCCTCTATGACTTAAGTGTTGCAAAGCTTGTTGGGTTTTCCGAAACTTGCCTAAGTTTTGCACTAACTATGTGGACCCACCAAATTTTGTATTAATTAGCCGAGTTTATAGAGTTAAAAGGTTTGATGAAAACGTAGAGGTTTGAACCCACTACCTTTAACATAAATAAAGACCTTGCTCGAGTTTCCTAACATGAACAAATAATAACATGTGTTATGATCAAATTAATGTGTGAATATGTTAGCATACACCAACCTATCTACAAATAATAAAATCATTAACTGAGACCCTCAATGGTCGATAAATGGAAACTTAGAAATAATGGTCCACACCTTTAAGAAGGAATCTTCGATTTTGAGCTCCTAGGGTTATAGATTTGGGAAAAATCATAAATTCCTATACACATACCAAGAACTATTTGAGATTCATGTAATTTATCATAGAAAAACCTAGTTGGAAAGTACGATTTGTTTCTTACCTCCCAATCGCGAGTGGGGTGGATTCGGCAGAGGAAAATGATCGATGTTAGGGCTTTGATTGGAAGAAACCAACGAAGGAAAGCAACAAAAACTCCCAACTCCTACTCTCACTCTTCTTCTCTTCTTCTTTCTCTTTATCTTTCTCTCCTTTGAAAAATGCAAATTTGTATGGAGAGATGGAGTGCCCAAACGAGGCCCTTATATAGTTCCAGAAGTTGTGCAAATGGCCCCAAGGGCTAGGTTTTCATTATACTAGCCTTATGGGAGAGTGTTTCTAACCTCTAAGGCCCATTATGAGGTGTACATGTCGATATACACCATAGAATAGTTAGCCCTAATGATGATCTACATATGGATATAATCGACCCGCCATTTGTATGCTTGATCGACGAGTATTATCAGAAGTCTGTTCAACGGTCACCGATGGTCAATTGGGGCCACGACTATACAGATATGTGTGGAAATATCTTTAGTTGGTATATCGACTTTGGCCATGAATTGACGGTCTAAAAGCAACAACTTTGTAAAGAACAAATGGACTTATTTCACTTAAGTTCCAGGCTTCAGCATAGGGTATTTGCGCATTTCAAGCACTCGACCTCTGGCCGAAGTAGCATAGTTCTGGGTACTATCTTGATTCTCCATACGCAATGGAGGTCAAGCCCAGCGAGATGGACATTATTTTATAGTTTCGGAACAAGTGGCCCACTAACGAGCGGTCTAAAGCTTGTTTAAAAAATCGGGGCATTTTTTGAATGAATTAGGTATCAAGATTTCTTGTGCATATTTATTAGGGTTTGAATTACCTAAGTTCATAGTGTGGCCTATTCGCAACCAGTGAAAATGACGATTCGATTATAATCACTCTAAACTATCAGTTCTTAGGCTAAAAGGATACTTACTCAGTTTGGTTTGTTAATTAAGATCTGATCCCTAGTTATCTAGACTTTGGGAGAGTCTTCATTTAGTTGTGGTTGCCTTGATTAGTCAGTGATAGGTCAGCTAGATTTGGGCCCCATGTGAACAAATCATATGGCTAAACTCGGTGTTTAAGTGATCGACAGGATTCATTGGCTTCATACGGTTGATTGATTTGATTTGTGCAGTTCTTTATTAGTATCACCCACGTATAAGGTAACATCGAGTGTTAATGGTTAGTAAGTGACAACATAATTTAATCATAATAAATTTTTTCAAGGGTTTTTGAAAATTCAAAATAGCGAAAATCCAAGACGTTACATGGAAAAACTACATGAAGAAACTACTGCATAAATTCAAATAATTCACCCTGGAACAAATCCAAAAGTATATTCATATTGAAGAAGAATCCTATAACCGAGATAAGAAGGATGATGCAAATAGTGCATCCTCATCCAAGGTGAATGCAGTAGAAAGACCATCTCAAAACACTAACTATGAAAAATCTGATTCCTTTAAACCTAACAAAGACCAAGGAAAATTCGAGAAAATCCAAAAGAAGAAAAACGGCAAACCCAAGGGATCTTTCTATGTCTGCAGCAAGCCTCGACATTTTGCCTAAGTCTGTAGGGACCACAAAAAGCCTAAGAAAGAGGCCAATGCAGTAGACGATGATATCATAACAATGGTCACAGAAGTGAACTTAGTTCAAAAGAAAATTTTCGATTGGTGGTATGATATAAGTGTCACAGTCCATGTATGCAATGATCGATTTGCCTTCAAAACCTATGAAGACATGACCAATGGTTAAGAGGTTCAAATGGAAAATAAAGGTCGGTTAAAAGTCGTAGGTAAAGAAATCGTGGAATTACTCTTTACCTTTGGAAAGAAGGTAATCCTGACCAATGTACTGCATGTCCCAGACATAAGGAGGAATTTAGTCTCAGGAAATCTCTTGAGCAAACCTCATTTGATACCCAATATAGTATCCACTTGTCCAAGATCCTTCATTTTGAAAATTTGAAGAGAGAAACTTCTTTGTTACAGTTACTCCTTCTATTTTATTACTGATTATTAACATATTATCTACATACAAGCATATAATTACAATATAATCATTACACACTTTTGAGTATATGCATTTATCAGCAATGTTATGTGAAAAACCATAAGATAAAATTTTAGAATTAAATTTATTCTGCCACTGTTTTGGTGCTTGTTTTAATCCACACAAAGATTTAATAAGTCTGCACACTTTCCTTTCATTGCCTAGTAGAACAAGTACACCTCCTCATCAAGGTCACCATTCAGGAATTTTGTCTTCTCGTCCATTTGATGGATTTGAAGATGATGTATGGATGCTAAAGCAAATAAAATCCTAATCGATATTATTCTAGCCACTAGTGAATATGTGTGAACATAATTGATTCTTTCTTTCTGTCGAAAACCTTTAGTAACTAATCTTGCCCTAAAAGTTTGAATTGTACCATCAGTGTGATATTTTTTTCTTAAATACCCACTTATATCCTATTGGTTTAGAACCTAGAGGTAAATCCACCAGTTCCCATGTTTGGTTAGATATTATTGAATCCATTTCATCATTAATGACCTCTTTCCAAAAAGCGGAGTCTCTTGAAGTCATAGCTTCACTAAAGGTTTTAGGTTCATCTTCTATAGTTAAAACCATAGGCATTTTTCTAATGACCTTCTCTCTATCTCCCTCAACTAGATGAAAAGAGAGTCGTTAAGAGTTAAGAGTCTATTTGATCAGGATCAAGACTCTTTTCTACTCTTGCTCTTTGATCCTACGAGATTCACTTGGTGTTGCAACTTCTAATTGTGTTTCTTTTATAGTTTTATTAGGAGATTGAATCTCAGTATTTTTTTTCTTCGTGAATATAGAGTTCTTAAAGAACTCTACATCTCTAGACTTTATGATTATATTGGAGTCTAAGTCTAGAAGTCTATAGGCCTTACTATATTTTGCATATCCTACAAGGACGCACCTGATAGCTCTTGGTCGTAACTTAGTTCTTTTAGGTTCTGGAGTTTTGCAATATGCGAGACAACCCCACACTCTAAGATACCCTAGGTTTGGTCTTCTTCATTTCCATATTTCGTATGGCGAGGTCTTGGTTTTCTTAGATGAGATTCTATTTAAAACATGACATGCAGCTAACATCGCTTCTCCCCATAGGTTTAATGGTAACTTTGCTTGTATTAACATTGAGTTGACCATTTTAACTAAGGTCCTATTTTTTCTCTCTGCTACACCATTTTGTTGTGGTGTATAGGGCGCTGTACACTGGTGTATTATGCCATGTTCCTCACAATAGGTAGAAAATTTATTAGAGAAATATTCTCATCCTCTGTCACTACGAAAGATTTTTAATCTTTTTAACTAATTGATTTTTTACTTCAGATTTATAGATATTGAATGTATTAAATGCTTCGTCTTTTAATTTTAACAGATATACATATACATATCTTGAGCAATCATCTATAAATGTTATGAAGTACCTCTTCCCTCCACGGGTAAGAACGCCATTTAGTTCACATATGTCAGTATGCACTAGGTCTAATATTTGAGATAATCTGTCAACACTTGGGAATGGTTTCTTAGTTATTTTAGACCGTATGCATACTTCACATTTATCTTTGTCATTATCATTGTATGATATTAGGCCGTTCTCAGCCATGAGTTTTGTTATGGAGAAATCTTAAGCATGACCAGTCCGGGAAAGGTCTCCGAGTAACGAGGTTTGGCGGGACTACACTTGGCTCGATCTCGTTCAACTTGTTAGAGGTCGGCTCTGAGGCATAACATCGGTGTCACCCATCGAAGTTAACCGAAAGAGTGGACACGACCGGCACAACGTCCCATTAGCACACGATCTGGTGACAACTATCGAGACCTGCACGTTCGTCAGTCGTGGTTAATGGCTAGAATCGTGCCGAGAAAGGCGGGCACGTCCACCCTGGTTGTAAGGTATAAATACCCATTAAATACATAAGAACAGGCATGCGATATCTTACACCCTAACTCCCAACTACTCCACTCAGACCCAGGTTCCTAGCCTGACTTTGGCATCAGTGGGTCCCCTGCTCTAGCCGGGGTCTCCTTTGTTCTTCTTCTGTGCAGGCTTACAGGGCTCAGAGCTAGCCATCGGAGCTCGGTTAGGTGACCAGATTTTTGCATCAACATTTTTGGCGCTGTCTGTGGGAACTTGCGAGACTAAAAGATCTTTATAGCTTTACCAGAAATGGCTAAGGGTAAACGAAATGCACTCCTAGCACCTGCAGTGGAGTCCAGGCTCGCGGAGCAACGACATTCCTTGTCGATACTTCTTGACGAGTCGGCCCCAACGGGACCATCTCAACGGACCCAGAGCCGTGGAGGCAAGTATCGAGCATTATGGAATCAAGTGCAAGCGTTGGTCAATGAGATCAACCAGATGAAGCGGAAGCAAGCCATGAGTTAACATCCACCACTCAACCAAGGCGAGGCCTCTCCGTCTGTAGTGGAGTGACCCATCATTATAGGTTCGCAAGCAAGAGCATCTCAGAACGTGTCGTCCGAGCACCGACTCATACACGAGAAGTGG